>VWYH01002052.1:29926-323345 GCA_013399365.1 Pampusana beccarii
CTCCATTTGTTGTTGCCAACCACTGGCCACTATGCTCCTCGTCTTCAAGACTCTCATCTCCTTTGTGAAGCTTCCTGAACCACCACTGCACTGTACATTTGTTAGCAGGTCCTGGACCAAATGTGTTGTTGATGTTGTGATTTGTCTCTGCTGCTTTACGACCCACTTCGAACTCGAATAAGAAAATCACTTGAATTTGCTTTTTGTCTAACATCATTTCCATAGTCTAAAATAAATACAAACAGCAAGCAGTAAGCCAGTAGCAAAAAACCCATAAAGCAGGAAAAACACATTCAAATTATGTATAACATAAGCACATTTATTTAAGAATGTATTCCAGTATCAAATGGCAAATTTCAACAATGCAAAAACCAGCAATTACTTTTATACGAACCTGGTTCAGGTTTCTGTAAGCAGATTTTTTGTTTATTCAAGCAAGAATGTCTCATTTAGTTTTTTTGACAGAGTCCAAAGCCCTTCAGTAAATCAATGTGGATATCCAGTATCCTAAATGTAACAGCATTTGTCTCTAGTTTCTCCTGGAAATCCATGTCTTTTCTTGCTAAGCTCCTAGGCATAGTAGCCACGTGTGGTTGCTGTACCTCCTGTCTTTACTGTGAAGAATACCTTTTGCCCTATACACCAAAATATCATGCTGGTAGATTCTGATCTGCTGGTATAATTTTGAGAGGAGAAAGGTAACAGTCGTGTCAGGCAGAGCCTCACATAGTAGCTGTTAGTATGTCAAAAAATATATATATACAGTGGTTTCCCTTTCATAAAAATTAATAGGATATGCTGTCAAATGTTTTCTTGATGTAAATTATGTCTTCTTTAGTAGTCGTGCTATATTTGCATTTCCTTCCGTTGCAGATAAGTCATTAATATTTTGTGCCAGTGGCAGTCATTCTCTAAACCTTAAGTAACAAAGGGCTTTGTATCAGCAGTGTACCGATACGTTCATGTGATACTCATTATATTAATTATTCTTTTCTAATTTGATTCAATACCCAACAAATGTTGTCTGCAGGTAAAATAGACTTTAGCTCAGTGGTCCGGTGTTACCTTTTGGTACTGTGGCCATGCACATACTCATGAGTACTTCTCTAGCTGGAAGTCGTAAAATCTTCTGCTAAGCTGTTTGGATAATAAGAACCATAAAAAGCCAAGTCTGATTCATGTATGCTCTTTGGGTGAGGCTACAAACACATAAGTAAATTGCACCAGAAGTTGGAGGGGTTAAAGTACGTGTGTAAAGTGCCAGTCAAAGGTAAAGAGCCTTGATCCATGACCAGTTCACATTCGGAGATCAGCCTGGAGCTGTTACTTGTGTGTCAGCAAAGATAGTGTAATTTCATAGCAGAGTGTGTCACGATTTTTCAGAATACTTTTTTTTTTCCCTCAGCCTCGTCAGATGTGTTTAAATAGCAGTTGTGCACAGTGACAACTCCTACTTTAAAGTATCATGAGTTCTCATAAATTAACCCATATTAGTTATATTTATGAAGTTGCGTTTTACTGGAATTGCTATACTTTGAAATATTATATTAAATAAAAGAAAGAATCACAGAATAATTGAGGTTGGAAGGAATCTTTGGATGTCATCTTGTCTACCCCCTCTGCTCAAGGAGGGCCAGTTAAAGCAAGTTACCCAGGACTATATCTACGTGGCTTTTGAATGGCTCCAAGGATGGAAGCTCCACAAACTCACTAGGCAACCTGTACCTGTACCTGTGCTCAGTTGCCCTCACAGTAAGAGTTTCCTGATGTTCAGACAGGATCTCCTGTGTTTCAGTTTGCCCCCACTGCCTCTGGTCATGTCCATGGGCACCACTGAGAAGAGCCTGGGTCCGTCCTCTTTGCACCCTCCAGATATTTATATAAATAAAGTTTGATAAGATCCCCCTGGAGTCTTCCTCAGGCTAAACAACCCCAACTCTCTCAGCCTTCCCTCATACAACAGATACTTGAGTCAGGTAATCATCTTAGTGGCCTTCACTGGACTCCCTCCAGTAGCTCTGTGTCTCTCTTGTACTGGAGAGCCCGGCACTGGACCCAGCACTCTGGATGTGCCCTCACCAGTGCTGAGGGGAAGGATCACCTCCTCCTACCTGCTGGCAACACCCCTCCTAATGCAGCCCAGGACACTGCTGGCCTTCTTTGTCTCAAAGGGCACGTTACCGGCTCACATCCAACTTGGTGTCCACCTGAAAGCTGAGGTCCTTTTCTACAAATCTGCTTTCCAGCTTTGAAAGAACTCATAATACTAATTATCAAAGCTAAGAGGGTTAGTTTCCTGTATGGTATTTGTAATTTCACTTGAAGATCCAGGTTTCTTGATGGTGATGGTAGTAGCTTTATAGTACTGAAAAACATTTTGAAATTGCACTTCAATTGTCTTAACAAGCATTTCTGAGGTCACTGTTGTTATTATATCCAGACTCCTTTCAGTGATGCCAAACGAGACAGGATGAGGGGCAACAGGCACAGCCTGAAGCACAGGAGGTTCTTTCTAAACCTGAGGAGTAACTTCTTTACTTTGAGAGTGCCAGAGCACTGGACAGGCTGCCCGGAGAGCTTGTGGAGTCTCCTTCTCTGGACACGTTCCTGTGCAATCTACTCTAGGTGAACCTGCTTTAGCAGGTGGGTTGGGCTAGATGATCTCCAGAGGTCCCTTCCAACTCCAACCATTCTGTGATTCTCTGATGTTTTCAGTCCTGTATTAAAATAGAAATGTGCAAGATGCATTACAAATAAAAGAATGGTAATGCTTAATATGAATCTAGGAGAGGGAAGATTTGCATACTGTTTAACTGGGTTAAAATAAATGTAATGCAACAAGATAGCTGCTGCCTTTTTTTCTTTTTCCTTCTTCAATATCTCTTCCCATTTTTCTCTGGGAAAAATACTTTGGCAGAGAATTCTTAACCTTCATCCTCTTTTGGATTGCTAATGGAAAAAAGGACAAATGTAATGTTTGGTATCTTTAGTTGGCTTGATATTACACATAAGAAATACTTCAAATTATCAAAATAATTTATTTTTTTAAAAAAGCCATAGGGATGGCATGACGATTGTGTCACTCTCCTCAGCCCCCAGCAGCAGCATTGTTCATTAGTTGCTGAGCTGAAGGTCTCAGGCTGTCAAGGTCAGTGGAGAGTTTCCTGGGCTTGAACAGCAGCTTGGTCATCCAGGTCATAAGCCAGTTTGGGCCCAAGAGCGTTATGATACAAACACAGAGCTTGTGGAGGGAGGAGAGCCTTTAAAACCTGTAGTCAGATTTTAATGCTTGATACTCTTATGGCAGGCAAGGTCTGTAAGTCTTAAGTTTTTCCTGTCCACTTACGGTTTGAGTTCCCCACCCCCACCCCCTTTCTTTTTCCTCTGCTTCATCACAATTTATAAATTGCTGTAATGACATAAGAGCACTGTACTATCTATCATCTCCTTACTTGATGTACTTGGCTGTTCCATAGTTTGTAGGAATTGATCTTGGATTCTGGTGTGGTTGTCCCCAGTCTTCACTGGTGCTCAGAACTATCTCTTGGGAAGCAGCAAGCTCCTATGGGCAGGGTCCCATTTGGCTTTTCCTGTAAATCTTGTCCTGCCTCAGGAGTTTCCAGTGGCCACAACCAGTATCAGGGGATCTTGGGGAAGGCTGGATGTGATACAGGAGGTTTGGGCCTGCTGTTGCAATGCTGCCTTTCATGCTACATTTTACATGCTTGTAGTAGCTCTAGGAAAAGGTTTCATAAGAGCAATGCTCAACTGATTGCCCAGTTTGTTTGGTTTTCTTTTCTTATTCCTCATAGAGCTGCAAACATGCGAGAGTAGGTGAAAATGTCAGGCTGGATGGGTGCTGGTGGAAAACACTGGAGCCTTGTCTGCCCTTTTTCCCACAGCTGAGCTACAGCAGCAGTTTAGCAATTTGTTCCAAAATTCCCAAAAGTAGATGGGACTATAATGCTTAGAGATGCAAGATGTCTGGGTGGTTTCAGTAGCACCAGCAGTCTGACAGGCAGATGCTGTTTTGTTTGCAGAGGATTCTGGAAATGGAAATCACTTTAAGTCCTGCTGCTGCTTTGTGGCTAATTGCAAAGCAGCTTGTATTGTTACTTAAAATAGCTGTCTAACCAGTTGCGAGTTCCTTTAAAATATAAAAAATGATATTAAAAATTAACCAACAACAAAACCAGAAAATTAAGCAATCTCTGTATAGTTTTTGGCATTGTCGCAAGGACAGTAGTTAATTTTTCTAGATTAGAAAAACTGTTTTGTTTCAATTTATGAGGTTATTCATTAAATATTACCTGTTGGGGAATTTTAGTTTAGTTCTTGCACTAATGCAATGCTTTTGACAGTAGTTCCTAAAATATTTGAAAGGATAAGTGTTGTTTGAAAGAGTTTAAAGAACTGAAAATACAGAAGCAAAACACAAGATTATTAACTAGACCAGACTAGTCATCTCGCTATGGGGAAGCGGGGGGAAAAGCCCAACACTGACAAGTGTAAGCTTCTGGCAAATGGAAGCAGCTAAGCGATGGAGGTATGATATGTATCATCCATCTTGGTTTCTCCTTAGCAATTCTTGAAAAGAAAATGGATGCAGAGTGTAAACTTTCATTTTCAGGGGAAAAAAAAAAAAAATCTGTTGTAGTTCAGGTTTTCTCATGTAGCCTAAGTGAAGTTCTGTGATATCCCTAAATGATGCTTAACTGAACTCTTGCTGCAGTCTGCTGGTATACAAAAGAAAGCTCTAATATTCAGATTTGCAACCGGATTTATAGAATGAATACCTTTAAAGCTAAATTTGTCATTCGCTTGAATGGAGAACAGCAAAGAAAGGTTTAACCAATTAGTGCCATTTTTGTTTGCAGGTATTAAAATTGGTAGATGTGTATAATGAAGGACTGGCTTTTTCTTTATTATATTTGTCTGCTGTGTGGGAGGAGTTACTAAAAGATGTTGGTACAGAAATGGAGAAAAACCCTGTCTGAACTGTCATTTTAACGATGAGGTTTAGGGGGAGGAGAAGGCTGGGTTTTTTGCTTGGGGGCAAACAAAATCTCTATAAACAAATTAATTTGCCGATAAGCCAAAATTGGATAGTCTTGTTTTATTTCCATTTTGCAAACCAGTATGTGTTTAAGCTTTAGGTGCTGCAGGAAAATTCTTTTATTAATAGAGAGAGATATATATATATAAGTGAATCATATGTGTGAATCATGTGTGTGTGAGAGAATGTAATATATTAATTACGCCTAAAAGCCTACCTTCACTTATTTTGGGACATTTAAGGAGAAAAAAAAATAAAGCAGTGATCATTTTTAAATAAAACAGTTGGTGAATGGTTATATCACAAATAATTTTGTACAGAAAGAACAACTTTGTCCTCATCTAATAGTTCCTGTTCAGTTCTCAAATTTGACATCACTAATGCTAACTGACATAAGTACTTAAACTCTGAATCAGGAATACGTAGCAAAAGATATCACAAAGCGTATTTCTTTTAAGGTGTTGGAATGCTCATTCATGGACTATTACATTCATGCAATCAACCACACTCTGAATGTAAGATCTTAGAACATCATGGGTAAGCCATGGGCTTTTCCAGCTGATGTAGCAGCAAATTCATAACCAAAACTGAAACGTGCCATTTAATTTAAGAGAAATAAATGAAAGCAGAGAGAGAGAGAGAAGATCACTAAAAACTTGTTTCTCAGACTCTGAAAAGGGAGTTAGGTTTTAAGTAATGAGGTGATACACATTTGTTTATTTTATAAAAATGCTAAATGATGGAAAAAGCTGATAAATTGTAAAATGTAAGTAATTTTCCACATACTGCGAACACAGGAGAGAACCACCTAGGAGACGCTACAAATGTTAGAAGTAGCTGTAGCTGGTCACGTTGTTGAGCCCCACAGCGAGTGTCCTGAGCAAGCCTTGCCAAGGATGGGTTCTGTGCATGGGGAAGAGGAAGGGAGGGCTGGAAGGCTGTTCTTGTTTAGATTTCAGTGGCAGAAGGCCTGACCTCTTTCTGCTTCCTTGTTCTCTTTTCTGTGCAATTTCATGGTGGCTGACTGGCTTCATGATTAGTCTAAAATAAATCGGTGCGTGATTCTTACTGTCTTCCCATCCCTGGCCCTTTCTAGCTAGATCACTGACTGTATTTAGAAGAATATAATTTTTGACTCTGAGGAACTATATTGTCTGATTGAGTTTCTTTACAAGGAATTGCATGTAAGCTCCAAAAAGTCCTAATGAAGGCATAAAAGCACAGAGGAACATTTTTTTAGAGGGTTTTCTTAGACTGGTTTCTTCTAGGTAACTGTAATGGAAGGACTGAACCTGTACAATGTTAATTATTGTCATCTTGGTTGTGGGTTTGTTGTTTTGGTTTTTAACTAGACTTAGCTGGTTTGCATTTATGGAAAACTAATTTCTTCTTTTGCATCTCTTCCAGTAATAGTTATGCACGAGTGCGAGCTGTGGTGATGACCCGGGATGACTCAAGTGGTGGATGGTTACCACTTGGAGGGGGTGGACTAAGCTGTGTCACAGTCTTCAAAGTCATTCCCCAGGAAGAGAATAGCTGTGCTGATTTTCTTATCCATGGAGAACGACTCAGGGATAAAACGGTAACAATTTACATCCGTTTAGTGTTCCTATTAAAACCACACAGGACCTAAGAATAGAAGTTTGCTTGTTGTTGCTTGTAGACTAGAAAGTAAATTTATAGTCTCAGTCTAATGCTGTTGCCGAGCTTTTATCCATATCAATGATTTCATGCCTAAAAAGCCAATTATTTGTTTTAGATGTAATACCTTGCATTTCTAGAATTAAGCATGTTGATCTTTTAGAAACTTTAAAACATTTTTTTTCATTGCAGATTTCCATTCATTTGGGGGAATGTTTTGCCATTCAGGTTTTTTTTCAATGGAGGGTTAAAGTTAAATCTTCTTGTTAACCTGCTTATACACAAACGATACTGTGTTTAATAGGAGTGTTGGAAAATAACTTGTTAAAAACACAAAATCTGAAGAAATTCTTTGGTAATGTTTCAGTTAGTTGTAGAATTTGGCTATGACAAAAAGTAGCCATTTTACCTGGAAACAACTTTTGTTTTGGAAGAAAGCATGAAGCTGGCAAGTCCAAGAACTGATCTGGTTTGATGAACGCATAGACAGTATTCATTTCTTAGCGACATTAAATAAAATATGAGTAATAAACTTGTCTTAAATGGCGTCACAAAAGCCAGCCTCACGAAAGGAAAACTGGCGTAGAGTCTCAGCCGTTTCTACATGCAGATCAATGGAAGACAAAATCTGTTTACTAAGGCTTACTTGGTTACTCGTGTGCCAAATAGGTTTTTGGAGGGGGCCCGTGTCTTGCTGTGGAAAAAAAGAGAAGCAGAAAAAGCAGAAAGCCTCCATCTTAATGACTTTTATCAAGAACTTACTCTTTTCTGCCAATAATTTGACTCCCATGTAAGCTTAAAAGGTAGAATTACTTGTTATACTGTACTGCTGATCCTCTCTCAACCATACCCGTTTCTCCCTTGAGGCAGGACTGCTGAGTTTTCTGCCTTGACTGTGGCTGTTGTAGGAAGAGAGCATATAAATAGACGTTGTGCTGACTCAGTTGTTTGAGCGAGGCGTAGTGCTATTAGCAGAGTACCCTGTGTTCCCGCACAGCTATGTGCACCTGCAGTTCCTTCCTCACTTTGCAGTAGTTCCCTTGAGAACTTTTTTTAGACTTATTTGAGGCTGGTTTTGAGGAGTTTAATTGCATTTAGAGATACTTGACAATTTTCTCTTCATTCTTAGTACTTTCAACATTCACAGCTTGCCTTCAGAATCTGTGGGTAATAAAATGCTCAAAACTGAAGACTGGTTTAATGTTTCTCCTGCATGCATATGAAAATGTCACAGCCATCAGCATCCTGATCTGTTTATGCTCTCTCCCCTGCTTCCTCTGGACAAGCCTTGTTTAGTTTCCACTTCCGGTAGAAGGCTTAAATGTCTCTGCTCTTCTTCCTGTCCAAAATCGAGCTCATGTTAGTATGTTTTCCAAACCCTTATTGTCCTGAGAGGTTTTTTGTTTGGGCATGGTTGTTTCGTTGTGGTGGTTTTGGTTTGTCGTTGTTGTTTGTTTGTTTGTTTGTGTATGTGTCCCATCTTGTGTCCATCTGTCCCCCCACTGCTGCCTCTAAATGTGACCAACTAGTCTGTCAGGGCAGATTTTGATCCTACTGCAGTTTTATGAAGTTGCTGTTGGAAGTCAGCCTCTCAAAAACACAGGATAAAAGATGAAAGAAATGTAGCTAGGAAGAACATCTATCCAGTGTATACTGAATAAATCTCAGGGAGCTAACAAATACAGATTTAGGCTGTGGGGAAAAATGCTGTAGATCCAGTGATGCTTTGGTGATGGAATAAAAGGAATCTATCTATGTATGTATTTCCTCACACTTCAAATAACGTGTTCGTAAGCAGCAGCTAATGTGTAATGAATTAATACTGAAGTTGCATAGTATGCAACTAGACCCCTGTTGGCATAAAAGAAACAAGACCCACGTATGTGAGAACATCGGTAGGGCACAACACTTTTTTCGGAGGACCGTAGCAGGGACTGGAAGAGAAATTCTGTTGGACGGGGATCCAGCCACTGATTCTGAAACTGTTCTAATACTTATGCTTTCAGTGTAGTTAATGGTTTTACACTTGTTCTTAGGATATTCCTGTGCATTCACTGTTCAAGCACAATTTTTAACTTTCTCTTTAAGAAAGACAAACAATTGGGTTTTAGTCCTGGTAGAATTGACAGGTGACTGTTATATTTCATAATACAAAGAAAAGACCAATAAAAACAATACCAAGAAATTGAAATGTCATTGTATGTTCCAACTGAAAGAGTAGAGAAGGCTGTGTTCTCAGAGGCAACTCTGAGAAGGACTGTTGAAGGTTACTGCAGTGGCATAAAATGCTATCTTTTATTTTTTCTTTAAAAACAAAGCAAAAGTGGAAGTTGCTACGGGTTCATTGTGTTTGCTATTGAGTAGGGACCAAGTATTTTGATCACCTTCTGATTTTGAGTAAGAGTTGTAATGAATCTGCTGTTCCTGTGCTCCAACATCACTCCACGCTCATTTTAGAATGGCTTTGGTGTGAAAATCTGTATACTTGAATGATCTTTGAAGTTAGTCGTATGCCATTTAGTTGGTTGCTCTGCCACTGTATTTGCAAATAAAAAGTAGCAATATAGTTTTTAAAAAGCTTCCTTAACCATCTTGAACATTTCAGTTATTCAGACTTTGAGCACATGTGGCTTCGGGCATGTTTAATGTGTGGTAGTATCTAGAAGTCATTACAGCTCTGTCAGCTGGACCACGATTTCCAGTTTACTTTTTTGCAAGGTGCACACAGCCATTTCTGAAAATACTTCTATGGATCAAAAAAGAAAGTAATCCTTACAAAAGGAGTCTACCCTGCCACCCACATTATCTTGACCCCCGCCCTGCCTCAGATCACATTATACACTGTTAGAATACTTTTACAACTAGACTTTTATTTTCTCTGGCTAGTAAGTCTTTCCTTTGTGAACTGTCTCAGCTTCCAGAAAAGGTGCAGGAATTCTCTTATCCTGGAAAATCTATAGCATGGAACTTGGAGCACTTTTCTGGGATGCAGCAAAGCATGAGTGATGAAATAGCTCAAGTGAGAGGGCAAAGGGAATTCAGATTTATGGCTTTCACCTAAGATACATAGGAATCATAATGCCAGTATTACTGTTCGGTCTATGTGTCAGTAGAAAGGTGGAATTTATTCCAGTGCAACTTGAAATCCATAGGTGAGCTATTTGATGGAGGTGTCTTCCAGGTGCTTCTTAAATGGTTATACTCAGAAGGAATGAGAAATCTTTTATCTCTTCCCTTATTATTTCTTGTAAACTAGCTTTTGTTGCTGCTTCTCCAAGTACTGTTTCTGTCACGACAATGCAATTCCATTCCAATGTCCCAGACCTCTCTGTATATTTTGTAGGATAGGCAGGCACTTAATTAGGACTATAGATCTCAGTCGAAGTCAGCTGTGTAAATTAAATATCTTGGGACTGAACATCAAAATATTGAAGTTCCTGGTAGCGGGGTTTCTCATCCTTTCTTTATATACCTGCGAGTTAGGTCGCAATCAGCCCTTTTACAAACCAGCTTCAGGCTACTTGTAGATCTTCCAGAGTTTTCATGCAGAACTGAGCTATTTAAAACATCTCATGGGGAATCACAGAAAGCATCCTAATTCTCTGAGAAGAAAACCAAAGTGGTGGCACAATTGAATTAATTTAGGTGAGGGAATGCTCCCTGCTAGTTTGCTCAGGTTGTTTAGCTCTGCGTTGGAATGTAAGGGTATTTCATGAAGACTTTGACATATTTACACATTTCCTTCCTTGTTATGCTCACCTTCTTAGACCTTGCTCCAGCCAATCTGATTGGAACAGTTGTACTCCCTTCTAACTTGATGTGCTCTGCTGTTCTCTTTTACTGTGTTCACAGTAGCCCTCTTCTATCTTAATAGCAGTAGTGTTAAACATACATTAGGCTTGGAGGTTACAGGTTTTTAGGCTTTGGTGAATTTTACATTCTTGAATGAAAAATCTGATAGACTTCTCTGTTTTATTTTCTTCTTCAGTTCTTCACTATGCAAGTTTTTACTGAAAGAAAAAACAAAGTGATTAATATCTTTTGGATCGTGAGTCAGGAGTGATAAAGTTTAAAATCTTTCGTTTGAATAACAGGTGATTGTGTAAAGGGCGAGATACAAAGCTGAAACTGAATATAAATACTGTTATCTTCTAAAAATGTGCTATTCAAAAACTTAATTTATCATTTACTTTTTTAATAGTCTTTAAAGTTTGAGAAAAGGTTGATTCTGATGGGTCGTAGTACAGTCCTTGCATGATCTTTTTGAATTGAAAAAAAGCGCACATAGAATAATAATCATGTCACTGGAGCCACATGATCTGTAGCATGACTATACTCAGGTCCTGCTGCTTGGTCCCAAGACTAGAGAAAAGGCTTTGATTCTATTTGGCAGAAAAAGCATTCAAAAGTTCTGTCAAAATTATACGCTCATGTGTTTATAGATTTGGGCTGTGAATGAAGAACTGTAAAACTATCTACATGTAATGTTGTAAGCTGTTGAAAGTACAGCTAGAAACCTGCAAAATAGTATCTAGTATCTAGAAATGTTCAATTATGGGGTTTGTTATCAAAATACAAATTAATATCAAATGCAATAACAGTTTTTTCATATTTGTTTCCAAAACAAGCTCTAGATTATGATGTCAATATCTTAAATATCCTTTTTTGTTGTTTAAAAATATTTGATGTTTAAGTGTTGAAGTTTGAAATTTTTGACTTTAGAGATTAATCTTGTCTACACAAACCAAATAGTTTCCGATATCTTTAAAGAACGTAGCTCATAGAGGTGAGAAAAGAAACACATAGCAAACAAGTAATTTTATGAGTAGCCATGAACTCATTAGTGTTGCATTTAATGACATCTGGATATTAAAATGATTTTTTCATTAAATAGTAGTAAGTAGCCATACAACACTATGAATGCTCTGAGAAATTACATCTTGATCATGTAGATCTTGGCTCTTCTGTCTTGAGTCTGAGAACTCTGCAACAGTTCCCATTACGTGCCAAGCTGGCTGCTTTATATTGGTGTGGAATTTTTATATTAACTCTCCAAATGAGGAAAACCTTCAGAATGCTAACCCATGTTTATTAAAAAAAGTGCAATTTTTTTAAGCCATAGTCACTTAATTTACAATTTTGCAGTTTTTTGTTGTGCTTATCACTGGAGATCTTAGGTAAAGTCTACCAAAGAACATTTGGGAAGGCAGATTTTTGGCAACCATGTGGGAGAGTATGATCTCATCCTCACAGATGACGTGGAGAGTGCAGTCAAAAATAATCGGAGTTTTGGATATTTGAAGACTCAAAAAAAAAAAAAAAAAAAAAAATCTGTATTGCTAAAAGCTTGGTTTTGGTTTCCAGGCGTTGGAGGTGCGCATATTGGGAGACTTCTTCCCCAGTCCCAGTGAGAGTTTACATGCTTCAGTGTAAAGAAGCCTTTGACACATTATGTTTAACAGGGAAGAATATGTTGTTGCTGCAAAGCATGGGAGTGTTCTGGGGAGGAAAAAAAAACTTTATAGATGGTTGGTATGTTTTTTGTTTGGTTTGGAGTTTTAGTATTTCTGGATGCTACAAAACCTATTGAAGGCTGGGTGTTTCTGCATTTGTGTACCAGTGCTAAGTCTGACCTACAGTTTTTGAGTTTTCTCTCTCATGTGCAGGCATAAAGTCTTTACTATATGGATTCTTATGTCTTATTTTGATACAACCAATTTGTCCCCTTTCAATGCCCTTAACCACATGCATCTGCTGTGTTTACTAGACTGTTTCCGTACAGCTTTAGATCTGAAAATTCAATGTTGTCGTGTCGAATTTCTTGTTTCCTTAAGTCAAGCTGAAAACAATTACAGCATTGGATAGGATGTTTGCTTGTTTAGTTAATGATTGCTTGTCATCTAAAATGTCGTAAGGGGGATGGGGAGCAGGTGGTAGTGGTATTGCTTTTTGGGTTGGGAGGAGCTGGTTTAGGAGTTTTCTGGGTTGGTTTGGTTTTTTTTTTGAAAATCACAGCTTCTACTCAGTAAAGTTTTACTCTAGTAGTTTATCTCCAGTGTTACTGTCTTGTAAAAATACTTGTCATCCTGGGTATGAATTTTCAGTATAAAGTAATCTGGATTAACTCCTTTGGGAGCAGCTGTTCAAAGAGATGCTATAAAATCAGTCTTGCAGTACTTCTTGTTGATATTTTGGGTGAAACTGCACACATAATATAGTGTGAAAATAGTTGATGTTTAATATAGTAGAAATCCCCCAAAAGTGCTCACAGACCTAGAAAATGCAGTGGTGTGAGAAATCTTCATTTTTAACTCCTTCTCTTTTTTGGAGGAAGCAAATTTAAAATTATTAAAAGGAAGAAAAACACCATAGAACTGCAGAAAGATACCTTTTCTTCGTTTGTTTTCTTCAGTGCCTTTTCCTGCACATCTACAGCAAACAGTTAGATTCCTTCCTATGATTTCCATTAGGCAGTTGTACCTACATATTGTTGGCTATTTAGGGAATTTAGAGCACAGTTACAAAGATTCTTCTAATGCTGAAAGAGTTTACATGTGCAGAAAGAATGTCATCCTTCTGGATACAGAGTTAAAAGGCAGTAAAACTCGAGAGATGATTAGTGGTGGGGTGTAAGGTAGGGGGAATAAATAATGAAGAGCAGGAGAAAAAAGCCTATTTGTCTATGTAATGAATTGTACAAGGAAAGGAGAGGAAGAATACGAATGATATGTAAGAATAATCAAAGTACAGGCAGATAATTTTTTAAAATTTGGAATTTTTTCTCAGTTATGTTTATAATTACCCTCATTTTTTCCATATGCTCTAAGAAATTCTATGTTTTTCTCTCAAAAAGCTGCACATGTAAGAAAATTAAAGAAGAAAGTTCTGAAAATATATTAATGTTGAAATGATAGGATATTAAAATTCTTAATTCTCCTTTCAGTGTAGGTTTTCAGAATGTAGTAATAATACGAAGATACAGGTTGCCCTTCTGTGCATTTTATTATACCTAGTACTAGAGGAGCAGATCAATGCATGTCCCTCTGTATTTTCATGTTCACCTTGGACTTTTTTCGTCAAGAAACATTCAATGTCACAATCTTACATAAATAATTTTTGCGGATAAATTAAATATGCAAATATATTTTAAAAAACAGACAATTTACAGTGAGGAAATGATGTGAAGACTGCAACTTTGCTTCATAACTGAATGTGCATATATACATGTAATGGTTTTGTAGCCAAATAATTCAGTTAATTATTCCTAATTACTGTTTTCCATATAGTTGAACATGGGTCGTAAATATATTTGTGTCTAGGTACAGGCAGTACCCAGGCTGTTTTTCTGTTTTCTGTTTTATTAATTTCAGTTTTTAAAACACTTCTCCTGTATTATTTTCTCTCATCTAGTAGTGTTTCTGGGGGAAAACTGATAACGGCCTGAAAGCAGCATCAAGTTAGTCCAGTGCTCAAAAATTTTATAGGATAAGTATACAAATAAAATTCCCAGTGATACAGTAATACTTGCTATCAGCATAATAATGGGGTTTTTTGAGTTGTGGCCTATTTGATTTGCTGAACTTCTAGGAAGTCTGTACTGACTGAAGTGCTTGCTTCAGGTATGAGATACTTTGGAGACTGGGAAGATTCTCTGGGTTTACAAATAGTGTCCTTAACCCATACCATCTGTCAGCAACTGTTAGTGAATAATTTGGCCATAATGGAAACAAAGTTAAAGTTACATCCTTGTAAGAGGAAGACATTTAAACAGAGGGGTTTATCTGCTTTTATCATGTAGGTTTTCAGGTAATTCACGAAGACTACATTTTGTTCTCAAATGTGATGTATTAGTCAGTGATATCTTTTCCTCCTGTCTTCTTTCTGGAAGGTGGTCTTGGAATGCACATTAAAGAAGGATCTCGTTTACAACAAAGTTACTCCTACTTTTTACCACTGGAAGATTGATGACAAAAAGTTTGGCCTCACATTTCAGAGTCCTGCTGATGCAAGAGCGTTTGACAGAGGTATTCGGAGAGCCGTGGAGGATATTTCTCAAGGTACTTATTTCAGGTGAAGGGTAGATGGGATGTTGAGTGTTTAGTAAATGAGATAAGTCAAAGCACTTTGCGTAACAGCATTTAAGGATGTGGATTGATCTATGGCATATTTAGATTTTACCAGTTTTTAAATAGTACTTCTGGCATTTTTGAAGTGCCATTCATACAAGTGTCTTAAATTGTTCACAAACACTAATAAGGTAATTCCCTGCAACATCCATATGTAATGAAGCATTGCCTCTGTTTTTTAAAGAGCTGAGGAAGTGGAGGAAGCTAGAATGTTGTAGGGTCTTACTTGGATCTTCTTTTCAGAAGCTTGTTACAGCTTCTGTGTTCTTAGAGGATATGCTATGAAGCTGAATGATTTAAAGACTCATTCTCTTTTTATCTGCACATACTTTCAGTTAATAGTTTTTATTTCTTTGCTAATAGCTGACACAGTAGTTCTGAGGACAGGTTTATATGGGACGGTAGAAGAATTTGCTGTAATAGGAATGTGACTAACTGGTTCCAGAGGTTCACTGACCTCATGGAAATCAGTGAGCAAACTGAAGATCATCAAGCCTCAATTCTCAGATAAAAATACGATAACTGTATTGCTGGATGGGGGGAGGGAGGGAAGAGAACAGGTGTCTATTGAATGGAAGGAGCATCTCTTTCAGGCTTGTAAAAAGTAACTCAAAGGGAGAAATTTAAACAAAATATCCTGCGCTGTGATGTGCTGTAAATTTAGGGATTTAATGTGTTACCATATTAGCAAAGGGAGAAACATGTTTTCGAAGGGAAACACTTTTTGACGTACTAGAATGGCTTCGGGATTGTGCTGGTATCATCCATATCCCTGCAAGAGAAGTGCTTAGAGAACATACAACTCCTTTCCTCTCTTAGAGTCTCACAGTTCTAATTTCTGCTGATTTATAGCAAAATATAGTACAATGTGCATTCATGCCAACCAGATGTATCTGCCTTTAATTTTCAAAATACTACATTAAGAAGAATTTACTCCCTTGCTGCTGCTGACACTTTGAAAATGCTTTTACAAGAAAGATACGAACAAGATAGAGGAGTGTGGCTAAGAGTACTCAGTATATAAAATATTCAATGTAGAAATGAATGGTACTTCTTAAAATCAACTTAAAATACAGTGATCCACTGGTTAAAAACGTAGAGCATATTTATATCGTCATAGCTGGATATGGAAGGATGGTGTGGACTACTGGAAGCAGTAAACTGTGAATAAAATAGAATAACCTTGTCTGTTGCTTTGTTTTGTTTTGTGTTTTACTTTTTCTATAGGTTATCCACCCTCCCAAAATGATGTGGAAGTGGCAGATGACTGCTTTCAAGTGAGTATTTACATTTCTAATTAATTATGCAGTTATTTTTTTGAAGAAATTAATTGAATATTTTTTGTTTTCATTAGTGACAATAAGCAAAATAAGAGCAATAGCAAAATTCAGTTTAATGAATTAAGTTCCAGCACAGTTATCTAGCAAATTTGCAGTATTGTCCATCCTAAACTAAGCAGTCATTATTTAGTCAATAGTTGATTAACCATCCTGAGTTTAAATTTCAAGTTGACAATGTCTGTTCTGGTTTATGTGTCCTCTTTGAACTAATGGGACATGAAAGATTCTTCTGGGCAAAAAAAATGGAGAGGTCAGGAATCTTCTTTTACATGCACATCCTATTTGTTTCCTTAGATTTCGCTCTGCAGTGACAGACACTTCTAACATCGTATCATTAGATTTGAAAAGATGCTGAAATAATGGTGAAGAGAATCTAGTCCGAGCAAGGGTGGAAGTTCAGATAATTTTTAAAAACACATTGAAGATAAAGCAGTCACTTGTCATTTAAATTTTTATTGATCCTTATTTGCATCTTTCAATTTCTATAGGTTACAGTGGCATAAGAGGTAAAAACTTACCTCCTATGCTGCCTTGGAGTTACAATACTTTACACAAATACTTTATCAAGTAGCAGTGATGTGTAGCCCTGCCTGGTGATATCCAAGAATCCATGTATAGTACATGAATCCATGTTCATGCCAGTATAAATTAGTATTATGGATACATATATACAGTAAATAGCTGTAATATAACTGAGTAAAAGCCAACTTGTGTCTGTGTGTGCTTGTCATCTCTCCTGTTTACCGTTTCAGGGAAAGCCTTGGCTTTATTCACACATGCGGTCAGCTTTCAGAGTGCAGATATTTAAATTAATAGGAAGCTGATAGAGAAACAAGTTGACTCAGGGGTCTTAGTGACTGTTCAGAAAACTGGTAGTATTCCTAAGTGGTTTGTTGAGGGAAAGAGTTTTGTCATTTATGCAATATTAAATTCTTAAGCAGTGTAGATAGTTGTAGTGTAGAACCTCTACAACATAAAATCAAGAAAATAAGGAGCCTACTTTGAAGATATGGGTAAGAATCAAATTATGATAGGAGCCTGAGAGTCAAGTATTTAGAAAGGATGCTGCAATGCAGTGAAAATGCAGAAAACTCTCCTGATTTTCTTTCCGTTTTATAGTAGAAGAAATGTATGTCTTTGTGTAAGAATTGGCTATGCAACCACCTGTTGTTCTTTATTTGCAGCGCTTTATTTTGAGGCACTTTAAAGTAAAATGCTATAAATATCAGATATCTTGCATTTAAAATAGGAATGAGATTTTGACAGGGTGGAGGAAATGTGTGCCAAAGTTAATGCAATCCTTAATCAGCTTTTAAAAGCCTTGTTTAAACACGCTTTGTTGCAAGGATTAATAATTGAGCATTTTCTGCAGGCCTAATGAGGTTAGAGGAAACTAATTACCTCTTGATTATGCTGCCTAGTTATCACATTTCTATATAAGGATGCCAAAATTGAAGCAAATATCTGTGATTCTTTATATTTACAATTTTTTTTATTGGCAAAGTGGAGAAGAGTATATTTACATCATCTATTCTATATCAATGTAAATATAAATCTGTTAGTAGATATGTAAATAGATTATGTTGATTTATTTTATATTATATGTATTGTTAAAAACCAAATATATATATTTTAAGAAATACTCTGTATGTAACTTACAGGTACAAACAATCCAGTTTGGTGCAAACTGCTGGTAAAATTATCTGTTGCATTCCAGGCAGGAAATAATATTTCTTGACTTTACCACAACACACATTGCTTAATTGTGGATTCATGCTGTGGATAGATAGCAAGAATTACCTGTTTTCCAGAGGCAAAAAAGCCAGCCAGTCTCTCTCACCGTATCTCTGCATACCAAAGTCACATAAATTATACCAGAATTGCCTGTTGATAACAATATCAGAACGGGGGGAAAAAAAGAAATGAAAGTAAGGCTGAACCCACCCTAGTTTAGCTATGCTTCATCTAAATAAGATTTATATATCAATAACTAATCCATAATTGCAGAGTTATGAATGTCAGTGTAGAAAGGCTGTGGCATTTTAGTTTCAGGCACCAGCTCCAGTCATCAAGAATATCTTGGAAACAGCAAATAGTCTACATTCTCCTTCAAAAGATTAATTCCTTCCCCTTTCCAAGACTGATACTGTTGTAAGTGAAACTTGATACCCCAGTATTTTTTTAACTTGAAAGACTGATAAGACCGTTTTATTTAAAGATAATGTATTATGAATTTGAAGAGTCATGTTGAGTTGTCCCCTTCTTGGTTTAAATGGCCTAATGACTGGATTTTTTTCCCTGTTTATTCTTTTAGCTGTTTTTTTTGAGTATATCTGTGCAAGAGCATTTTAGAGTGTGGACAGAATATTAAAGAGCAGGTTGACACTTGGATATGAGGGCAATGGGATGTTTCTTGTTTCATCAGAACAATCTTCCAGAATTGTAACTTGTAATCTTTAAGGAAAGAAGTACAACAGATCAAGCAGTGGAGCTGCTCCATTTAATTAATAATATTAAGTGGTCATAAATTGTTTCTGAAATAGCAGAATAGCAAAAAGACAAAAGGTTTCTTTCACAATTACTTTTCATAGCATATTTGTTATATGCTTTTATATGTTTTATTTTTGTCTATACGCTGTAGTAACTATCACATGTGTTGGTATTCTTCGGATTTGTATCTTTCTTGTTTAGTTAGTATGGTAGGTAAAATCCCCAGGATGTCATAAAAGTACATTTGAAAATATTAATTTTACCAGATCCCTGTCGGTTACATCCTCTGCCATCAAGGTGTTTTGCCTGTGCTGTTGTAGTCATCTTACGCAGCAGAAATCCTATGGTTAGTGCATGTTTGAAGTATGAATATAGTGTGTGCTCTGTACATAAATTTCATTAATAGTTGGGCTTTTTTTAATGAAGATGATTACTGATGAAGAAAGCAAAACATGCGTCGTAAGTTATTTCACTGCCTGGTTATATTCAGTGCTACAGACAGCAAATAAAATGATCCAAATAGGATCAAAACATTTAACATTTTGCTCTAGTCATTTGCACGGCTGTTCAACCTCCTGCCTCCTTGTAATAACTGTGACCGCAATGTATAGATATAGCAAGTAGAAACAGGGTTTGTCCAAAACTTAACTGTGCAACTCTTAAATGCAAATCCAACAACTGAACTCTTATCTTGTGCTTTCTATGCTAGCATTTTCCTCACTATGTTGTATCTTGCTTAACTGGATTTTTATGGGGTTTTCACATTCTTTAACTAAAATCTTGCAGAGAAAGCATCCTTTTTACTGGAGATCAAATATATCATTTTAAGAAGATGAAACTTTATTATAGCTTCCTTAGATGCTCTGTTATTCACAAATAATGTTAAAATCTTAGTATTAAAAAAATGCCATCATTTAAGGGTGTTCATACTTGTTTGTTAAGGTTGCTTAAATGATGACAATTACCATTAGTTGTTTAATGAACATATTACATGCAAATGGCTTATATAATTAAGTAAGCCTTAGTCTTACTAGATCAATTTCAAATAGAAATAAACAACTGAGTTAGTGCAGAGCTCTCTGATTTCCTGTGTTGTTTGTAAATGGATCCTGGGAATGTATATACGCTTATATGGGAATATACACTGGGAATTTTTTTTTTGTAGGAGATTTGGATTTTTTGCTGTAAAACCAGGCATTTTGAATGCAGTAGACAAGCAGCTTCTTAAAGTCCGTTTGCTTGTTTGTTCAAAGGTTGCCTCAGATTGTTTTCCTCTACTGAATATAAACTTGCTCTAAAACTCATCTAGCTTAACTAAAAAAAAAGTGAAAAACTGTGGTGTTTTGGGTTTGTTTCGTTTTGTTTTTTTTCTTAAAAGTAAATCTAACTAAATGAAATCTGGAGCTCATGCATTTAAAAGTATTTTTATGTGGGTTTTGGATACTGAAATGCGTAAGTCCTGCTTTTGACTAAAAAATAGAGCAGTTGAGATTTAATTTCTTTCAGGTTTTGTTGCTTTAGCCATACTGATGCTATTTGTAGGCTACCAAAATATTTTAACAGTTTTGAAGTAATAAGAAGTGGAGCAGTTATGCTTTTGAGTTTCTTACTACTGGCAGAAGAAAACTGAAAGCTCATAAATTGTAAGGGAGAAAAAAAACCCAGAAAACCAAAACCACCGTGCGTGCCTCGTTCTTTCAGAAATAGGTACGTTGGGATTTTTGTCAATATGAAGGGGAAAAGATCTGCAACTTACACACATCTTCAGTGGTTTTGGTACAGGCAGGGAGGGCATAAATGGTTCATGTGCCTCTTTGTAAGTACGCTATTTAGTGACCTCTTTGTAAATGTGCTATTTAGTAACCATTCAATTTATTTTGTCTATAACAAGAGGTTTGCAGAAGTTTTATTTCACAAAATTAACTTGACATTGATTTGTAAGGAAATGTGAAATACTTTACTCTTTGCACTGTGTTGTTTGTGTGCAGAAGAAAATACTACTTGATAAAACACTAAAGATTAGCAGTATATAGTGCACGTAATAAGTTGGCTACATGTAGTTGCTAAAAGTAATGCTAATTTATATTATCCATTTAAAATAAATCCAATAGGATATAATGCTAAAATTATTTGAGTTTATTAATCCTTTTTGTGTAGTAGTAGTAGTATTCAAAAAGAGGAGGATTTTTTTTTCTCAGCAGTATCTCTAACAGCCTGTTTACATCTTCGTCTCTTCTTTCCTCAGAGTTATGCTTGGTGTTTAAATTTATTGGTTCCTTCCGTGGAATGCCTAAAAACCTCTAGTATGCTTTATGTATTCAGGTAGAACAGCACTGGAAAAAAGAGGCATATCAAATGCTTTATTTTTTACTTCAAAATGTAAAACCCATTCAGAGTAATCTAGGTAATATTTCAGTCCGTGTAAGAAATACGTACCTGATTATAACAGAGTTTCTTTGCCAAATATGAAAATAGTTGTTCCATCAGACTTAGAAATAGCTAAAGCAGAAGGAAGTTATTCAAATGTTTTTGAAACCTGCATCACTTATTCACAATTAAAAAACTAAGGAAAAAACATTTAAACTCTTCTTGTGTTGGTTAGCATTAAACAACAGATTTTCAGGCCTCATGGGAAGTAAATACAAGAAGTGGGATGCAACGGAAATGTGGTCTCTCATCCATCCTTCTGTGTAATCATTAAGCTTACTTAGAGCAGAACATTTTTAACAATGTTTGCAGAACAATGTTGAATTCTCTCCCAGACTTAACTCTGGCAAACTGGGAGAAGTAAGGAGAGAAAATCTGAAGAATAAGAGAAGCTCAGTCTGGTTTTCATTTTCTCTACAGCTGTCATCTGGCTTTGAATTCTGCTGGAGAGCTACAGCTGGAGTCATTTTATTGCTTTACCCAGCATCCTTTTGCCTGCGCGCACAGAAATGTTTTAGTAGTCTTGGAAAAAAATTCAGAGTATCTCTTAGCAACCATAGGACAGTAATTATTATACCAGCAGCTGGGAGCAAACCAGATTTCCGTTGTGCATTAAAAACTGGCGTAGGTTACTTTACAGATGATGCTGAATAACCTATGCCAGTACTGTACTTTGCAGGCTGTGGTTAAAGGATATTGAATGTGGGCGGTGTAATTGCTTTGGACAGTAGGAAAGGGGGATGTGTGCATCTGTGTGTGTATAACATTCTGTGTATTTAATATACCAAGCTTAGCTCTTGCAGAAAACTTTACATGTTTGCTTTTTGCCTAAATGCATTTTCAAGACAATAGCATTTTTGTTTCTAGGGCCTCTCCATTCAGGTTGTCAGTGTTTCCATTATAAATGTGGGTTCTGAAGTGTTTATGACCTTATCGTAAAACATCACATTGGAGCAGGAAGTGTCTGTCAGATAATGCCTTTTTGATACTAATAAAGGTGCTTTGGCTGTATATAAACTATCGGTTTAATTAAAAATCTAGAGTTCAGGATATTCATCTGGCATTTCTGTAGTTCTGCACAGTGAAGATCTATAGGCTAAATAAAATCATAATGGACAGGATTGCTTTTCATTTTTCTTAAATATCAGAAGTTAGGCTGTGTCTACTTACCTGGAGTGCCTCGGTTGGTATGCTGAGCGTTGTGCTTTCCGAACAGCTGTCTCATGAGTTCTTGCCTTCCAAAGGTCAAATTCCTTTCTCTGTCTCCTGCCACCCCCAAATTTGTCCTTGAAGTCAATTAGCTTGAGTTGTGGTGTCTGCATTGGAACTTTATAAAAGCGTTCCTTTATAATTGCTGTGTGTAGGGCACAAGGGCTTGCTTTAAGATTAAGGTTTGTAATTCATACATCAGTATCTGGCACTGCTAGTTAGCACCGTGATAGATGATCAGTGCCTGTATCCTTTATTAGATGGAGCCCTTCTTGACTGCCAAGGGAAGTCTGTGTGTGTCTGTCTGTCTGTCTGAGCGTGTGTCCTTTTTGCTCTATACTGTAGGTAGTTTATTTCCAAAGGGAAAAGGTGTGAATCGCCTGCAGGGACAGGAAATAATGCAGGCTGTTGCAAATCTCACCCAAGGATTAAGACCGGCTTGTGGGTAGGATGTGTTTTTGTCCTGGGAAGGCTGGAGCAGTAGTTTTTGCAGCTCTCATCCTTCTCTCTAGACCACTCAAATTGATAATAGCTGGGGGGGTAAAGGGCTTAGGTAGTGCTTACCACTGTGGTTTCTGTAAAATGGCTTCTAGCTGTTAAGCGTGTTCTAAGCTTAAATAGTTTCTGCTTGTAAGCGTTTATAACATTGCTTAAACCAAAACCGGCAGTAGTTATTTCTTCCTCATTCCGAATGCAGCTCTCCTGCGGTTTGAACCAGTGTTTTGGAAGCTTTTTATGTCATTGGGCAATGAACCTGCAGGAGCACCTCCTGCTAGGAAGGTGTTTGATATTGCACTAATAGTTGATGCTTTTTGCTCTTAAAATAAGTATAGATCCATGAAATCTAACTCTTGCCAGTCATTTCGAGATTTCTTTTATACTCCTTTCCCAACAGTGTTTGACCAGAAAATTTAATTTTGACAACAGGTCAATTTCTTAGTGGTGTGTTCATGCTCAAGGATCTGCAAAATGTACTTCTTTCTGTAGTTTTGCCTGTCTTCAAAATTTTTCAGTGGAACTTCAACGTGATTGAGCTATTGTTTTTCATGGGGTGTATGCTCTTTAGTATTGATTAAAGCTGATAATTAATTATTAACTAACTTTAATCTTTTTCCACCCTGAGTGCTTCTGAACAGTTATATAAATTCTTCGTGATTGTTGATTTTCTTTCTCCTAAAGATCAGCTACAAAACAGCTACATCTACTTTATCTAGATGTCCTAGAACTTGATACATCAGGCTTTTATGTATATAAGGTGCGAACATAATCTCAGAATAAATTCCTTAAGTATTTTGATAAAGGAAAACTAATGATTCAGTGATAGTACTGAACCTGCCAAATCTTCAAGTTTGCCTCTGCCTCAGTAGTTTTCTGCAGTATTTTGATTGTTTCCCCCTTAATGTTTTCTTGGTATATACAATTCCTTATAATAGAGCTGAAATATTCTTATTGCTGGAAGTTGGATGCTGCCAGAATTTTCTCAGTGCTCTCAGATGATGACACCCAGTTAACTTTACAATGCCTCTCAATACAAAACAAAACATTGTACAGTGCATTTTTGCCAATCCAGTGGGATTTGTATCAATATGCTCTACTATATCTTAAGTATATCCCAGTCAGTTAAGCTTAAAGAATGAAACTGTTTATTTTTTCTATTATTTTCAGAAATTGGATAATCTCACAAGCCAATATTGCACCCAAACATACTTCCTCTTCCTTATTCTGAGTGGCACATGTCCTGCAGATATCTCATTATATGTTGCCACCTGGTCTCGTTTCTGCATCAAATTGCCAGATATAAACTTAATTTCAAAAAGACAATCAGTTTTTTTAATCAACACTGGCTGTAATTAGATATTTTAATTGAGCCAGTATAGGTTAAAAATTACTCTCTGTTCCTTTCCAGCTGATCTTGCTTTTAATTTATTAAAAGGCCTGACTAGCTTTTGCCTTATTAGTCTCAGAAATTGTTTCTTCTAATTGCATATTTGTAAACACTGGCAGCCTCATGGGTAGTTAGAGTAAGCATAATCTCAGAGACTGGGCTAATCTCTCCTTCCTTAAAGAAGTTCCTCAGTCTGATTTGGCACCTGAGTTACAAAGGCATTTATCTCTAATGCCCAAGTTGTGTGAGCTCTGCAGAGAAGGAGCTCTTATTTTCCAAGACTGCCTCGTAGTAAAGAAAATACTTGCCTACTTATAAGTATTTTAAAAATGCGTATTTAAAAATACTTGTGTTTATAGATGCCTCTAACATGTTATCTAGAATATTAATGTATTTATGTATGAACTTGGTGGTTTTAGTGTGTTTTTTTGTATAAATGCACAATCATTTCAAGGGAGTTCTTTTGTATTCTAGACTACTCAAGAAAATACATCAGGTTCATTAATGAAAGATCAACTTTTCCAACACGAAACTGTAGTAACCAGTGAACCTTACAACAGTGCAAATCTAAGGCCTTCCGCGTTTGAGGATTTCAGCACCAGGAGAGCCTGTTTTTCCAGCCAGCCTAACCCGGTAAGACTACCAACAGAAGCAGCAGCTCTTACTTTGCTTGCTGCATTAATGGCACAGTATGTAGTTTCTGACAAGAAAGCACTTTCATTCTGAGTCCCAGGATGTAGTGTTGTTCTCTCAACTCCTTGAAATGATCAATATAAGCTTTGCAGCTGAAATATTACAGCATTATTATGGCAGAGGTAAAGCTTTGTGAAGGTATTTATCTATGGTTGTAGTGCAGCAGACTACATGAATAAATCTTTCACTTTCTTTGAAGTCAGATTTCTGTAGTACAGACTGCTGTATCTACAACCTTGAAAAGCTGTTTAAATTTTTTCAGAAAATATCAATTGGCCATGAGCTCAATCTCAGTTACATGTATACTAGTATTGTTTTTACTTGAAATATTGAAAAGTATATTTTAAATTGATATCTTGGATGCACTACAGTGAGGCACTTTTGCCAAATATTTTTAGTGAAACTTTGTATATGCTTTCTAACTGCCTACATAAACTGAAATATTCTATCTTGGTACAGAAAGGGAAACAGTATCTCAGTTATGCATGAAAAATATCGAGTTATTGGTAAACAGATTCCTAAAACAGAGAGAGAAAAAAAACCCCACAACAGTAACACAAGGCAGGCTGATATACAGAGAGGTCGTATTCCTACAACAGTAGATTGCAAAGGCAATGTTGCACGTTTTGCTTTTTTCTAAGCCTCAAAGGCCTGACAGTTTTTGTAGGCCATAGAAGTAGAATAATAGTAAGTTGGATAAGAATTAATTTGAGGGTCTTATTCCTGGAAGCAAACACATGGGAAGCTCTTCAGAATAAGCTTAATAACAGAAGCAGAACGCAAGTTCAAGTAGTTGTGAACATTTCATCAGAGAATATTTCTGCTCCTTGAAATAAAACGTTTTAATACCCTCAGTCATTCTTAGAAAGAAAGGTAGGATTGTATTAGAAGTCTTGTATCAGCTGTTTTTGTACAGCTTTATTAGGCACAAGAAGCAGTGTTATCTGGAGAACTAACTGAAGAGTTTGTAATTGTGAGCTTCTGATTTTTAATCATTTATCTGCTCCAATTATGGCTTTGTGTAAGTCACCTCATATTTTTGTTCTGTTCAAGAGATGCATATTATTCCTTCTTCCCATTTACTTGCAAAGAGAATTTTAAAATTTCTTAGAATAGAATAGAATAGATGGGTGATTAGATTATTGCAGTTTACAACTGCATACTTAACAGCTACAGTAACCAATGATGGTATGTGCTCTTAGTCTTCACTGACTTGTAACGGAAAGTGCAGTAGCCTAAAATACCCGTCTGTTTTAAGAGCACATACAGAATTGGCTGCTAAGAATTTGATCATTTAAGCTGTGGTACACTGGGTAGTGCCTGTCTGACAGAAATTACTTAAGAATTTATTTGAACTAACAATGTTAGAGGGAACGTTCTTGTAGACTGAAGTTACGGGAGATTCCGTGGAAATCTAAGTAGATATTCTTTAAAATATTTTTCTCATATTGTAGCACCACCTGCATCTGACACTCCATGCTTTTTGCATGGTCCTGTGGTGCACACATTTAGAACATAGGCAAGTCAAGAGAATCTCACATTCAGTAACTGCACACACTGCACTGTCTCTGCTGAACTCCACGCATGTGACCATGTGGCACAGCAGGCCTTGAGGTAAATACCTATTTTGTTTCAGTTTCATATAAGTAATTTTGAACGCTCTTACTGTGATCATAAGTTGAATAGCTCAAGAAATAAAAACTCAAACTAAGGAAGTGATTCATGACCATCCAGGTCTTTACCTGTGTTACTAAAAAATACCCAAGTCCCTCAGATCTTCAGCTTTTGATACACTGATGTGCGTTTAACTTAAATTTAGTATAATACATTGTGATGATGTATTCAGCTGCCGGTGTCCTCATGTTGTGGAGTGCAAGCTAAGTGAAGTCAGGTGTATCTCTTTGAGGAGAGACAGTGAAGGCTGCAATACCAAGCAAGCGTCCATGCCTTGTTTGAAGGTGCACCCCTTCAAGTAAGGTGTGATACTAGCAAGTTCAGTCATGTCAACAAAAAATTTCTGCCTCATTTCCAGTTGGCTAATTATGTTTGTAACGAGATTCTCTGTGGAATTCCAGTTTGCTGTGATATTCTTCCTGCCTTCCTGCTTCAACTGTTACACAGACATGGCACTTACTACTGAGTTATAATTTTGAATGACTAGAGAACTATGTGCATTATTCTCACGGAATTTTGCTGATATTTGTACCTAACCGAACCTTGATTGTGTATTGTTTTTAAGGTTTCATGTACCTCATGCTTTCGTATAGGTCCCATTAAACACCCAATATGTAAGCACTTTATAAGTAAAGCTTTTCCAACATTTCTCCTGTTGGTTTATTTTTCAGAATTTCCCACTCCCTCTAAATTATTTCTTAATATAAGTTCATAAAGAACATGATGCTGCCTTGTTTGTAACATGTCAGACCTTAAGCATTGTAGTAGGTGTTTGGCTGAGGGTTTGAAAAACAGAAATGAGTTCTATGTATGTGGCTTATTTTTCTCAAACAAATAAAAAGCCTTCAAAGACTGAGGAGGGGTCAGATTTTAGAGTTGTGATTGTAGTAGATCTTTAATGGCTATTAGCTGTCCGGGAATGGGAGGTTGAGGGTGGGTTTTTTGGTTTGAGGTTTTGGTTGTGGTTTTGGGTTTTTTTTCTTTCAAACAATGGGGTTTATTTAATGTCCCAAATGCATGCATAATATTCTGTGTGGACAGTGGTTACTTTCTGCCTCTAACATACAGAATTGTAATTACATTTTTGATGCTTTTTCTCTCAAATAAATTTATGCTGTTAACCGTTCAAAAAGCCAATTAACCATAGCTAGTTATTGATGCTAAAACAATAGGCTGTTTCTCTTGCTTGGAAACAGAATAGAGTTGAGAAGCACTCTGCTTTTATAGGCAAAGGAAAGGCCTAACTGCTTGCATCGGAGCCTGGGGAAGTGTGGAAGAGCAGTGATGTTAGCTGAGCAGGATATAACCTTCCTTCACCCTGTATCCTTTAGACCTTATGGAAGTCCAACTATGTGGCTTGGAGCCAAGGAAGAAAAATATTCCTGTTAGCATACTCCAGTTGAAACTCCCAGGGCAAAGCAGCTCTAATTACACTTCTGTACTTAAAATATATCACATAAGGATTATCAAGCAGGGAAGTGATGGTTAGAGCAGGTTACAGATATTACATAATCAGAAGTTGGCGTATTTTGAGAAGCTATTCCTTCCTCTTCTCCAGCTGCCTTCCCTCTTCCCTCCTCTGCCTCCTACCCCAAAGCCAGGGCACGCAGACTTCAGTGCAGTAGGAGTATAGACACGTGCACAGTGAAATAGGAGCGTTCACTTAAAACATCATCTTCAGTAGTTTGTTGTTACACACTGCCGCGGATTAGGAAAATGCAGTTCAGCTGTCTTCCTAGGCTATGGAACGGTGACACTGATTCTCATTAATTTGATCAGTAGTAGTAAGGTAAACACTCTCAAAGCAAAAATACTGATGCCAAAGATGCATTCCCAAATAATTCATGATTCTGGAAGAATTTTTAAGGCTGATGGGTTAGGGAGTGATTTTTTTTTTTTTTTTTTTTTTTTCCAGTCTTTTCAGTGAGATGGTTTGTAGGCTGTGCAGTTGACAGGATAAAAAGGCGGATTTGACTTGAAGCTGGTTTATATTCTGGCTCTGATTATAATAGCCCTACAGTGTAGGAAAATAATTGCCTGTCTGTAAGGCAGGAATAGTGGGACATACTGAGACTTTTGCTTTTTTGCTGCGCTATCTGCTATTTTTGGGAGCTCCTTCCATAAGCATCTGTTAAATTTTTGTCCTGTCATTATTTGCACCTTTTCTTGAAAGTCACTTGTAATATGATTTCAGTAACATTTAGGGGCTGTCCACTTTGTTACACGTATCTAAAGTCTGCAGTATTTCAATTTGGACTATTCAAATTTGCCACCTTCAATAACTTTTCCTTGCCCCCATCTCCTTGCAGTTTAAAGCAGAATAAACCAGAACTCTTATCTCTCTCATGTTTGTTTTGTATTTGTTTAGCACGTTCCTTCTTACTTGCCTTTTGAGGTAAAAGGTCTTGAATTATGGTCAGTTCGTTACAAGTTGAGAATTTTAGGAGTGCTTAGGTATTTGCCTGCTGGTGTCCTAAACTAAGCGATTCAGGTACTGTATATTAGCTAAGGGGAGATGCATTTGGAAGCCACTGTTATTAAGTGATCGTGCTACTAAATAGTATTCTTCGTATGGCAAAATACTTCTCTAGAATACACCTTTGAGAATACGTAACCAGTATTTGCAACTCTTGTTGCAAAACCGGAGAGAGTTTGAAAACTTAGAGCAGGGATAAAGGAAAGTTTCTCCTGGATAACACCAGTGACTCAAAGTGAACATATCGGCGAGCTTAATCCTGAAGCAGTGGATCATCACTGATATGAAATCAGCAAGTGCACGTAAGGTGTAATAGATCTGTGGAATTAGTTGCCACTGTAAGATGTTAAAACCTGAATTTTGAGCACAATTCAAAGACCAGTGTCAAGTTTTATGCAGACACCAGAATATCCAAAGCTCTTACGAGATACTGAAAAGTCAGGAAAGAATGCTAAAGCTCATGGTCCTAATATCATGCTAAAGGCTTGTTATTGTGGGGAAGTCTGTAAATTGTACTAGTAAGAAAATAAGCTGAAACTTTTATCTTCGAGCATCAAGGAAAAACATCCTGGTTTGTTTTGTTTTTTTTTTTTAATTTTCTAATCTAAGTTTTACATTGTAGGTGGACATAAATTTGGGACTTCACTATAGTAAACTTCTCTTGCTTTGCCATTTCAGGTCCCACTGAAGTCAATCAGACACGTTAGTTTTCAGGATGAAGATGAAATTGTTAGAATAAACCCTCGTGACATTTTGATACGTCGTTATGCAGACTACAGGCATCCTGACATGTGGAAGAACGACCTGGAGAGGGATGACGCAGACTCAAATATACCGTTTTCTAAATCAGACAGTAAAAAATCTGACTATTTATACCCATGTGGGGATGGAACTAAGTTGAATTCCCTGAAAGACTCAAAGACTTCTGTGGTATTTAAAACTCAGCCTTCCTCATCGAAATTTAAAAACTCAAAAAGAAGGAAAGAGGACGGTGAGCGTTCCCGCTGTATATACTGCCAGGAAAGGTTTAATCACGAAGATAACGGCAGAGGGAAATGTCAAGATGCGCCAGATCCTATTAAAAGATGTATCTACCAAGTTAGTTGCATGCTTTGCGCAGAGAGCATGCTCTATCACTGCATGTCGGACTCTGAAGGAGATTTCTCCGATCCTTGCTCGTGTGACACTAGCGATGACAAGTTCTGCCTGCGCTGGTTAGCGCTGGTGGCGCTCTCCTTCATCGCTCCCTGTATGTGCTGCTACCTCCCCTTGCGAGCGTGCCACCACTGCGGTGAGGTGTGCGGGTGCTGTGGAGGAAAGCATAAAGCCGCGGGATGAATCGGTCTTGTGCCAAACAGAGCTGAAAAATCTTTGTTTCCAGGAAGCCTCTAACTTGGATTTGTAGAAGCTTTTTGGCAAGCTGAAGGGAGTCGTCTTTCATGTAAGAGATGCTTGATGTGGAGGAAGCGACAAGACTTGCCAGACCTTGGCATTTTACAAGTGCTAGCCATGCCTAACTATTTCCTTTGAGCGCGTGTCGTTTGTTGCAAGTTGTGAAGGAGGTTTTGCAAGGAAAGCCTATTCTTATTATTGGCTATAAAATGAGTATATAAACTATGATTATACTAAAAGGGATTAACTTTTGCCACTTTGTACATTCATGGTTTAGGTGAGGGGGCTCTTTTAAAAGGATTAAAACTTACCCGAGGGGAAATTTTAACTAAAAGTGCACTAGTGACAGTTGATTTAAGATTAAGAAAAGTTAATACTCGGTAAATGAGAAATGAAACTGATTTTAAGTGCAACTAAATCACTTATTAATAGTTTTTTTGGAAGCGACTTTATGTATAAATAACAAATGTTTATATTTAACTAAATGTGTAAGGTACGAATTATTACATGTTAAACTTTCCTTCCCTCTGATATAGTAGGTATGGACCATATCTACTGCCACATTCCATGGTAGTATTTTAAATATTTAATTAGTTAATTTAGTTGCATTTTTATTCCAGATGGACAAATTGATATTTTCAGTCCTGTTTCCCTTCAGCTACAGTTTGTGTTGAGTTGTATCCATACATTCTGATAATCTAAAAACCTTTAAAATATTAATTATTCTAGTCTTGAGTGACCAATATTTTTTTGTTAAGCACAGATGTAATTGTCTAAAATGTTCTTTTTAGAACATAACATTTATTTTTATATATAAATGACTTTGATTTCAACATAATAGCAAAAAGGAAGTTGTTTCTGTTGCTCAACCAGCAAGTTGTTTTCTTTTGGGGTGTCCTCCAAAAATACTTTATTGCATATTCAAATGTTCATTAAGCAAAAGGTACATTAAGGCAGTTGTAACAAATTGTCATCAGTGTTCTTGTTTATCCTTCTGTTAAACTAGGATCCTGTTCAGCTGTTTATCAAGTACTATGATTAAAACAAAAGATTAATAACAAAAGTGAAATTGTTTTCATTATTTTGAACTGCAACTTTTTCTTGTTTGAATGGGCAAGAACAAAAGTACTGTGTGTTGTGTTCAAAAACAACCACAAAAGGCTTAGCTTGAGAAATAATTTACAGCCCGGGCAAAACTGGAGTGAACTTCTTAATTGAGGAAATTTGGAGGGCGGATGGGGGAGGGAGAGAGAGAGAGAGAATGCGTGTATGTGTATGCCCGGTGGTATATTGTGTGTCTTTGTTATGGCTTTGTACTTACTAAGTGTTTTAACTTTCAGGTAAGAATTAACTGATTAACCCATAGAGAATTTTTTAAAACATTACATGCCTTGCTCTGTCGTGGAGTAAGAAACACTCCTCATTAAAGATATGTCAGACACTAAAACCAGTCGTAATTAGAGAGGGTGCCTATTCGATACCACAGCTGGAGTGGGACAGACTGTCCTCAGTTATACCTTTGTTATTAAACAAGCAAAAAAACTAATTGATTTTAAAAGATGCATGTGATTTACTTTTTCCTCTCTTCGTATGCATTTCTTCAGTGGATTTTGTGTATTTTTTTCTTTCTGCATGTATCCTGCCCTTAGCTTTCCTTTGTAGCCCAGAAGTAAAATGAGCAAATGTATATAATGTTGTCTGTCTGTAAAATACTTTTAAAAAGAAAACATTTATATTTACATTTATATTACAGCTTCAATTGACCACCTTCTGTACATAGATCATCTCAAAGTATTATTTCACATTGAAAAGAAGAAAAATATATTGATAACTGTAGAAGTTACGGAAAGGCTTCTAGTTTTGTATTAAGAGTTGATTGGATGAATTAAGTCCGAGAATATGACACGGTAGCAGCCGTCTTGGTTTTTACTGTTTATATATTTGAAAGCTGCTACTCTGGTTGATTTTCATGCTTCACACATTTTCGGCTAAATTTGCTTGCCTAAGATAGACTGTTAACTTTAAAAACAACTTTGGTAAAAAAAATGGTGATTTTTTTCTAGTGAATGAGAAGAATTCAATATTTCTGAGTGCTGGCTAGGTTCCTAATTCAAGGTGAAGAGAGGTATGAACAACCGAAGAAAAGAACTTGCTGGCTGTACAGGAAAATGCTGTAGAATCATATTGTGTATATACTTCAGAAAGAAATCACTTTAACAGTTTGCCCCGAGCACTATACAACATAGTGAAATTCCTGGTCCTGTACTGTATTTTATATGAAACAGATGCTTTAATATTTTTATTGAATGTGTGCATTAATATTTTTCACCTTGCATTTAATCACTTTGCTGCTAAAATGTTTTCACCTTTTGCTTTCCTCTTTGAAGACCTGACCCATCTAAGAAGGGTTACTGAACTGACACGGTTTCACTTTTTCTTCCTGTGCTGGAGGCAGCAGCCGGCGTGCCCAACTTGAGAGTGACTAGAAGAGCCACAAAGATCTGTGTTTACATAGGGCTTGGTTTCAGTAGGATGCGCACATACATTTCCTTCTGGTGTTGGGGATCTTACCCACTGCTAGTTTGGAGTCGAGCAGTGGGAAGATGGACACAGAGCTCGCCTGTTCCAGAATGAGCTGTTGCGTCCGTGCATCTTTTGGTTTTGACAGCACTTAACATTTATTCTGCCTCTTTGAAATAACTTTCTAAAGCATTTGGGAAAAGAGAAATCTCTTCCCCAAACCTGACTCCTCCCCGTGCCCTTAACACCAGAACTGCAGTTTGTCAGGCACGTAGTAGCAGAGCTTTGTGCTGCTTGGAGGGGAGACCGGAGCCGTGGGAAACCACCGCTGAATATTAAGTCCCTTGCTTATTGAAAGCCTCCGTTACTGTGAAAATTAAGTATTTCCCCTTGAAAGTGAGGGAAGAAGTTAAACGAAAGCAGCAGTCGTGCACCATCTACTGGGGGAAAAAATCATTCAGCTGCAGTCAGGCACAATATTTGATTACGTAGTAATTTAACTGGATATCAGTGCACTACCAAAGCTACAAAAATATGTTAAGCTTTAGTTAAGAATTGACAAAATAGTAATTTGGACTCTTACTGTGATTCTTTATCTCATCGTTCTTCTCAAGTTTCACTATTAACATCGACTGAAAGTAAAAATGCTTTAACCATACATTTTGTTAGGTTTAAAATAGTTGCGGTGGCCTGTTACACAAGAGCATAAAAATCAGGAATGAAATGAAAATTCTTTTGATTCTGTCACTGGGTTCAAAAGAAAGATTTTTTTTTTTATTTTTTTTTTAATTATTTATTTATTTATTTTCTCTCTCTCTTGTCCTTTAAGTTCTTCCCCAGCAAAGCGATGGAGTTTCGATATTTGTGCAGAGGGAATGTGGCCTTCTGGTTTGTGATGCGAATCAAATTTTTGAGTACACAAAGGTGGGTCTGTGCCCTCGCAAATGCGATTCAGTAGTTGTGAAGGGTATACCTACAGCTGTGTGCAGGATTAAAGCAATATTCTGGTAATTATCTACAATTACTATGGTAACTGTTTAGTAAACAGCAGCAAATGATGGCATAAAGCTTGGATGCCTTTCCAGAGCTTATGTAAGGGATGTTCCAAACTGCCTTAACCAGTGCAGTTTTCCTCTAGAGAAGCAAAGGTATTTTGAAGAATGTCTTCATTTTGTATGTTGGAGTATAACATTCCCGTTTCAGATGTGTTCTCTCCAGAACGATGTTGGAATATACATTCCCATTTCAGATGTGTTCTTTCCGGAATGATCTGTTCACCTGTACCTGGAGGATAATGTGGAACTCCTATGTAAATAATGCACAGGTTTAAATTAGACTTTAAATCTTTTCGGAGCTTATGGCACAGTATGGAGCCAGTACAGTGATACCGATAACTTTTAAAAGATGCCTTATGGTACTTTTGGTCCTGCAGCTGGGTAGATGGAAATTCCATTTCCTTTGGTGCACTGATAAATACAAGGAAGGGTTGCGGGGCCGGGGGGGGCTGTTGTTTTGGTTTGTTTTCCTGGAAACTTCTCTTTCTTAATTGCAAAAATTGTGGTTAATTTAAGAAATCAAAGCATTCAGTGAAGAGGAACCCTTCACGTTCAAAGACGCAGGATAAGCTGTACATAGTTTCCCTTCTTTTGCGTGGTGCCCCTTGCTTTCCACCCCAATGACCTCAAAGTGCCTCATGTGTATATTGTTTCCATTAAACCTCAACTGCTATTTCTACTAAATGGTGTGTAATTCAGTTACTCATCCCATAGGTGTTTCCTTTATGAATATGAATATAGCTTGTTACTTTGAGTACATAATGTAAATATGCCTTTGAGTTTGTAATTGGTTTGTCACATCATATCCTTGTAAGTTGATATAGCAGATAACACCATAAAAATGTTTAAATGCTTTTTTTTTCCTGTAATTACCTGATTAAAACTGTCTTGAAATGAAACAATGGGCATGATTTTTTCAATTCTGTGTTGGGATTACTCAGAACAGCACGTATGAAATAAAATGTTGGAGCTCAAGAACAGAATAAAAAGATGTAAATATAGGTACTTTTGCCACAGTATTCTGCTTACTGGTTGAACAAAATGTTCATTGGATCATTTTATGATTTTTAAAGACTAGTCAAACAAGCATTGTATTATCTTCAAACTCCAGCATCTTTCTCACCAGGACCATTATTAAGAGTTGCTATAATGTTTTAAAGAAAAATGTGCCTGTAACAGCTTGCTTTGTATCTACAGCAGAACCTGTCCCTGACATCATGCTCAAGATTGCATCATGGTCAAGATTGCATCATACAAATCATGTTTGTTTGTTTAAGTTCCCACTCAATCCCACCACAAACGTGTATCTCTGAATATAATTCTAAGCTTTGTGCAAGTTAAAGAATAAGATATACATCAGGAAAGGAGGGAAAACTAAGCAGTCCATGAAGAAAAACGAAGATAAACACACAGAAGCCTGTAAGACTAATTGGAAAGCTCGGTGGTCAGGGTATAGGATGGATTATTCCAAATTTAATTTTATTTGCCTCCAGCTTTTGCAAATGTTTTCTTATTGTTTACAACCAATAAAGTAATTCTCACTGTTCATCTGATCCGTTTCTAACTTGAATTTTATCATTGACAGGTGTAATCATTACATGGACTATTAACTGTTGATGCTTGAGCCTTTAACTGATGATTTGAAAATGCAGCTCTACCAGAGGAAGGAAACAGACAAGTGAATTAAGTGGCTAACAAGTTAAGAGAGAATGTTCTAAGGCTATGTGAAGACCACATATGAGAAAGTGACTCAGCATTAAACATGGTTTCATAAAAATTCAAAACCTAATGTTAGATCTTGGTCAAATCCACCTTAACGTCATGGCTAATGCACAATCTTCTGGTTTGGAACAAGAAAAAGTGCATAGGTAAGGGGCTTGCCTTTTTTGTTTTTATTTTTTCTTTTTTTTCGGTTGGGTGGGTGGGTTTGTGGGGTTTTTTTTTTGACAAGTAATTCAAACTCAATTGCTGGGGTTTATAAATCAAATAAAAAAATGAAGTTAATCCACAGACTATAGTCCGTAGACCACAGAGCTAATGGCCAGTTTCTAAAGAGAGTATTTTGTATCGTCTTAAACCTTTTGGGTTACTGTCGTGGATCACTATGTGCTCCTGCAACAGAATGGAAAGACTTTAGTCTGTGGGGTTATATCATCACTTCCATCATTTGGGAACATGTAATTTAATAGCTTGGAAACAGACAGGAGTAAATTGATGAGAATAAAATATAATCCCACATTTCATACCTTTAAATTGAGGTTGGAGAGTGCGTGCATGCACACATGATGGGATCTGATTGAATTATGCTTTGAGTGCTGCATCATGTGAATGACTGGCAGTATTTGGTTTTGCCTGGAAGGAAAAGAAAGAAGTCAAGTTCTTCAAGAAGCTTGTAGCTCTAGATATCTGTGCCCTCACTGGAGAAATTTCGGGATATTTAAGAAAATAATGACTTTCACTGACAGATTAAGCTGCACAGATGAATTGTGATTTCAGCTAGGTGGTGATTTGGCAGACTCCAGGTACATCTCAGTACCCACCAAATCATATCTGATGTAGTTTTAGCAACGTGTGGTTATTTATGTCAGTCTGAAGTGTAATGCAAAGGAACAATTATTTCATGTTTGGCAGTTACTACTTTTTAATTTTTTTTTTTTAACCACCAACAAAAAAAAACCCTCTTTTGCATTCTGATTTTGAGTAATATCTATTAGGGTAAGGGTAAGGCACGCTAACCAAAAAGCTCAGTGTTTGATGGGAGAATGGGTGGAGAGGAGAAAAAAAAGAAAGAAGAAAGAAAAAAACAAAACAAACAAAAAAAAACACACCAAAAAAAAAAAAAAGGAAAGCTCTTTTTAGTTCCTACCCAGGGCTACATGGTAGATTATGAAGATTATGAAACAACTCCTAAATGAAAGCTGTTGCATTATGACCTGTCTAGAAATGGAGACTTAATTGAAAGATTTAGCTGCTTTGCATGATAATGAGCAAACTTGCTAAGGGATAGTTCTGATTTTAACATGAAGGACAATATGCAGATGTTAATGAGCTTGCTAACAATAGAAAATATTGAGGGGTTTGTGATGGTGAAACTGTATTTAGTGGGATCAACAATAAATGTTTGAAAGAGAAGTAATTATCATTTTAAACACAAATACAGTATCTATCCATCAAATCTGTTTCTCCAGTCAATGCTACAATTTTGCCAGACCTGACTGGCCCTTTGAACCTGCCAATGTGCTTTATGTTGCCTGTGAGGGAAGTGTTAGCATGACTTGATCTTTCCTATGTTTTTTTCCATAACTTGTTCCTTGTTCCTTTTATGTTGCATGAAGTCTTCTTCAGCTTTCTCTGCCAGCATATATAGGGTTTTTATGGGCTGCGCTAAGAAAGTTTGAAATATTGCATCTCTATTGAACATGGTAATGCTGAGAAGTCATCTCTGTTATGTGAGCATCCAGCCACAGGCTGACCAATCCAAGTAAACTGAGTTTTGAATCTGATAGTGTTTTTTATCTAAATTTTCATTTGTGTCTTGCCTATTTGCATTTAACTGTCTATAAGATAGGTAATGAAGTCTCCATTACGTTCTTGGGCAGCTCTTTCCAAGGGGAGTGGGCAAACCAAACCCTGAAGCTCTAAACAGCTCTTGGTTTGTTCTCTTGCCCTAACAATCACATCAGTAATACAGTTAAATGATTTTAACAGTTGTTGAAACTATGTCGAAACCAATATGGTGGAACAAATTAGTTTGAGAGGGTTGTCACTGTTAGCCCTCAACAGCACCAAAAATGCTGGTGAGTCACCAGCTGTGCAGGATCCTCTGTTCTTGTTTTCCATGACATTACAGCTGTGTTTTAATAAATGCTGCTTATGAAGGAGAGAGCTCTTTTTCTTACAGGGGTGCATCTGTCATGAGGATGATGAAATGACTTGGTGGTCTTCAGTGAGTTCTTAGAAATTTGGAAACTGGTGGAGGCATGAGATGTAAGAATGGTGATCCCTGAGTTGAAGAGGTACAGTGTGGGACACAGGTTAAACTTTCTGTGTGTATGGAATAATGGGAATGGAGAGGGAGAGCAGAGGAATAGAAGCGTCATCTGGGCCCTGTTCACAAAATTAATCTATTCAGGATGAGTTGACAAGTGATACAGTAATCACAAGAGACTTCAGACTTTCTGAATACGGCTGTGTGGGTTCTGACTTCCCCAGCTTCAGTGAGCCTTTGAGACTCATTGTGTACCTGAACAAATATGTAAAGCCTGTTACAGTCCAGGTCCTGGCTCTTCGATAATAGAGACTGTCTCTGAAATCCACCAGGTCATAGTACAGGACACTCCTCTTTGCAAATAGTGCTTGTCTGGGATTCACGGAGATGAACAGCTAATTGATTGATATTGAAGGCTGACTGCTCTCCAGACACTTCAATTAACACCCTGTTCTAAAGTGGTGGTGGTATTCAGGCTTCTAAATAATTCTAGCTTTGTGGAAGACCTGCATAGACATCTCGCTGTTAGCTTGTTAATAAATTTATATTTCTAAAGTCATGTTTGTGAAGGAGTATCCAGAAGGCTTTAGTGCATTTGGAGCTGGTTGTCCAGAGAGGTGGACACATCTCCATCCTTAGAGACATTGACAACTCACCTAGGCATCTCTCTGAGTAACCTGCTCAAACTGACCCTGCTTTGAGCAGGTGGGCTTGTCTAGGCAATATCCTGAAGTCACATCATCAGCAATTCTGGGGCTTGTTTCTCAAGAAAATGAAGATTTTGGAGAAGCAAGAGATTAGTCTCAGAAAACTGATGCAATTTTGTCCTTGCTAAATCTTGTCTCTGATTTGGAGGCAAATGCTACTGTTAGTTCTTGAATATTTCAAGTACCATAGAAGGATTGTCAGTTTAGTCATGTCATCATTGTACCTCAATATTTTTCACTGACAGAATTATTAAAATATGAATGTGTTTAATGAACAAAGGCTTCAATGTAAGTAATAGATATTAGCACAGTATTGAGGTGAGGGGGAAAGCTACTTGAACTCTTAGTAAGCTTAAAAATATGCACAGGTGTTTGCATAAGTACTGAACAGCTGCTTCACATGCTCTTTTGGCACAGAAAATGTTTTCCCAGAATTGCTAACTAAGTTTAAGATAGTTTAGTTAAAAAAAAAAAAAAAAGGCCCTCCAAGCCTTTTCTAGATTACCAATCTATCTTAAGAGCATCTCTAAAAGCCGGCTGGAATCTGAGGCAAGTTTTCTGTGCAAAGCCAGGCAAAAATGCCTGAGCAGAGAGTACTTAGAAGGCACACACGTGTTCAGACTAAAGCATCAGCCATAGGGTGAGCCAGCAGGTAGTGATGGCTGTGCCTCTGGGACCCTGGACATACTGCAACATCTATGTGGTGCTCAGTAGCCAGGCCCAAAGGATGGGTGGGGAGTTGAGAAGACTGAGTCGTTCTCCTTCATGCACATCCTAGAAAATCACAATAATGTTACTGCACACAAACATCCACCCCGGTTTTAGGCAGACGTTAGGCTCAAGTGGTTACTAGAATGGATTTCAACCACGTAATTGCCAGTTCACATTTCTTGGTCCTGTTTCTCTTTTATAAAGTTTAGAATAATGAAATATTCTTAAACCTTGGCCTTTTTTGTGTTTCTAGAAAATTCAGAAGTACCTGAACTGCATCGTTTGCTCATCAGGTATCTAGTTGTCTGTGGACGCCTGCTAGCTTACCTCCAGCCAGTTCTGAAGCGGTAACTCTGGCTCATCAGCTTACTCAGTAACAGGCTGATCATGACTCAAGTACTTCCTTGATGACTTCATGCTCTCTGTAGCTTTTCTCTCTATTGATCTGGTCTTTCCAAAAAATGCTTAATTATTTGCTGAAGTCTCTCTTCCCTTTTGGCCTGTCACCTCTTTGCTTTCCTCTCTGTCCTCATTTGTTCAGCCTGGTACCTCTAAACTGACTCAAACAATCATGACTGTGGCAGCAGTTCTGACCACTGACAATATTGTCTTCCTATATTTATTAATGGCAGATCTCATTTCTTGGTAAACGCTGCCTTGAGGCCTTACTGTAGTGGCAGTAAAGTAGAAGGTTTTTGCCCCAAGATCAAGAACAACAAAAAAAAAAGTCGTGTAAAGCAACCTGGTCTCTCCTTCCAGCAAGGTGGGAGGTACACTGAGGAAAGGTGGGAGTGCACATGTTGGTTGTACTTTTCCATGCTATGACTGCCCAGTCTTGCTGTACCAAAGCTTTGGGCAGGAGAGGACACACAGGCACCAGAGTTATGACTGCCAGCCACCAGAGCTGTAACACTCGCTCTGACTTCACACCCTGAGCCGTGGCCCACACGTATCTACTGAAATTCCTTCACTGCAACACTTCTCTCTATTCTCTGTTCAGCTTCTCTGTTTCTGCCTTTCAGTTCCTTTAACATACACATTTACATTGAGTGGGAAAAGTAGGGTGAGAATGCTAGCAGACTGGTATTGTAACAGTGTGTTAGGACAGTTACTATTATTTAGAAGAATTTAGAAATCAGCCAGCTGCACTTTAGTCTGGATGACTTAGAGTAGTTTCAGATCTTCCAAACTAACATTTACAATGTGCTTTGTCTGGTGCAGGTATTTCTAATTGGCTATGAATCTGCTGAGGCATGATCTAGAAGTTACTTTTAACATACTCCTAGGGTTTAGGCTTCACTTACATCTCAAGTGCAAAGCTACCTGCATTTGGCAACTGTGGGGTTTTTTTCCAAGTCCCTGATCCCTTGATTTGTATTTTTTCACTCCCTTCTCAAGCATCTGCACTTGAAAATCTACTTTTATTCTCCTGAGGGTGATACAGAAGCCTTCCCCTTCATGGAGCAGTCAATCTTTAGGTAATACAGTGGAGTATTTTTGTAGAACTCAACAGAAACACCGTACGGGCTTGCTCTTCAATTCACAAGTAGCATGTACTAAACCAGTGATGGTTCATGTTACCATCACTTATCCACAAATGAACCTTTAGCAAACGTAGGCTTCTTTATCAGGCTGTTGGTTAAAGAACTGTCCTTTGCCAGATATCAAAGCGATACAGATTTGTAAATGGGCAAACTAGATCCTGCTATGTGTGTGGACCTCTTCTGGGACTATGTGCCTTCTGAAAATCTTGCATGTGTGAGAAATCTCACTTTGCGTAATTAATAATTATGCTGTAGAAAAGAACTTTAAGCTTGCCTAGTTCAAAATTGTGTGTGGTAACTGGATGTAAGAACATTTAAATGAAACTGCTCCCATGTGTTTCAAAGGCCATTTAGGAAGGGTTGACATCATGAGTGATTCATGTCTGCAAAAACAGAGCGACTGACATACTACCACAACATCACTTGAGATGAAAGTCTTGGCTGTCAGAGCAGTTGGTGAGCATGCTGCCAGGACTTGGTGGAACTTTGACATCTGTGATGCAGCCCAAGAGGAATTTCAGTTTGCATATTTACATGGCTGATCAGATGGCACCTCATCAGCAACAGCCCATCTTGCAAAGAATTTTTTTTTCTGTTTCTACTACATGGTGTAGTGAGGGCTTAACTATGTCTCCGACTTGGAAGATCAACTCTACTTGCAGTAATCTCACCAGCTGACAACACGTTTGGATAGTTACCAGACTAAACATCTTCTGAAACGTGGCTGGTAACAACATGCTGACATAATTTTTCAGTGAGTTATTTGCTTCCTTTTTTGGACAGTAAGTAGCTTGTCAATAACACATCTACAGCAACAGATTAAAGAAGATAATGAAAGATTGTCAGTTGACTCGTTTTGATTTGTTACAGAAGTGGAGAAAGTTGGTCAAGAGGAGGAAAGTATCAACAGGTGCTTCATAGTGTCAGTGCACATAGCTAGAATGCAGAAGTATTCAAATGCCTGCCATGTCATCATGTATCATCACAATACCTGAAAAATTAGTGTTTTACCTTTCTCTGCTTATGATACTGACTGTCAGAAGACAGTTGACAGTAATTTGTAATGTCAAATCAGGACTGAAGCAAAGATTCTTCCCAAATGTTTTTGGTTTGGTTTTGTTGGTGTTTTGTTGTTGTTGTTTTTTTTTTTTTTTTTGTAGCATCCTGTAAGCGAATTATACGTTGGAATATAGCACCTTACAGTGGTCATAGATATTAGGCATTTGGGATGTAAAATTGCTTAAGAAGTTAGCTGGACTCATACATAATGTGGCAAACACAAAGAATTGTTGAGTGCACAGTCTTGGTTTCTTTCAAAAATTTCAGCTTACTGAAGACTTTTAGGTCCTGTACTTATGTCAGTGAGTGGGCAGCAGTTTATCAGTCAGCTGGGTAACACTGTAGACATCTTAAAACGGCTTATTGATAGTCGTCTTCAGGTGAAATAGCTCCTGATGAGTTATTGAGGGCTGATGTTAAGCATCAACTGTATGATGTTTCTTCCATTTTTCAAGGTATTAACGGACTAGAATGAGAGAGCTGAGATGGTGTTTACCTTGGCAGCTTGATACTCAGCCTTGCTCAACCTCTGCATTAGTTCTGCTCTTGCATTCAACTTGATCACAGCCTTTCCATCTTTTCTACCACCACAAGTATCTCCTGCAGCACTCTGCAGAGACATGCCATGAAAAGTTTCTTTTCGGTGGGGCAGAGCTTGGTGAACCACAGCATGTCCTCAGGAACGGAAAAAATATCCATTCCCGTGTTGAAACAGAATATAGTACCTCAAGCAAAATCCCCACAGCCAGGTGATTCTGCTCCTCTCTCATCACCAAGCACATCTCAGAAAGTGTTTTTTGGTTTTTTTTCCTTGTTCTCAGTCCCTTGTTTGCTTCCATTTTTTGTTCCCTGAGCAGCAAATGTACGTGGTTATATAGGCTCTTATGCTATTTGCCACATGTATCATTAGAAGGACATGAACTTTGAGAACATTTGTAGAAGTGTCTCCTGCTGCTTTCGAGTCCTTTTGACAGATTCCTGGCCTGCTCTTCAGGAGGCGTATGAGCCTGAGTCTCTGAAGAGAAGCATCAGACAAGAACACAATCGATATGACTTGTAGTCTTGCAGGTTCCTGTGGTGTGACTTGAAGCCTCCTGATGCTTTTTGTTAGTTGAGCAGTGTTATGTTTCATCAGGCACCCCAACAATGAAATTGCAATCTTATGCTAAGATGTACAGGCCATGACAGAGCTTCTACCCATCATCCCCCTGGAACAAAGAGAAAAAACTTGCAAAAAAACCCCATCTCCTAACCAATGTTTCAGGAAAGAGAAAGCGCCTATCAAGGTTTCCAGCATAATGTCACAAAATTCTTTAGTTACTACGTTAGAGGGCAGTGTACCTTCAGCTTGAGGTCTCAGCGGAGGAAGCGGATCCATTCTTTTTGAAATGACGAGATCTGATTAGATGGGCTCCCTGATCTCATATTTATTTTTTTCACACCAGCTTTTCTTCTTGCCTCAGAACTTCCATTGTGACCCCACTCTATTTCTATTTAGTGTTTTCGTTATTTAAATACATTATTAAGCACTACCTGCACAGCTTAAAATGCTGCAAGGCTAATCTAGCCTTCTACTGCCCCCCCTACATGTCCTGATATGCCAGGTGGGAACCCCTCACCTGCTTCCTATATCAGCAAAGACCTCAAATACCTAGTTTAGTCTTTATAAATTGGATCCGTACATAACAAGCTGGAAAGTGGCACCATCAATGTGTGGCCCTCCTGCATGTTGTGTTCCGATGGCCTTGTTGTGCTCTGGTTTTGATTGACTTCTAGGCTGTGCTTGTTCCAATTCTTCTTTCCCTCTTTCTTTGGTCCACTACATCCATTGCAGGTAGTAACAGGCCTCTGAGTTTGTCATTGCTCAATTAATGAACTACATTGATAATGCTTTTGTAAGTTGCTTGGAGAAACCCTGTTGTGCTTTTCCTCCTTTACTCCCTCTGCTGTAAGAAGCTCGCATAAATTTTAGTGTCACTTAGTCACACATGAATAAGACTCTTTCAGTGCCTTGAAAAAACTGTCATTGAAAGGCCAATTATGAAACCAACTTTAATTTCTCTTAAATCCAGTAGAAGCTGCATATATTAATTTTATCTCTGCATCAGCCCTTCAACTAGAATTTCTTATTGAGGTGCTGTTATTGGGTTATACATTTTGAGTGAATACTTTTTTCAAGCAAAACTGCATAACTGCATGGATTTCAACATACGGATTGAGGAATGTCAACAAAGAAACACACAGAATGTTTCCAAAATTATTTTAACCCATAAGTGGTTAATGTTAACATTTGTCTAGTGCCAATAAAGTTAAATTTATGTGGCACGTAATTTAGGAAATTGAGTAGGCAGAGAGCTGGTGGATGCCTTCTTAGCTAAGAAAAAATGTTCACTTTCCGTTAAACGCTCACACACATTTGTCATAGCAACCTTGAAGGTGGCCATAATGCTAAGCAAAATAAACAGTGCTAGCGTAATGTTCACTGTAATAACATGTCTCATGAGCTAGTTCAGTACTCCTTTTTATTACCTTATTTTCATTGCTCATTCACTGTGTTGGAGTTCTGTTTTGTGGTTTAATCATTATTACATCATTTTCCTTTCTTAATTTAAAGCTGCTGCTGCCCTTTTCCTGTCATTCCATGCAACCTCTTCACCGCACGTACTCCTGTTAGCTTGCTTTAGTTCTTAATAGTGAGTTCTCTATTACTTCCCAATAAAGACTAATAGGTGGATCATTTTTTTATAAATCTAGCTAGACAATGTTTTGTCATTAGGAGAAAAAAAAAATGAAGCATGAACAGGAAAAGGGCAATACAGTTAACAAAGTATGACAATACTTTGCTCATTGAATTTCATAAATTGTGGTCAAAGCACCTAATATTTTGCATAAATCTTCGGTTTAAAGTAGAAAAACTGTTCTCTATTCCTATCGTCTTCCATACCCATCTTACTTTTGTAGGTGAAGAAAACAAGTAAAATTGAGCGTGTTTACATAACAACGTACCAGAGATTTCCAGCAGATGAACAATTGCTACTCTCTCTGCCTTCCCAGTGACTGGCTCCTAATATACATGGCAAAATCCCCACTGAATCTCCCGGGGAAAGGCCACCTGCCAGCTCAGGACTAAGAGGGAAGAGGGCCAGCACCCTGTTTTACTCCTTTTACCCTTTAATAATCAACATAATTAAATAACCAAACTGTTTATTCTTAAGCAGCACATATGTACTGTATGAACAGGAAAAAACAGAAAAATACTACCCTTTCCCTAGGAAAAACATGCTAGTTCATCATACTGGTAGCTATTTTTACATCATAATCCTCCTCAACCGAGAGATGAAGCTCTGTTCACCTCAGATGGCTTGTGTAGATGAAATATTCACTTTTCAAAGACCTTTCTGATTCTCATCCACTCAATTCTATGTAAATTTGGAAAAATAGGCAGTTTTTTAAAGGTTTTGTATTGTCCATCCTCTGATATTCTGTTCAAGTCTCTGTGTATAAATGTATGAAGATATTACCCTTGTCACATCCAAAGTACATCTTACAATGCTTATCCACAGTGCTACATTCACGGAAAGACTATCTACAAGTGACGTGGAGTCCTCTGGGTTTTAATGAACAGCAAAAGGAACCAACAAGATAACAAAAAATCAAATTTAATGATATATTATGTATACTTGCGTTATAAAACCCCAGAGAAAATGTCACAAATCCTTCCTTCCAACCAAAAATATAATCCACAGAAAATATACTTGGATTTGGGACCTTTCCCAGGTGTTGATGCCTCCCCTCCAATGATTGCTGGTACAAATGGTGAAGTGCACCTAAAGCAGCGAAGTTGCTCTCATTTAACTGTCTGCACTGAAATATGATGTCATTATTATTGCAGTGGTTGTGTGGTTTCTCTCTTTTCTCACTAATCCCCCTCTCCCTGTACAATGCTCATCTGCCAGAATACTGCGGAGGAAATGCCATTGGGCAAAACTCATTTCCAAAGGTCTACCTGCATGAGTAAGGACTTGCTTGCAAGAGTGCAGATAGAAAGTCTTGGTCAAACTCGGTTAAAGCATGATAGCTTCATTTAAAACCAAAACAAACAGAAAAAATCCCACTTGATTTCTTGTTCCAAATGAAAAGGAAATCCATTTAAGCAACATTCTATAAATGGAACAAAAGGTATTTACTGATATTTTTTCAGCAGTACAATGTGACAATTCATTTATGGAATTGGGCTTATTTGAGTATATACGCCCTAACCTTTTCATGCAATGGTATTCTGAAGAAAATAATAGATTAGCCAAGAGCTGGTAGGCAAATGCTGTTTGTCTTTGTTTTATGATGTTAATTAGGTTTACTTGATTGTCTGCCATTTACCTCAGACCACAGGATTAACTGAGTGCCCTTCATATTTACTCTCTCATGAGATAATTATCATTGCTTTTTCCATGCAGTATTATTACATACAACATTTACTTTAATTTCCTCCAAATATTGAATAAAAAGTGTATTCATTATATGATGTATTTACTCTTAGAGTCATGAACTCATTTTAAGGACTGAGGAAAAGAAGCAAATACAAAATGAGTATGGGCAAGACATGCTGTCTGCCTCAGCAGTCAGTTAAATGTCCATCATGGAGAAATGTATTTTCCAAGGCCAGTTGTGGCAGAAGTATTTATAACTTGCCCTTGCTTACACTGGTTTAAATCTGGAGTAACTCACTAAAGTTAGAGTGTAGAAGCCTGGATGAATTCCACTAAGTGAGAAAAGAATTTGGCTGCTAGCACACAAAACTAAAGCTGTTAATCTTCCTTTTGATTCTGGAGCTGGTCATTGCTTTAGAAATGTTTACTACAGTTGTAGTATCTAGGAAGAAACTTCTTTAATATTTTTGGCTGAAAATATATTTTCTCCTCCTGAAATCTATGTCTCAAGAAAGTGTCCTATTATATCAAATATGTTAACCTCCCTCCCGCTTTGTGCAGCTGTACTGCCCCTACACTTCTCAGTCTTACCGAGTGGTTTCCTTTATAATACTTCCAGGAAGTAAGGAAGTGATGACATTCCCCTTTCATGGACAGCCAACCGAGTCTCATAGGGATTGTGGGCTAAATTCAGAGCAAGGGTTTTTCTCTCAAGTATTTCTGCAGGTACTTCCAAACACATTCAGTTGCCTTATCTACTCAACATGGAAAGGCACCTACAGTCACTCAACACCTACTATTTCATATGTAAAGCTATGTGATCTGTTGCACAGACATACAAGTGCCACAAGTTGCAACGTATCAAACAGCTATCTGCTGGGCAGCGATGGACCTTTGCCAGGATTCACAAAAACAGAGGTTACTTATCCTTTTTTATCCATGATTCTTGATTTACTACCTAAATCTGGAGTATAATTAATTCCCCAGTAAGACAAGCATACAAGGTGGTCCTGATAGTTCAGCCTGAGTAGCCCCTTGGGCTGTGGGTCCCAGGCTGCGTCCCCATCAGTGCTGGTGTGATTGCTCCTAGAGGATTGCTCCATCCACCAGGTCCTCTGACAATTTTTTTGGTGGAGCTTGCAGTCTATAAAACACACATTTGCTGTGTCAAAAAGGCACATTTTCAAGGCAGGCAGCTGAGCAAGTAGGGCTGTGTTCTAGAAATTTCTCTGTAAAACAAATTTATTCGTAACCGCTAATCTTCAAGAAGAGGGCTTTCCTGAGAAAGCCTCAGACTGCAGAGGTTTGAATTTGGACCTCCCACAACGCACAAAATGCTGAAATTGTTAGTTGAAGTGTATCACTTCCAACCCTTCTAGCTATTAAAAAAATAATTTGACTGTTACTTAGAAGAAGAACAGCAACACTTAGACCTTCGCCTGCCCCTCGATGTGTCCTATTGGATAACTAAGCTACCTCCTGCTCAGATCTCTCAGTCCTATGAACTCCACCCTTTGACATCTAAGTCTTTTCATGCTTCATGTAGTACAGGCTGGGCACTTACATCACAGCATACATTACAGCTGGTAGCATGCAAAACCTAGCTGAGGATTTGAGCACTTCCATTAACTTGTCTGCAAGAAGTCTGACAGAGCCGAAAGCCGACCTGGAAGCTCTGTTCTAGCATGTTGTCCTGATTCCTCCCTTTTGTCCACCATATTTTTCTTCTTGAAACACAGCAGTATCTCAGCGAAATAGCAAAATAAAACATTTTTTTCTATCTGAAAATACTTTATCACTACCATTATTTTATCTTTATGTTTAGAAAGACAGCAAGGAGCACCAACCCTGTATGAGAAAGGAGTGGTGAGAGGTCCTTGGGTGCCAACACAGTGTACTCAACTTATCATAAAGGAGCTTTTCCATTGACATCGTGGGACTAGGGTGGACCACTGACAACTTGTATACTTTGTACATGCTGTGATTTGGAAGTGTTCCAAAACAAAGCGATTCCTGTCTTGCAAGATGCTGAACTCTTCGTTTTAGTAAAGCCAACAGGGAACAGCATAACTCAAGGTTCGGTTGTGTTTCAACACTACTTATTTTCTTCAAAATTTTCTCATAGTCTGGTGTCTGAATGGATGTCTGTATCACTAAGAAAAAAAAAAAAGGAGCAAAAGCTCCTGCAAGAGAACTCTTGAACTCTTAAATTATACTAATGTGTGTATAGGTGTCACCTAATGATGGGAACAAAGAAGGGGAATGATAATTTGTGAAGATCAGCATCAAGAACTAATATAAAATATATTTAAAGTAATTGTATTCCTAAAATGGGGGTTTTGAAAGACTATTACGGAATATCATTCTCGCTCAGACAAGGGCCTACATGTGGAGCTACATGCAGCTGTGTGTACGGGGGTTACAAAGAAAATCAGTTAAGTTGTGAAGCAAACTTATTTACTAGTTTGTTTTTATTTGCTATCTTATATACTGATGCAGAAGCCAGAAGATCTACTGAAGGAAAAACTCTCTAAGAACATACTTGAACAGAAAGAGGAGTTAGAAAGAAAGAAAGGGGCAAAAGGTATATTTTTAAGTTAATATAAATGAAATTATAAACAACTTGAATTTAATATAATTTTTCTCCCTAGAAGTCCTTTCCATTCCACTAAGGGAATGCTACATAATAATCACTGTCTATAAAACCACTCTGCATGCACATGTTGTCTATGTAGATAGTATACAGAGCACCATCTACTGATCTATAAAGAGCATGGAATATTCTTCCTTCCTAAATCCTCTTCACGGCAGCTCATAACTGTTTGTGATTTTAGTTTTGCTACACTCTACAATCTGTCCCTCATTTAGGTATGTCTTCCAACTCTAATTCACACTGTAACATGTAAAAGGACTATGAGGCAAATAAAAATATGTTGGGAAGTAATCAGCTTAAGGACTTGCTCTTCCTATATCTCCAGCCAGCACATGTCCTGAATGTGATGATTTCTGTGAGTAAGCACATGATGTATAGAGTAATAAAAACGTGAATTCAAAAAAATTTTTATAATCTTCTTGCATCGGCAGGGAGCGAAACATGCATTTGCAGAGGCCACAATCTCTCATTCATTTTCTCAGTCTGCATAATTTACATCAAATCCCAGCTTGGATTAATTCATCTTTCACAACAGTAGCCTTAATTTTGCTCGCTTGTGGGAAGAAACAGTGGCAAGTAATGTATTACAGGGATCACTGTGCCTGCCTCTCCTGTTAAGCTGAGTTTAAAGGTTTTAGGAGACTATTTGAGAGCTATTTGGAGCTATTAGGAGACTATTTGATTAAGTCCCGCTGTTGTCCCTCAAACAAGAGGAAACTATGTATTTCTTAGCTCCGGCTCCTCTGGCTTCCACCAAACACAGTGAAGTTGAAATTTCAAGACTGCTCATAGCAGTTTTACTGCTGAGACCCTCCAGATGTGAGCCTGTGTCCCTGAAGTGGCTCATGTAACCATAGTTTGCTGATACAAGACAGTGTGGCTATGTGAGAGCTGTATAGAACTCTGTGGGCTAAATGTTTCTAATGTATATTTCCCATACCCTAGTTTTACAGAAATGAAATGCAGCGCCACAGAAAGCATGTATGAATGACAAAAGATATCTTGGAAATAAAAAGGAAGTTGAGTCCTCCTTACTCCTCTGTTCCATAGTGTATATATATTTTTTAAATCAAGTTTAAAAAAAAATAAAGAAATTAAGAGAGAAAGAAATCCAGATGCTTTTCCCTATCTCTGTAGTTTAGCCACTAGTTACTTGGTGTATGAATTAGCAATGCAAATAGTGAGAGGGAGAAGAGTATTTACAGAATAGCTGGAGGGTTTGTGGAAGCCGTCACACATGCATGATGACAGTGTCTTAGTTCCACCCACGTTACTCCCTCTTCTCGTTTACAGAGCCCCCAACTCTTCGAGGAGCAGACATATGGTTAGAGAGAGGGGAACTGGCGCTGCACAGACAGGATCTGGGACTTCTTCTGTGCTCTCAGACAGAGATCTCCTTGGGGAGAAGCTGGGCTTCAATGGTTGCATAATTTCACTGTATTTCCTAAGCAATTTTTTGCAAGATCCTTTTCAAAGGCTTGCACAATTCTACTTTTCTCAGTTTATAATATTATATTTTGGTTTCTGTCTTAATAACTCGTGTGAAGGTATGCTATTGGCAAAAATCTGTCATTTAACAAAGGCAGTCATTCACAGCATAGCTAGTATTTTAAAGGATTATACTAATATTAAGAGGATGCACAAATATCCTGCCAATTTCTTTCTGAAAGAATTGAAAAATGTCTGAGCTTCCTGAGTATTCCCCAAAGGCATTTAAAAAAAAATCATTTGTGGATGGCCCTTCTGATTTCATCTCACCAACTGTATGTTGAGGTCATCTGAGTTTTATGCAATGCAGACATTTGGGGAAAGGGAGAGGAGACTATTCTTAAAGATCTTCAAGGGCGCTAACAATTATTGTCATTAAGTGTTACCAGTAAGCACAGAAATACGTTAGAAACCTTCTAAGAGCATCAGCCATGATATTATCATTGGAATTGGACCCCAGAAAAGGAAAACATAAGCAGTAAAGATGCTGGAAGGCCAGAGGAAGAATTTGGCACTGTCACAATGGACTGGGTCTCAGCATTTTTTTTGGTGGGAAAAAAATAGCCATCAGAAAAATGATTGTTGCTATTTATGAACATCAGGTTGCTAAGTGATATCATGTGATGTTCACTGCTTCATCGGCCACCCACAGTTCTCAAGGAATAGCAACAGAGGGGGTGAAAGGGGTGAGAGAAAACCAAAAGGCTGAGTTACTATTTAAAAAAAAAGGCCTACAGTTCAAGGCAGAGCAAAATAAGCTTTCTAAAAATACCTTCTTTTTCTAGGAGAATCCAATGGAATTAGGTTAAGAACTTCTTACAAAAGTGGTACATAGATGAATCATTTGAAAGAGAGAGCCTAAGAACTAAAACTCACCCCCAACCCCAAATATAAGTTAGTGACCTGCTTTTTTATGTACATACACATGTGTGTATGTGTGCATGTATGTATGTTTGTATTAAATTTTGCATGAGAGGAAGACTGTATTCATTAAAGGTCACATCATTAATTTTTCAACTGCTTCTAACATTGTCAGACTTGAATCATCTGGGCTCAAATGCTTCATGCTCCTTTAATTTACTCAATTTTTTATTCCTTCAGACATGTAAACTCAGCTAGTTCACGTAGATTAGATTATTTAAGCAACCATTTCACTGAACCTTTAGCAGTTCTCATGCTTTGCATTCTCTTTAAATTCACGAGGGGAACTGGGACAAGAATGAGATTGAGATAGAGAGTAGAAACAGTCTGGATCAAACACCCCAGGAAACCATGCAGGAGAAACTGATGAGCTTGGATGTAGAAACAGAGAAGATGGAGAAGAGACAACAGACTAGACAATTCATATTTTTCTTGTAAGAAAACCTCTAACAGTATGTTTTGGAGGCCAGCATCCAAATCCTCACCACTTCCTATCTTGTGTGCTCCTTGCACTCAGGACTTGAGAGGCATGGGGCATAAAGCAAGCATGCTCAGCCTTTCTAGCCACTATACCCTTTTAGTTGTTAATATTTAGTATTTTTTTATTCCTTTTTTTTTTTTAAATGACCTCTCCCATTATTTCTCTTTGACGGCTTTTTGAATGCTTTACTCTGGACCACAAGTGTTCCTCTTTATTGATGTTTTGCTTTACCATTTAATACTAATATACAAAATTATTAAAAAAATATATGCCCTAAATGTCACTTCTCCCACCCTCTCACAGCCTCCTGTTGCCTCTCTCTTCAGATTCTTTCAGTCATGTTATAGAATCGTAGAATCATTTTGGTTGGAAGAGACCCTCAGGAGCACCGAGTCCAATCATAACCTAACCTAACTCCAGCACTAAACCATGTCCCTAAGAACCTCATCTAAATGCCCTTTAAACACCTCCAGGGATGGTGACTCCACCACTTCCCTGGGCAGCCTGTTCCATTGCCTGACAACCCTTTCTGTGAAGAACTTTTTCCTAATACCCAATCTAAACCTCCCCTGGCACAACTTGAGGCCATTCCCTCTTGTCCTATCACTTGCTACTTGGGAGAAGAGACCAACACCCTCCATGCTACAACCTCCTTTCAGGTAGTTGTAGACAACGATAAGGTCCCCTCAGCCTCCTTTTCTCCAGGCTAAACAGCCCCAGTTCTCTCAACCGCTCCTCACCAGACTTGTGCTCCAGGCCCCTCACCAGCTTCATTGCCCTCCTCTGAACCCTCTCCAGTATTTCAGTGTCCTTCTTATGATGAGGGGCCCAAAACTGAACGCAGTATTCAAGGTGGGTCTTCACCAGTGCAGAGTACAGTGGCTCGATCACTCCTCTAGTCCTGCTGGCCACTCTGCTCCTGACACAAACCAGGATGCTGTTGGCCTTTTTGGCCACCTGGGCACACTGCTGGCTCATGTTCAGCCAGCTGTCAATCAACACCCCCAGATCCCTCTCTGCCAGGCAGCTTTCCAGCCACTCTTCCCCGAGTCTGTAGCACTGCCTGGGTTTGTTGTGACCCAAGTGCAGGATCCAGCACTTGGCCTTGTTAAACCTCATATAATTGGCCTCAGCCCAATGACCCAGCCGGTCCAGATCCCTCTGTACCGCCTTCCTACTCTCCAGCAGATCAACACTCCCACTCAATTTGGTGTCATCTGAAAACTTACTAAGGGTAAGTTTTCCTCATCCACATAATTGATAAAGAGAACGGGTTATTAATTTGATGTGTACTGTCCAGAGAAAAACATCCAGGATATTGAACTAATTTTCTGTATTCTCACATACAGTGATTAGAAAGGAAAGGCAATTTGGCAGTAGTGAGTGCTGGGATAAATGTGTTAGCCAGGTAAGTTAGGGGAACATTTATTGTTTTTTTCATCACAACACGATTATCAGTAAGTACCCATTATTGATACATCATTATTAACTTTCCAAGTTGGTACGTACAGAAGTGAGTAACCTGTTTATAGTTTCAGAATCACAAGTTTATGCTGATTTACATTCAGGTCACACTTTGGTCTGGAGCTTAAGTCCCTACCTAGAAGGCAATTTCTGTCAGAGAATGCAAAATGTCAGGTTGTAATCTCACTTGTTGAAGCCTTTCCATTAGCAAGCTCCCTGAAAACTGCTTGTGTAGCATTGCTGAAGCCTTTAAATGAGAAGCGTGTCTTCTTTTAGCGAGGGCAAAAGCAAAAATTTCATTTCATGAACACTTCTTTGTTGACATTTTCATTTGTGCTGTTGAAAAAAGAAAAAAAAAAAGACAAATATGCCTTCAGTTCATTTTCCTGTGCTAACAGAGTAGCTTTTTTTTCCTGTGGCAAACACACCTTCCAGACAGGGAGTTGCTTTCGGACTTCAGTGGTTCACTCCCTTCCTGTTTGAGACCAATTACGCCTCATTTGCAATACCGTGAGTCAGGGAAGTGGCTGTCCTGAGGTCACTTCCCAGCCCACCCTTCCTCTACCGCACTGCTGGGCCTTTCTTCCCAGCCAGCAGGCCGGGAGCTTGGGCCCTCTCTGCGGCCTGGGCTCCTCCAAACGGACCAGCAATGTAAACCTTGCAGGACTGGCCACAACTAATGCAAGGCAAAATCCTCCAAACTCATCTGAAAGCTGTGGTTTGAAAAATGATGCTGGCTATTTATTAAAACAGCAAGCATGATCAGACCAAGCCAACTAGCTGGTTTAACAGATGGAAGCTTGTTAAAAATCTTTATTCCAATATGTTAAGAATCCAGTTTTGCTACAAATTGTGAAGTATGACTTGTGAGTCAAGCCCCAGTGAAATGGATGCCTCATACTTTGAAAGTCTCAGCTTTACGTTCAAGACCCAACATTTGCCACTTTATGCTGTTTTGATTTGTTTAGGGTTTTTAGAAGTAAACTATTCCCATCATTTAATAGTATCCCTTGTTTCCTGTCTTTTATTTTAACTAGGACAGATATTCTCATACTTTACATTTTATCAGTAGAGTATGATGATGATTATTATTTCTTAAATTTATTAAGTGCTGGTCTACTGTCTTTAATACTGAGATAACACTGTTTTTTACACGTGAAACACAAGGAGTTTTGAGTGATTTCCCAAGGTCACACTGTGTACATAGCTAGAAGAGAAATCATTTTGTCTTACTATATGCAAAAGATCTTTCCCCGATTCCTGTTCTCCTCATCAGAAAAGAGCTAATGGGGGGGGAAGGGTGGGACACGACATGATGCACATGGACACAAACCGAGCAAACAAACAAAAACAAAAACCAAAAAAAAAACCCAACACCAAAAAACCCAACAAAACAACACCCACACCAGCAAATTCACTTATCTGTGGCAAATCCATGGAATAAAGAAACAGGTAGTGATCAAAAAAAGAAAGGAAAAAAAAAAAGAAAAAAAGAGTTGTGTGCTGGAAGAGGGACCTTTTGCCAATCTATATGCCTGGTTTCCCTACGGAGGCAGCAGCACAGAGCCTGTGGTGCCCTCGCACACTTGCTTTCCTGGAGAACTCTGCAGCTTCCCAGTGTTACTGACACAGGCTGTGGGGACTTGGCGGCAGGTTTCTGACCTCAGGGAATCTCTCTCGGGCAACTCACACCCCTGGTCCCATAACTCCTTCACCATTTAAATATTCAGCATATATTAATTAAATTGGCATGAGCATAAGAACTATCATAAGACTTTTCTCTGTTGTACTTTCTTAAAATGAAAACAGAATAAGTGTCAAACAGGCACCTATTACTACATCATACATAAGTACAAAAGCTTAAAATAAAAGTTTGTGTACATTTATGAGGAGATTAATTTTCAACTAGAAAACCTGAAAGCAGGAACACTCTTGTAACTCTAGTTTTGGGCTTAGATGAATAAAGTTACCTTTCAGTGAAATAAGTGAAAGAAAACAGGGAACGGCTACAATCCGTGAAGCTCCTCACAGTGAATCCCCACCACTTAACTTCTAAGAAATAATGTCAGTGTAAATCATGATGTGATGAATGCTTCACTGAAATGATTCATGCCATATGGTCTGAAGAGCAAAACGGGCACAGTTTATTTTTAAAAGTATGAGAAATATGAACTTGGAATATTCATTGCTTTGTCCTGCCAGGCTGAACATTTGCTGTAGCCGGGGCCAGACTTACTGCAGGTCTGTCTTTTTTTGCTCACTTAATATGTTGCACTAGTTTGAGGCTTCAGTCTTATTAATGGCATAATGTCCACAAAATTATGACCAGTACTCAACAGCCTCTTCTGCAAACAAATGTTCACTTGGCACCTACAGACTAAATCGTCTTCTCACTTTCTCTTTAAAAAAAAACATGAGAAACTTCAGAAGTAAATAGTCCTTACCATGTAATGACTACCCTGGTAGTAAGAAGACAATTAAATTGAGTCCCCTGACACAGGCGAAAGGTGCTTGCAATTCCATGAGTCACTCAGCTTACTCTTTTGTAAAGCTGCTCATGGTCAACACCTTTCTTGCTATATTGTTGTGTATGGATATACTGAATGTGAGACTCCACTTAAACAAAAAGAAATCTAGGTTCTTTCAATATTCATAATGCTTCTATTGTAATGCACCACTAGAAAAACAAAACAAAACAACAACAACAAGAACACCAAAAAAAAAAACCCAGAAGCAAATAAATGTAGATGCCTGGTCTGCAAGGAGTTATTTCATTTTACCAGTGATGCTAAAAGGTATGAGCACATCTCACTGAAATATTTAGGCCCCACACCTACTCTTTCTAAAGTAAATTTCAAAAATCTCAGTGACTTCAACTATGTGTAATTAAGTCTATAACATTACAGAGCTAGACTGTACCTTACTCATTTTATTCCAACTCAAGGACAATGAAGAGCCACTGTCTCTTTAGAGAAAGTAATGGAAAAAGAGGACTAGTCAGTCTGCTGCAGTCCCTGTGCAAGGTGTGGATGACTGCCTGCTCCTGACCTCTCCCCCACCATCTCTACAGAGACCTGTGCCCTGAGAAAGTAGTTTGAGAGCAGGCCGTTTTCAAGAAATTGAAGATTTCCTTCTGCAGCATTTATCACTGTGCATAATTTCTCGAAATAATCCATTTTGGATTGAAAACTTCGATGTCACTACCTCAGGTAGTTTGGTTCAGTCTGGGAGATGTTAGAAGGGTGCTTTCTAAATCAAATGTTCGTAATGGGAGATCAGCTTCAGTTTTAGTAGGGTAGTCCTTAAATTGCAGGGCTAGTATTACTATACCAGTTTCTAGTTACTATAGCCATCATTCATATCTACTTTATTTGCAAGATTGATATAATCTGTATATAGATCAATTTTAATTTGCAGTCTGGTTCCTCAGTGATGTCATTAAGTTGATACTGCCTGGGGTAGGTACTCCCAAATCATCTTTAAAGATAAGAAGGAGTTTATAAAAGGATTAAGAGCAATTTAAACTTTGTTTTTAAACAAGCAAGCTACATTTGCTTAAAGGTCAGCAAGTCTAAAGAAGAATACCTAGAGATTTTCTAATTGTTTAAAAGAATGTACTGTACTTATTTACAGGCAGAAGCAGAACAGGTCTAACCTGTATCAGTTTAAATTGATGCAAAAAAATCTGTGTAGTTATTTCATTTTAACAACTAAACTTGTTATTGATCTGGTTTAAATTCCATTAGTACAAGCTTCTTACATCAACTTAACCATGCATAAAGTGCTCTTTTCTCAATCATTTTTAAACTGTGCACGTACATACCATATCGCACATAGGCATGCTTGTATAGAGGAAAGCGTTTATTATGTAGTATCTTCAATTCCTTCTCCACTCCTATGATCCCCTCTAGCGGTCAACAATTGTCTGCTAACCGTCTCTTAGTACTACAAATTATCTGTACCTCTTCTGCATTAAAATAGAGACTATCCTCCTCATCTGAATTCAACACACCTGGTTTTTCATTTTCGTGCTGCCTATGAGAAGGACAAAGCAACTGAATCTTTCAAAACATACACCTAGTGTTTCTGTGGGCAGTTTTACTTTCCTTGCTAGGAACAGACAAGATTGTCCACATGACGTACAACCCCAAGCCTGCTCTGTTGGCAGCGCAGGCCAGGAGGTGACCGCAGTGAGGAGGACCCTTCCATCCCACCCTTGCCATCAGGAGTCTGAGAATGCCCAGTGCCCATTTGCAAGGCTGGCAGCAGGAGCACTTCTCCAGCAATTTTGAATAGCACAGCAACATGTGACTGGTCATATTCAGACTAGTTCAGTAAGCAGTTGTGATTTATCTCGATTTAGCATCAATAGAAAATGGAGTTCTATATTTTGGGTTTTAGTAAGATTACAGGCAACTTGTAATTATTGTAGAGATTTAATATAAATCGGCAGAAGACCTATCCTCCTTCCTATCTTCACCTTGCTTTCAACTCAGGGTCCTTTGCAATATATTTAAGAGACACCTAAACAGCCGCAGCTGCACGCTCAATTCAGATGCCATTTTGTATCGGTCCAAGTTGATTCCGGCAACTGCTGATCCAGTGCTATCCTCATTTTCTGAGGATGGCTGTGCAGTTCTCGTCCTTCCTCACAGTAGCACTGGAACTTACCTGCCTGTTGAGGGAGATGGGTTACTGGCAGACTAGTGAAAAAGAAATCCTGACCAAAACCAAAAAGCTTGAGGGTGCTGATGGCCCAGCTGAAGCTATGTGTGCCTTTCCCGTCAAAGTTACGGCTGTGGGCTGAGACCTCTTCCTCTGGTGTTCTGGTCTGTACCTTACAAAGGGCATGGGGCAAAGTCCACTCCCATGGGAGGTGGCTGCTGCAAAGTATTTTTTTAGACAGCTTTATTGCTTTTTTTTTTCCCCTCATGAGGGATGAGAAATACAGAATGGGACATGAAGGAAGATGTGGCCTCAATGAATGGCAAAGTTGTGGGAAGGTGAGAAGGCAACCTAAGTATGTGGTCACAACCAAGAATGTCTTTCACTTGTGGGTCTCAAGACACAATTCGTGAAATTCAGACCTGTATTTCCTCATATACGTATTATCTTTACTATACAGAAAGGTTAGGACTTTTCAAAAAAATCTCGTGCAACTAAAACAGTGACTGATGCATATGCTTGGCTATCATATATATACAAGGTTGTCAAAAGACAGGAGGAGAAATTACTGGTTTATGTATTGTCCTGTAGCATAAATTAGCAAAACATGTTTCTAAAATATCAAAATTTACAGGGAGAGACCCAAGGAATAACGCTGCCATCTGCTTGTACCACACAGTACCACTTAAATTACTAGATTTCTTTTTAGTTGTAGATTATGTTATGATAGTTTCACTTTCTGTTTCACTTCCAGTTGTTCCCAGTTCTTTTTCTTAGCATGCACTTTTGGGTGATATGAAAACTACTCGGTTTCTCAGAATAACTGTGTAGTGATGATTCACTGTGGGCAGCATAAAGATACAACTTCAGGAAAGAAAGGGAAAGAAAACTCTATTTCTCTCTCTTGTCGTCTCTATTAATTGGACAGTCTATTAATTAGATATTAATGTTGTCTAAACTGGAGTAGGAGTTCTTATTTTCAAAAGCTCTGCTCTCAGATGCACGTTCCTTCATTTAGAGAAATTATGATGTTAACCCACTTGAAAAAAAGTCCTCTAAAAGCTCAGTCATATAGAGAAGACGCGGTTGAGAGGTGTGAAGGAGACCATGGAGCTACTGGCACTGATGTACACCATATAGTCAACATAAGCCTACAGACTCTGAGATGTTCTTCTTTCCACCGACTGCCATGAAAAAAAGAGTTTTTAATTTATAGATTTCTGTCTGTGTGGGGGGGAGGGTGTCATGGATGTCCTGATTCCCACTTTTTTTTAAGAGTTTAGTACTCAATAAAGCCATATCTTCTGCTAAGTGGAAATAATTAAAAACAGTCGCTTCAGAAATTGTGGAGATTTTACTAATTAAGAATATCTATGTTGTAAATACTTCCCTCTGGTTGCACGCCTTTACAGGTCTTCATCACAGATTCAGCCACTGGGTTTTCTGAAGGCCCATATATGACAGCAGTGGTGAAAAAAAAAGGGGGGGGGGGAAGAATTTTCCTTCCAGTTAATACAGGAGTATACAGCTGAGCTAGATGAAAACCAAAGTTCTGAGAAGCTTATGTAGCAATAGCGTTTTAGAGGGAACTTGGGGGATGTTGCACCCGAAGTGTCTGTGAATGAGGGATAAAACAAGGATAGTTTGGGACCAGAGAGGAAAAAAGCTGGTGCGAGTTTGTCTTTCTTTCAGCATTGCTGTTACTAAGAAAAACTTGGAAATGGGAACCCAAACAACTCAAAAGAGAAGGCAAAAACAAAATCAAAGATCAGACAAAGTCACATGTTTTGGGAGATCTGCCTTCTAGTTTTCCGATCAATGGGTCTGATAGTACTGAAACTAGAAATCCTTGCAGGGTCACAGGACAGAAAAGTGACATCCCCAGAGAGGCCCAGCAGGTCACTGCACTCCATTACATGCAGTACATAATCCACATGGGCTATAAAGCTGTGTGCCGCTTCCAAGGTCTTCATCACCACAGCCACATCCAGCTGGAAACCCTGCATTCCTCGGGCAGGAGCAAGCTGGTCATGCTCATAGCTGGTACCGTTGCGTGTCAGTCCAACACAACCCAGCTTCCAACCATAGTATATTAAAAATATCATAAACGGCCTGGATTTTAAGCTCAACAAGGCTCTGGGAGCTGGTCTCTGCCAGGCCTGCACCCCTGGGGAAGGGCTGAGGACCCACAGCAGAAAACCAAGGCACTGGGGTCCCTGCGGTCATGGTCTGCGCTGCCACAGGCACAGTTTGACATTCAGAGAGATCCCAGAAATACTGTAGAGGTACAGGCCTAAAAACCTGCTTTTTAAACCATGTCCCACACGTAGGGCAGGCTGCTAGGGTCTGTGGGCAGCAGAGCTGGCTCCCCAGGCAGGAGCCATGTCCAGAGGCTGGAAGGGCGATCGTGCTCTTTCCTGGGCCTGTTTTTCTCCAGGTGGCTGGTACCTGACAGAGGGGGGTGACAGGTGAGCCAACAGCAGTGGGTGGTGGCCTGGGGCCAAATCCGGAGCAGGGCAGCAGGGCCAGCAGATAAGCCCCACCAGGAAAGAGTGAGAGAGCTTGGATGCCCCTCGGTAACGGGGGAAAGCAAGGGCCGGCCTGTGCGGAAGGGCCGTCCCCAGCTGTGGGCGACGGGCTGGCACAGGGTGGCTCTGCAGCCCCTCCGAGCGGGAGAGGGGGTGGAGGCAGCGCGGGGCCTCCCGCCGGGCTCGGGCCTGCGGCGGCGGAACCCAGCGGCGGGCGCAGGTTGCGGAGGGCCGCTTTGAGCGGGGCACAGCGCGGCGGGCGGGCGGCGGCGAGCCGCGGTACCGGCATGAGGGAGCTGGCGCCCGGCCCGACGATGGAGTGCGACATCTTGGACGCGCTGGAGGCCTTGGGGTAATCGGGGAGCAACAGCGGCTCCCACTTGGCGGGGCGAGGGGCCGAGGGGAGCCCAGCACCGTGCTGCCCGGCCGTGCGCTGAGAGGGGCCGCGGGCGGGAGGCGGAGGGGAGCGGAGCGGAGCGCGGCGCCGGAAGTGGAGGGGAGCCGGGGGGCGGCAGAGGGCCCTGCCCCGCGTTCCGGTGGGTGCCGGGCGAGGCTCGGCTGCAGCCCGAGCCGGGCCTCTTGCCTCTCCCGGGAGCGGGGTCACTGCGGCTGCGTTGGGCTGGCCCTGGTTTAGTGTGGGGAAGGCAGAGGAGGAGCGGCTGCGCGGGCGCTTCTGGGGGTACAGAGGGACTGGGAGCGGGGATGTTCAGCCGGGCCGGGGCGGCCGGGGCGGCTGTCCGGGCAGCAGCTCTGCGGGGCGGCCGGGTCTCCCGCCGGCCGGGCTGCCCGTCTGCCTCCCGCCAAAGGGCTTCAGGTGCGACAGAGCAGAAACAACGTAAAATTTAGTTTAATTTTTAGGTAGTCTTATTGCCGGTACTGTAGGGCAGTGAGTTGTTAATGTTGTGACTAGACGGCTGAATTAATACTCGAATTCTTGTCTGTTTAGCTTGTATTGAGACATGCAACTCTGTTTTCACATTCACGTGTGATATGTGAAAATGCCTGCCTCCTATTTGCTGACAAGCCATGTTGATTTTAAATTGCCATTCACTTTTTTGGTGTGTTTAAGAAAAAAAAGTCTGAATTATTCCATGACAAAAGCAACTTACAATTATTAATTTATTTCAAAGTATTTATGAACTAGCTTATAGTAAAATGATTTAAAAATGTGTATATTTTATGTTGAGCTTGCTTCTTGTAACTAATGTTTATGCCTCTGTGCAGGTACACTGGTCCCCTCTTGGAGGAGGAAGCCCTGAATAAAGCAGCAGAAAATGGATTGTCTTCACCAGAATTTTTTGATCTTTGTGTTTGGTTAGGTTCCCAAATAAAGTCACTTTGTAATATGGAAGAAAGCATCTCTTCAACAGATGGTACATGGATGTTAATTTATTAAAGGAATTTAGTGTTTGTTCAGTGTATTTAGATCCATATTGTTGAGCTAATAGTTAAATTACAGTGTTGACGTTTAGAAGATAGCTGAAGGTAGCCAAACTGAGGGTGATATTTGTGTGTATATAGCTTTTAGATTAAGGTCTTGTCTTGTGAAGACTCTTTCAAAAGAAAAAAAAAAAAAGATGCTTTGGCGGTTTTTTTTAGATCTGCATGAATACATAAAAGCACATTCATACAGCCTGTGAGTGGCTGTTATATGTAATTGTATTTTGATGGCTTAAATCCCAGTGCATGGTATTTTCAACTAGGTGGTCCAATGCAGTTTTGCATTCAGCACTCTGTATAGACACATGAGTTGCTTCTTAGTGCTGATTCTTTTTGTTGAGTACTGAAACTCGAATGAGATTTTATGTTGCTTATGTTTTCACAGAAGTGTAGTAAAACTAGAAAAAAAAATCGAAAATAATGGGCTTATGACTCCTGTAACTTGTTCATCAGAAAACTAATTACATTGATACAGTGTTTTGTGATGTAATCTCTTTACTTCCTAGTGATATTAATTTGCATTCATGTTTTCAAAGACTGCTGTAGCATCAGCTTCTTGTTCAAAGTGTGAGTACAGTATTGCTGTAGCTATTAAAAGGCTTGTCTGCATGTATGTAAGATTTCTTCAAGAAAAAAAAATTACATTGGGGTGGTATGTGATAAATCTTTGTCTGGGCTATTGAAACCTGCAATTTAAATGTGTAAGTTGAGACAATTAGATTACAGCTTGATGTTTTTGTAAAAAGCCATTAGTTTTGCATTTATTTATCCCCACAGGTAATAAAGATGTAGAGAGCTTCCAGCTTGAGATTAGCGGCTTTCTGAGAGAAATGGCTTGCCCGTATTCATCACTTATATCTGGAGACATCAAGGACAGATTAAGAGAGAAAGAAGATTGTCTTAAACTCCTCTGTAAGTTACAACCATTTTCCAATTTTAAGACAGTATTTTACATGCATGCTCTGTTGTTGTTGTACAATTTACATTAAATAATTCTTTACGTGTATTTAAGTATTTGTGTGTAGTCGTTACAACCTAGCTGACTATGTGTTGGCTCACTTGTGCAGAAGTGGAAAATAGAAAACTATGAGAAAACTATTTTAGTAGAAACTAACATTTCTTTGTGAAATATGGTTCAGCCTACTGAGGCCTCCTGATCCCTCTCTTGATCCAGTTCCAGCTTAGCTGAAACTGAGACTTTGCTTCCAGTATTTCTGAGAAGTTTCTGGGCAGCTTAAAAGAAAATGCTATGTGATTTGAAAGTGCTGAAAGCAGCATTGAGAGAAGCAAAGTCTAGGTTTAAGCTGGACTTGGACAAAGGAGTTAGAGCAGGAACCAGTATGATAATATGAAACTACTCAAGGTACTAGGGGTCTGGTGGTGGAAGTGGGTTAAGGAGTTAAATACAATCTGTAGACTGAAGGTAGGAAGTCAGGTGAGTTCGTTCAGATAAAAAATGGGAAACTAATTCTGACCTGTCCAGGAGAGAACTGAGAAAGAGTCTCTCTTTTTATCATGGTCTTACTATAAATGTATATAATGTATTTGTATATGAGAATGTGGATGCAGAAATATTTAAGTTGCTCTAAATCTGCCATTATGACACTTTTCTCTTTAGTATTTCTAAGTACAGAACTTCAGGCTTCAAAGATATTGCACAGCAAGAAAATTAAAGGCTCTCATTTGGAAAAGCACAATGAAGTTCATCAGGAAGTACAAGCTATTTGCGATGCACTGGGCCTGCCAAACTCCTCATCTTCTGATATTCCTGTCTTGTTAACCAATGTGGAACAAAAGGTACGGGCTTTTTTGTGTTCTCTCTGTTGTTACACTGTGAGCATTATCTCTGTGAGCATTCGTCTTAAGAGTTAAGGGGCCAGCAGTCTAATCCATGAAAGTCCTATCTGACAAGTGTAAAGGAATTTTTATTCTGAAAGCCAGCCTAGTGTTCAAGTTAAACTGTTTTAGTTACAAGGTGAAGTATTTCGGCATTTCTCTGAGGATGCAATGTACCTGATGAGGCTTACTTTGCCATGCAAATTCAAGGTATGAGTTGAGGCAACATAGTTTTCCTGTTAGCCGTTTAAATGTGCTGCAGCAGGCAGAAGCTTTTGGGTAATAACTGAGAATGTTTTTATGTACCTGTAGTATTTTCCAGATGTATTTAAGTTTAATATCCAAAACTTAAATTTTTGTTTCTTCATTTATGAATTGCTTAATTGCAAGTATCGATTTGTTAGTGCCATTTCCTTGGCTGCAGAAGAGGATGAAAATGCCTATTCAGGCATTTTCTACCAATAGCCAGTGATAAGCCAACTTAAATCTTATGAAACAGGACAGTTCTTTCATTTGTGTCCCACCAGTTTCCAGCTCATTTCGCTGATGTGATCCTTAATCTGACTTCCTCACTGCAGAATGTAAATAGGCACTTGATGTGGAATTTGTCTTCTCTGTCAGGCAGCTAAAAGTTTTGCTGTTTATTTCTCCCTGATATTATACTCCCTGGGGGGAGTAGGTGACCAGTCACCTTCAAGAACTATGGGAGATTACATGGAATGAATCTCCCTCTGCTGCTGAGTCTTTAATAATTTTACATGATTATGCTTCTTTTTTTCTTCCTTCTCTTCTTCTTGTTGGCCAGTAGGAAGTTGAACATTCAGAGGTTTTGGGGAGAGGGCCTGTTACTTGCATCGATTTCTTACATCTGTACATCTTTTGTGTCACAACACAAAACCTTTAATGACAGTGAAAATGCCAATTCCTGCACTATTAACAGTGCTTGTTCCATTGAGTTCTAATGAAATATTTATAGCCAGTCTTTTCATTTAATGTTTTGGAAAGGATGAAGAAACAATTCTAGCGCAGTTTTCTGAGGATTAAAATGTCAGAGTTCCAGCTAATCACTAATGGCCTGAAACTCACCTGGTACTGTTGACCTCCCTCTGTGGGTCTGTGGGCTGCAGCCCTGGGCAGGGGCCTTCTTGCTTCACTTCTTGGGCATAGATTTAGTTTCATCCATGTTAAAGGGGTAGGACTCTAGTTCTGCAATTGCAGGACAGTAAGACCGGGCCTGGTGGGCCAGTTGCTTCTCACACACATAGTCTAGAAAGTTTTCTCTGAGTTATTAGACTTCTAATATCTACCACCTTTTGCAAATTCCAGGATTTCCTTTCAGACAGGATTGCAGGCTTGAGTTGGTGTATAGGGTATTACTGTTACAGTTTACATAGACTGTTACAGTTTCATAAGTACTAAAATGAACAAAATCTTTAAAGCTTATGGGGTTTTGTTTGTTTAGTTGTGGTTGTTGTTGTTAGTTTGGGCTTTTGTTTGTTTTTAATAATACTGCCCAGGCTATTTTGTGATGGTTTTTAGGTCTGCTAATTCCACAGTGATTATACTACTTGTAGTCACTTCAGAGTGTAGAAAAGTGGCAAAACTAGTTCAGTCATCTTCTGTGACTCCAAATGAATAGTGTAATTTCATCTCTGCATGTTTCATCCCTTACAAACAAAGGATTTTTTTTCCTACCTTTCAGGAGATTTTGTAGAGTTTCTGCTATATGTTTCCTTGTCTCCTTGTCCTTCATCCCTTGCTTTAATATAGGACAGGTTCAGAGTTATTTTGATACAGTACAGAGTTAGCTAAATCTACGAATGTAGTGTCTATGTTAGAATGGTGATACCACCAGTTGGAATTCACTGGCTTTGTGCTATTTGTTAATGTGTGTGTGTGTTTGTTTGTTTGTTTGTTTTTCTTGTAGATTCTCACAAAAATTCAATTGAAGTGATCAGTTTCTTTTTCCAAATATTTTGTTGCTTCTGATTTAGGTTCTATGCAAAATTGTACTGTGACTAGTATAGTATTATTCTATATAATTTGTAATAGCAATTTACATACTAATCTAGTGTTCTTATTGCATTTTCAAATGTATCTGCAGCATTTCAACATGTCTACTCTTTGTCTCTGTCTAGCATCTTCAGCATTGTCAGTAGCTGTGGGAATAGTTCTGAGAGTAGTTTGGCTGCGCAGCAGCAATCTACCAAAGGGACAGATCACACATTGTATTTTGGTATGGAATGTTAGAACATTGTTTTTAATAATTTGTCAGTTTATTTAAAAGACTAGTATAAAATTAGGATTTATTTCTTTNGATGCTGTTCCCTTGTAAAGTATATTTACAAAAGGTAGTATTTGGGAGGCATTCTGAAATTTAGTACTAAAACCCATATAGAATCTAAATGAACATTGATCAAAGATTCAGAAAANAATTAGGATTTATTTCTTTAGTCAAACCATAAGTTTTACGGTACCTCAAACTTTGAATATGCAGTCATAGGAAGTACCTTTTAAATTTGCATCTCATGTAATAAAATGGGTTGGTTATCAACATACATAAGAAAGTGTGTGAGATTGACTGTTACAGCCTNACTTTGTAACTCACACTCACATCTGGCTATTTTCCAGTCAAGATAGTGTGAATTTCACACCTAGTTACAAAGTGACATTCTAATACTAATTCCAATACCATATTATTCAACAGACTTCTGAATTTTTTTTGCCTACTTTATTTGTTTTCCAGTAGTAAAAAGTGGTGCCCTAATAGTAGAGAATGAAAAGAAATTATAAAGGGTTATCAAAGAAATTAAATCAAAACTGAGCTAAAACATTTAAGGGAAATATGAGAAGAATATATTTGAAAGTATTTGGGAATACTTCCTAGAATTTATTAATATTTAAGTTAGTGTGTTGCTTTTAACTGTTAGTGTTTAGTAATTTTGCAGACATGATGGTGCCTAAACATTAAGTATCAATGTAGTTGCAGGAAACAAGGCCAAAGAGTTTTCCTGTTGACCAGAAATAAAGGTCAAACAGAAATGTCTTTAAAGTTAGATAAGTATTGAAATTAAAATGATCTGCAGGTAAATGGAAGAGAGACAGAGGATGGGTTAAAAATATTGTGTGCCTAAGATTTTAGGTGATCTTTCTGCAACTGTGCGATACATATTATGACTAATTAGGACAATGTTCCTTCCTTGAAGTGTTTGATAGTATAACATAAATTAATGACACGTCTCTTCAGGTCAGTTTTTTCCAAAATCTTAGAAGCCCTGGAAGTGCATGCATATATGATATTTATCTGCATAAATTGTGTTGAGCTTAAAAATTATTGCTGACAGAGGGTAAAAATAATAAATAAATGGAACATGGTAGTGAAATGTCAGCTGATTTTTTTTTTTTTTTTTTTTTTTTTTGAGTGTAGACTTATATGACATTTCTCATCTGTTTTATTCAATGCATAAGGATCTGCTTTATTTGGTAATAATAGAATAACTGTATATTTTTATACAGCAGGTTTTGAAGTCAATATTTTCGTCATACAAATCAAATAACTGATTTGTTTTCCAACTATTTTTAGAGTGTGCAAACTTCCAAACAATCCCATAAATGTTTAATATGACCAAGGTCATTGATTACAGTACATCAAATAGTCAAATATATTAATTTCCATCTAGCTTCTGATTAATTAGCTTGCTTTTTACAGTTGAGTGTATGAGAACTTTAGGATGATTTGGCTGTTACAATTTGTTTTGCATTTCTATGCATATGTTTTTGCTGCTCTTTTATCTGGGTGCTGCTTTTGGTATTGTTCCCGCTTACACATACAGACTTCTTTCTGGGTTTTGGTGGTGGTTGTGGTGCTTTTTTTCAACTCCTGCTTATCCTTCTTAACCTAGGGCAACTGTTGTGCTCAGGAATGCCGGTTATAGCATAGATACATCAGTTGTATTCTTGTGCTCTGACAGACAAGGGTATGTCAAAGCTCTCGTGCTCAGCGCCTTGTCATCAGTCAAGGCTGGATGATGAATTCTGCAGCTGTCAGGCAGCTCAGCTTATTTCACTGTTGCAGTTGTAGGTTGTGCCCTCGGAGTCCTGCTGATGGGAGTGAGGGAGTAAAGTGGGGATTCAGTAACCTGGTATGACTTTATAGCATGTACAAACATGAATGTAGACCAGTTCATCAGTGAAAAGATTCCGCCTTAAATGCTGCTTGATTAATAAAGCTGTCACTGAATAAAATTACAAAATTACTCTTTAACTTAGAAAGAAATATTGAAGAAATTTGGAGACAGTTTCCCAATCAATAATGGAGTGTTTCGTTAAACTGTTCTTGTTTCTTCTAGTTCCGATTTTCACTGATTCTCTTCCTTAATTGTTCTCTATAAATTTCCTTTCATTTTTCAGTTTATTTAAATCAGGAGTATACAGTGCTGGGTTAGGTCTTTTAATAGTGATTGACTTATGGTGACAGTGTATGGCTTTTATAGGTGGAACCTAGTGTTGTATTTACCTCTTAGCTGCCCTTGCAGCTGCAAACTTGCAGTAGTTCTAATCTCTAGATAGTATTCAGCATTACTGTTTTCCAGGTTTTCTTTCGCCATATAGCTATAAATTACATTGAGGATTTGTTTTGATTTTGTTGTGGTGTTGGTGTTTTGTTTGTTTGGTTGTTGCTTGTCTGGTTTTTGTTGTTCTTGTGGGATTTTTGTTCTGTTTTGTTTTGTTCACCCAGCAGCCAGTCTCATTTTGATAGACTCTCTTCCTTTCAACTCAGAACTTTTGAGGGTATATTTCTGACCTTAATGGTATATGGATAGGCACCTCTTGCCTAACAGAATCTTTAATTCATCTGCTGTTTATTCCTTGTTGTATACTAACCACTGATTTCTTCATCTCTTGCTGTCATGCTGATCTTATTGTATTGTTGATTGTTACCAGGTTTTGATTCTTCAGGCATTTGTTTAAATTCAAGCATAGTTTGTGCTTAGGTACTTTTGAGTTTTGAAGTAGATTGAGAGGTGTCATGTACATGCTTCACTAAAAACAACTTGGCTACATTTAGAAGACAGACAAACCAGACAACCCTGGGAAGAGTGAGCTTTGAGCCTTACCTTTATGATAAATTTAATGTAAGTGCCTGTGTGCCTACCTGAAGTCTTATAATCCTTGTAAATATATCGAACAGCTGTCCTCAGCTACAGGTTTACTGTGGATCATGCACTACCTCAATCCTTCCTTGTGACATGTAAAAGAAAATAAACTCTAGTTTTAGTCGTTTGACTTGGTTTCCCGTAATTATTTACAAAAGCAAATGAAGATATAGTAGTTCCCCGCATCAGACTGTGTGCAAAACTTGCAGGAACAATAATTTGCATGCAGTCTACTCCAGCTGAAAAATCAGTTGGCTGGAAAGTTATGTACGAGTGTTGGGCCGTTCATGGTAACAGTTTTAGAAGAGCCCGATTATTGAGGACAAAAAACAATGGCAGAAGTAAAAGCAAGGCTGATTTGGAGTGAACATAGAAATCTTAAATGTATGTTGAATGGAACCAATTATACTATTAGAAGAAAATTAGTGAGAGAGAATGGCTGCATACCTATCATATCTCTTGCCTTTCTTACTAGCACCCATCACCAGATTTTTGTAGCCAAGTCTAGCGTTTGGCAACAGAACTCGTAGCTTCCGATTGTTTCATTTCCTTAGCTGCAGTTAGAACACTAAATAATAAGTAGAATGACTAATTTAACTACTACTACTTCCTACATGTACATGATGAATTTGCTGTATGCGTATTGTTCTCTTATAACTGGGAGGAGAAGTGATGTGCCATAAAATATTTTAGTATAGAGGTTGGTCATATAGTGAAAGTGTTCCAGAAATCTTCTTTTAGTAACGGATGATAAGTCAGAGGAAGCATATCTGGTTTTATGAATCTACTAAAACAAATGTGCTGTATGTGATTTTTTGAGTAGCAAATTGTGATTGCAGCAAATTGTGCTGAAATAAATGTAAATATCATTTGTGTTCTGAGAAGAAGTATATGTTTTGTTTCAGATAAAGGACATTCTCTCAAAAGTTCAAAATAACCATGTGGGGAAATCACTGCTAACAAAACCTCTGAATTCTGACCAAGTGGTAAAAAAAAGTCTCTCTGTTTCTTTTTTCTGTATTTAAAAAGGTGGTCAAAATTAATGCATGTGGCTTTATCTAATTTGTCAATTTTACAATTACTGTTCTGTTGCTAAATATTAATACTAAAATTCAGTTGCTGAATATTAACAGTGCTAATCAGCTACTTCTGAGATTAATGTTATAAGACAGGCTTTGTATTGGTTCATCCACTTATTAACTTGCAAAATATCTTGTATACAAATACTACTGTAGTGCTACACAGATGGACCCCTAATTTTATGTCATTCACAGTGGTCACATGGGGATAGACATCTTAGTTGCTGGGTGGGGTTAACTTTAAATTGACTTCTATAACTTTATAGATTTGAATATTTGGGTATTTTATTTTAACACTGCAGGAAAGATTGGAAAAAATCAATGATGCTCTTCGCAGTGAGTACGAATGTCGCCGGCGTATGTTAGTGAAGAGGCTGGATGTGACGGTACAGTCTTTTGGCTGGTCTGATAGGGCAAAGGTAAGCTTGCTGTATTTTTTGCTTCCGGTAGGTGGGAGTCTGCTACAATTTCTCAGGTCTTCCTACCGAATATACATACCATGTGAAAACACACTCGCTATTGTTATCTGCTTTCCAACCAGTTCCTTATCCTGGGTTGTAACATTCAAGTCCTAGATATTGAGGAAGGGAAAGGGTTTGACCGGATGGCACAATCCGTCCTTTGTGACTGTAGCTTCACAATTATAAATTCTAGCATCCTGTTTTGGGGTTTCTCACTTTAATGAGTTCACATCTCCCCTTTTTCTTTTCTATATCCACCCCATTCCAATCAAGTCAACTGGGAGGGAACCTTAGCTATTCTCATGCAGGTGAGAGAGCAAGACAAACTCTGGCCTTAACATAGATTGGGTGCAAAAAGTGACTGCCTATAAAGTTAGTGAGATTACAGTGACTGCTACCTGTCATGGATTCAGGGCTCCTGAATAAACAGACGGTCAGTTGAAGAGGTTTTTCGAATAACAGCTTGTGTGAGAAAAGCACACAATTACCTGTAATCTTTCAGGTGGCTGAAAATTCCAAACTACTCCTGGATTTTTTCTGCTGGTTTTCATTTTAATTGTGATAGTTTCATTTGTTCTATTTCCTAGCACTCTCTATATTAACAAATAGCCATGATTTAACCAGTCTGATGTCTCTGAGCTAGGAATATGTATTGTTTCTATCCAGGAGGGTAGGGTGATAAGATACATAAAGTTTGTAACTTGGTGAATATACATGTGGGAAGCTGGAGGCAGATGTTTTTGCTGCAAGATCACGTTTCGTTCCAAAGGTCTGTGTAGAAAGCTTAAGATGGATAAGTCTTAGAACTTTGAAAGCTTACTGAAAGCATGGATTGTTACAAGTCATTCTGGTGTCACAGTTTGTCATTGACACATGCAGACAGAATTGTTTTCATGAAGCTTGTTAAAGATCACCGCAAGACGTGAAGCCAGCTGCTCCTGTGCAGCTTTGGGATGGCTCACTATTTAATTTCTGCAGGGGCTGTGAATGCTTTCCTGCTGCAAGAAATGAAAAGGAGGGTGTTTAGCTCACAGAAGCCAGGAGATGTCCCTATGTGTATAACTTTGTTACAGCTGTACCAATATGACTATATATTTCCAAATTTAAAGTATACTTCTAAATTGTAGTTGATGTTAGTTGATGACTGACTTAATCAGACTAAAATTTTAAGTCACTTGTCCATTCAAACAACGTGAAAAACAATACGCTTTCACAATAGAAGAAGAGTTTAAAGAGATTTTTAATTATGATAACGTAGTAAGGTGATTCATTTTCCTGCCTTATAAAGGCTGTTGATGTGAAATAGTATGCAGTTACAGAAATAACCAGGTTACATCTTAATTCAAAATCATATATGATTTTTAATCTTTTTGTTTCCTTATTTCTCTTGTAGAAATATTTGTTTATAACTTCTCCAAGAAGATTTTGGGTATTGAAAAAGTTGTGGCATTGATATAACCCAGATGGGGTTTTTTTTAAGCCAGGAGTCAAACTGTTGTCCTTTCTTCATTTATTTGTTAGCTTGCCTTTATTTCCCCACCATTAAATAGGTATGATACCTTTCTCATCTTTTGATGGTGTGGCCTTTTTTGTGGTTTTTTTTTTTGTTGTTGGTTTGATTTGGTTTTGTTTGGGTTTTTTTTTAACTAATTCAGTCCCCAGGAGAGGTAAGTTTGCAGACTGAAATGGATCCATAAAAGGTGTAGTAATTGCCTAGCAAAGCTGTCATGTAAAGGAACAGCACCTGTTGTCCAGTCTATCCAAGGTTGAATTTGTTTTCTCTCTGACCATTCTGGATGTTTCCAGAATGTGTATTTATTTTTCTTTTTGTAAAACAAATGAAACATCAGGGTGTGTTTCGAAAAAAAAAAAATCTTACTTTCTGCATTTCTCATTCTCACTTTTTCATGGCTTGCACAAGTGTTTTGCCACATTGATACATTTTTGGGGGGTTTTGTTTGTTTGTTTTTTTGGTTTTGGGGTTTTTTTTCCCCACAAATTGACCTTCTACTGAAGCTGCTTTGTTTTCATCACATTTAGAAGGGATCTCTTAAATATGGCTATGTAAAAATCTCTTGAGAGAGCAGCTTAGACTCTTAAATTTTAGTCTTTAGTTATGTTGGAAAACATCAAAGAATCTGTTTGATGCCAGTGGGTAGGAGAGTTCCTTTTGTAATGGTGGTAAGTTTCAGCATCAATTAAAAATAATCAGCAGCATTTTTTGTACCATAGCTTCATCAGTACAAAGAGAATTGGTAACAACTGGCACTACGTTTTGTAAAATAACCTAGATTTTCAGAAATTACACCCTGTGTTCAAATTGAAACTTACCGAGACCAAGACATGGTTTATGGTGTGTTTGTGTGTTTTATGCTTAGCAAGTAAGTTGTGTTTGATTTTTATCATTTAGGTAAAAACAGATGACATAGCACGAATCTATCAGCCCAAGCGCTATGCATTATCTCCAAAGTCAACTATTACATTAGCTCACCTTCTCGCTGCTCGAGAAGATTTATCAAAGATCATAAGAACGAGTAGTGGATCAACACGGGAAAATACAGTCTGTGCGATCAACAAGGTATGCTTTTTCTTCCTGGGATGTGAGCAAAGCACATGGGATTTTACAGACCTATCAAAAGTAATTCTGGAATTGTACTCTTTGCTTAATATTTTCATTTGTTTTTGCAAGATACCTGGTGCTCTAAGAAAGGAAGGTTTGCAGAATTGCAGTAAACATTGCAGCAACTTCTTTTTTATCTTATTACACACAGTCTGTCATGCAACAGGATAAAGTAGTAGCCAAGATGTGAAGGAACAGTGGTAGGGGGTGTGTGTGTCTGTAAATGACTCGAGTTTGGTGGAACTGCACACCTCTAGTTAAGGATGTGTGTTAGCCTTTCTGGTATCAGCTCCTAGGCTACCTGTTGCCAGGATCATGTTGTTCAGTTCATAAACCAGTGTCTTTAGTTAATCGGTATAAATTACAAAAGATTCTATGGGAGTGTCATTTTGCTGCAAAGTAAAATTATTTGGTTTGGCTGCAGTCATAAGTCAACATTGTGCTGCTTTCTCGTGTCTGATAAAAGCTGAAGCTTGCAAGTAATGACATGAGTTTCACTGTTCAAAGGATGACTAAGTCTGGTTTTATTACTCCTTTATTTACAGATTTTTTCCAAAGTTTTGTGCCTCATTTACATACCCTTTAATATTTGTTGATCCGAAAGATTCTGAAATGTCTTAATTATTGTAGGATCTTGGGGAAAGTTTTTTTTTTTTCTAGAGGGGACTTAATTGGGGTGCATGGGACTGACCAGAGTACATTAACATTCATCACACAGAGTTTATGAAATATGAAAACAACAAAAAGGCCTACTTGGATACCTCTTTGTTCTTCATCTTAATGTTTTGTGTAATTTTGTCCAGTACAGTCCCCCTTTGTGCACACTGAGTAATATCCATTAAAGTCGAGATCCCTTTTTTTTTTTCTTTTCTTGAAGGTGTTACTGCAGCATGTTAGGTATTTTGTCCATTCCAGCTCTCTGAGTGTCAGTAGTTTCTGATCCGAGACAAACTGGCTCTGCTTTTAGAGTTGCCCAGCAGTTTGCCAGTTTAGGTTTTTTGCCAGCTATTTAGATATGCACTTTTAAGTAGGAGAGCTGCATCATAAGGAGTCTTTTCTATATGAATATATATTTATACATTCATATATATTATATATGAATTAAGTATATTGCATATTGTAATACTAGTACTTGACACATGTAGCTTTCTTCATAAAGATTTCACAAAAGTAGCATAAGCTAGCTAGCTGCCGTTATTTAATGTTACAGGTGGAAAATTGGATCACTTTGAGTTGTGTTGTGTTGGGGCAAGTTAGAAGGACAGGAAATAGGGATTCTGCTGTCAGGCTCCACACCAAGGGGACCTTATCTCCGGTGAAGAGCAGGCAGCATGTGTTTGTCTGTAGAAGAAGAACCCTGTGTCCCTTCAAGTTATTATTACTTTTTTTTTTTTTTTTTTTTTTAACTAAAAATGACCTGTTTTTCCATATAGGTTCTGATGGGGAGAGTACCTGACCGTGGAGGCAGACCAACAGAGATTGAACCACCTCCTCCTGAAATGCCTCCTTGGCAAAAAAGACAAGAAGGTGGTGGAAGAGGTGGCTGGGGAGGTGGAGGTGGTGGTGGAAGGGGCAACTGGGGGGCTGGAGGGGGTAGAGGAGGTGGGGGTTTTGGAGGTGGTGGTTTTGGAGGTGGGGGTTTCAGAGGTGGTGGAAGAGGAGGAGGTGGCTTCCAAGGTGGCAGGGGAGATTATGGTGGCAGGGGAGATTATGGTGGCAGGGGAGGTTATGGTGGCAGGGGAGGCTATGGTGATCCATATGGTGGAAGGGGAGGGGGAGGATACCGAAGATACTAAAATACTGTAAATAATAACAGAGTAACTGGCAAAATACAGTGGTGGTGTTTACGGATATCAGGAATCTAGGTATGTTAATTTGGGTTTAGCTTAGAATTAAGTATGATCATATGAATCATTGCATTAGACCAGCTGATGTTGTCATTGAATTCTTTTAGTTAACTGAACAGAACTTTTATACTAAAATGTGATTACTAAAGTCCTTGTTTTTCGTACTGCTCATATGGTGTTTTTTAATGTGTCTTTTTATTTAAAATAAGCCTCAGAAAACTGAATAAACCCCTTTATAAGCAAACAAAAAGTATATTATTTAATGTTCAGGCTTCTCTAATTATTGCGTGTTGCATGTCTACTCCCCTGCTCTAAAATGCTGTGTAGAAAAAAAAAACCAAAATGGGCCTAGAAACTGGATGGAAACACTTTCAAAAGACTGTAGAATGCTGTTTTCAGGCTTTTTTCCTTCATCTAGTTTTCATGCGGGACGTGTAAATGAATTTTAATATCAGGTGTTAAAATACTTAAGGCTTTGGTCAAAATTACTCAATTTGGTTTCTTATGCTTCCAGAAATTCATATAAAAGTAACATTCTGAATTAATACTCTACAGAAACTAATGAAACCAAGTTGTTTTGTGTGTTCTGAAATATATGAGACTGAAGGTCAGAGCATGTACCATAAACTCAGAATCATGGTGAGTTTTGGTAGTGTCTATTTTCATATAACCTGTTTTCCATTTTATTGGTGTTTCATAAAAATATTTTGAGATCAGATTGGGCAGGAAACTTCTGCAGCCATCATATCTAGTAAGGGTTCATTTATATATTCCTTCTGAACCAGCCTTGAGACATGAAGGTTGAATAAACTGAGCTTCTTCAGAAAGAATATACCATTTCTTTGGGGTTGTTTGTTTGGTTTGTGGTTTTGTTTGTGGGGTTTGTTTGTTTGTTTTGGGGGGTTTTTGGTTTTTTGTTTGTTTGGTTTTGTTGGTTTTTTGTTTGTTTGTTTGTTTGTTTGTTTGTTTTTTTCCCCCTCCCCTGCCTGCCAAATGTTTGGGAATTGTGGACTGCCCTGCTAATAAGACATCTACAGCAGTTGCCCTTTGTCCATGACTTGTCTCTCTCTTACTCTGCCAGACAGTTAGTCTGATAGCCTAAAAGAAACTGTCTTGATACTGTAAGGGTGCCTTCTGCTTCACAGACAGTGTCAGTCTAGAAGGAGCAGTTACCTTTCTTACAGTTATGGCTGTAAATACGTGTAGACAAGAATAAAATTTAGAGCCGTCAGTTAAAGAAGACAGTTTCAGTTGTCCAGAGTCTTTTAGATCTCCCTCCACTGCTTTGAGGCCACTCCTGAGTGCAGAGGTAGAACAGGGAGATGATGTCCAGGTACATACTCATGACAGTGTTTACCATGGTCAGGTTACTACAGAGAGATTTGGGAAGGCACCTGATAAACCTGGGGATGTCTGTTGATTGCATAGCACAGCAGCTGTGAAGCTTTTTGAGTATGTACCCGTAGGCTTAGCTGCAGGTTGAACCTTAGGATTTTATTTTGGTTTTATGTTCCACAGTTATGAGTTCTTTCTGCACAAATTTCCTCTGGGTGTCCGTATTCGGTGTGCTCTAAGGATCTCCTTCAGGAACATCATGTCCTGTTTCATAAGCAGCTTTATGCATGAACGTAAAGCTCTGTTCAAAATCAAATTTTTATTTCTTTCAAAAGCCTGTGTCAGATTTTATTGATTAGCCATCACTAGCATTACCATTTGAAATTTTAATCCAAATAAACTTCAGAAGTTTCTCTCCTATTCCTCTGCAATCACAGTCTGCTTGAGAATGCTGCTTGTGATATGGTAGATGCGGCCTAGCTAAATGTAGTACCTTTGCCGGTGGCTTTTTTTGGGGTTTTGTTTGTTTGTTTTTCTGTGCTCCTTTCTGGCCTAAGCTGTTCTCAGCCTCTGCAGTCATTATGGAGAGACCCTCGTGGGTCATGTGGGAGCATAATACTGGTTTCCTTGCTTTTGAGTTTAGTTTTTGCCTAATGCTCTGGAATTGCTCAGAAATTGATGACATACCAGGTGAGACCATGGGCCTTGGAGGTGAAATGTTGGTCAGCAAAGGAACGGAGTAGTTTGCAACAACCAAAGCCTTAATATAAAATTCATTTTTTGCTACAAGTAATTTTGGAACAGCAGTCAAGCATTTAGCTTCACCAAAGAAAAAAAAAAATGCTAAGAAAATCAAATGGCTTATCTATGCATAAAGATTTCATCAGTCTTAGGATGTGAAGTTGGGCTGGTTTAGTTGAGCTGTTGTAACTGTGGATGTGCTGTGGTGCTTTTACACTCCTGAGTTTGTCCTGGCAGGGCAGTTCTGAATGAAGTAAACCATCAAGTGAAACAGCTGTGTGCCCACAAGTAATTCTAACAGTTAAGTTATTTCAATATCATATTTCAATTATACTTACGTAGACCATGTAAAAGATGGAAATTTCAACAGGTTAAAGATTATTATTTTTTTTTTTTTTTAATCTAGCCATTTCAGTTTTTCTTAAATAATTCCAAAATGGGAAGCCGGTATTTGAAAACTAAAGTAAGCACCACCACATTTCATAGAGTCTGTCCTCTGTTGTCAGAATGTTTGCTCTTAATTTATCAAAAGATGCAATAATATCATGAAAACAATTGATTTAAACCTCTTAAGTTTTGTATGTTTGTCTTGAAAAAAAGTATTTTCAACATTCTGTTGTAAGTAAAAGATTTTCATATATATGTTCGTGAGCATTTTTGTGTTTATTCACACCTAGTGAATATCTACCTGAATATTGTTTTGGTTGATCAAGAATTGAAAAATAGGTTGGTTTTGGTTTTTTTCAGGATTTGAGAGAGACACACTTTTGTTAACAGCTGTAAACACTAAGGAATAAAGTACTGTACTTGAAGTTGTTTGCATCACTTGCGTAGTGTGATTTGGATCCACCATCATATATTCCTCCTGTGTTTGTAAGGAAGAATTCCTGCTGGTGATTTACAGTAATGATGGAACTTACTTTTCATGATAATGAAAAATAACAGATATATTTTGACCAAAATGGAGAAGGCAGTAGAGGCCAATGTAGGAAAATTTCAACAGACAGGGCATGTCACAAATGTATCCCTATTACATTGCCTGGGATTACTGAGGAATCTCAGTTAAATTTTATCTTAGTTAAAAAAAAATATTACATGGGTCTGCATGATCATTACTTTTGTCATTACATAAACTAAGGAAATATCCTCCAATTACTTCTGAAGTTTTCTCTTTTTTCTTTTTTTTTTTTTAATTTCTGTAATTATTAAGTAAAATACAATTTGTTTTGTATGTGTACGACTGTAGGGCAGATTTGCCCATATAAATAGGAATCATGTTTTCAGTAGTTAGTGTGCACTCCTTCTCCTCCCTCAGGTGACTGAAGGTAACTGAATGAATATTCATTATGCCACATTGAAACATATTTGTGATAAGATACTTTGATATTTACTTCAAGGTAAAGAATAGCAAGTCTTGAGGGTGCTAGCGAGCTGCCTGTGTAATACCCAGCATTAGCCGACACTAACAACTGACTTGGCTGTCATGCTGTGAGATATTTTCCAAATTAGCATTCTTAACAACAAAAGTGAGAGATTGGGCTAATGAAGAATTGAGCTCTATAATACTTGGACTGGCAAGTAGCAAAACAGTATCTGTACTGTGTCAACCACTAAAATAGTGAAGAATAATCTGCAAATTCCAGGCTTCCCACATTTTCTTGGGCAATGTTTCAAGGTCCACAGAGGTGACGCTGGACCAGGGCCTCTGGTACTGGTTTAATCCTGCCCAAGTGTCTCAGATGATGGAGTCACAGAAGGTTAATAGAGGTTGTTTGGCTTTCCTTGAGATAGAAACTCAGAGGCACGAAGCGCAATTTTAATATTTTTTCTATTATAAATATTAACCCAAAATCTTACAATTTATATAAAATCTTTACAATCTGTACAGTTTTTCAATCTTCTTGAACAACATTAAACCAAAACTTTTTTCAAGTTACCATAGAGATCAGTTACAACAAAATAAGATTGCTACTGTATTTCCATATACATTTCCATATTTCCAAAATACATATATGAGCTACTGTACAGGCAGTTGTGTTTAATCTGAATATGAACAGTAGCCATGCCTTGTTAATTGTGACATTACTCAATCTATTTACTTGTATCTTTAAACAATCAGAATTCACACTTAAAGATTAAACAGTAATTGGGAGCGGGGGGGGCACTTGTTTTTTCCTTCCTTCCTGTATGTATGTGAAACACAGCTGAGCCCAGAGGAGTAAAGGTGAGTGCTTTTTGTTTACATTGGCCATGACAAGATAAATTCAGTATCAGTGTTTGCTAGTATGACTTTAAACAGCGCTTAGTAATTTAATCGTATCTTTTTTCCTAGCATAAGGCAGCTCAAAGATTAATACAGATGTGATTTTTGTTCAGTAGCTTTGTCAGTTTTAGCGCTATCCCTGTAGTCAGTTTCTGCTATGAGTCCTTCATGCAGCGAAAAGAAAATCCCAGAAGAAGAAATAAGGCACTGCAACCAGTAAAAAAAGAAGGGGAAAAAAAAAGAAAAAAAAAAGAGAGAAAACTGTAAGGGGCTTTGGACAAACAAAGAACCTGAAAGGTACTCTGAGAGCTCTGAAATTCTCCAGGTTACCAACTGCCTGTTTTGAACCAGGAAGTTTGCAGCATATGCGAAGCACCACATACTTGTTCTGTAAGACATTCCTGCAAACAGATCCCTTTGAAGCAATTTAGACTGTTTGTAGGAACAAGCAGACAACATGGAAGGAACACTGTGAGCATTTAAGACTGTACAAATCCATGGTCATAACTCAATTTTGAGTATTAAGTACTCAACCTAGTAACAGTAGCCTTTGGGACAGCTCCTGATGTTAGAGAATTTTCTTCTTAAGTAAGAGTTTGTTCATGATCTCCACCCCCCCCAGCATAGACAGTATATGCATACACACAAATTCTATTAGAATCCAGAGTTTAGACAACAAGCAAGCAATTATTGTAGCTGCACAACAAGATGAGTCTTAGCTGTTCTTTCAGAGTATTTTCAAAATATGTGAAAATATATTCGACTTTAATCTTGTTTATTTTAATTCTTGCAGAAACAGACTTTTATTTGCTAAATGCCCATTAGAAATATGTTTTGCTGTAGTTCCCTGAAGAGAAGACAAAAATCAATAAAGTTACAGAAAATGGGCAAAACAAGTTTGCAGACGTGACCTGAAAGCTATTGCAATTGCTTCAATGATCAAAGTGCAATTCCATGTTAATTATTTATAATTCAGGTTTAGTGTATGAGGAAAAAAAGCTGCACAATCTTCACAGCTGCTGATTTTTGTCTATGCATTTCAGTTATTTACAGTAAGGTAACAGAAAATCTACTGCTATTACTATTTCCCTCCATTTGTTTTTACCGATACATGGAGATGAAAGCACAATCCAAGTTCAAAACAACAATTTAGAATCACTAAACTGGCAAGTAGTTTCAAATTTACTTTGTTTATAAAAAAAGCATTCATATACTGGATAATGACTGTAGATTGTGGATGGAACATACATTTGTACCACTCTGAACACAAAGCAAACATGCTAAATTTCAGTGTATGTATAATGGAGTTGTAACTTCGAAGTTTTGAGGAGCATTAAGTGGACTTTGCAGATAAATATATCAAAGTCATAAGTTTCTGAGTTTAAATGTGTGATGACAAATCCCTGTTTCATAAACACAAGTTTTTTACAACTAAAAGTGTATGGATTATCTTAGAATGCAAATGCAATTTTTAAATCAGCTATTCTGACAGGTAGATTTATCAGTAACTTGAAAGACTCTTTTGTTGTCTCTTACTAGGTATGCTTTGTAGCTTTGAGAACACCAAGTTACCTCCCCAGCACCTTTTTACTATACAAAATTTACACACAGAAAAGCACACTCATCTCGACTCTTTACCTAAAGTGCATGTGAAATCTAGGAGAGAGAAAACTGAGAAAGCTTGGTTAGAACCAGAAGATGTTAGGAGCTCTGGAATACAGTAACTGTTGCACTGGAATTACTCTACAGTTTCCCTCATAATATGTCCCTCAAGGTTCTGTTCAACAATGGCATCCACTTGGACATGGGAGAGAAATAACCTTGTCCCATATCTACCATATGTGGACAACAAGTTATACCTTAAGCCAAATGACTGGGGCTACGTGTTCGAAACTGTGGCATGGAACACAAAAAATGGAAACTATTCCATGTAAACTCTCCATAGTTTTATCTATTTTTACCTTAAGAAAAGTAAGGGTTTGAGGAGCAGGACTTCTAAAGCTCTGAAAGAGTTTTCAAAAAATTGTCAGTTTATTTTAAGTCTAAGAATCAAGTGTCATTAGCTTAAGTATTTATTTTAATATTCTTGTTAAAGTTAGGAAATAAGGATGACAGTTCACAATTTTAAATGGTTTCAGCCCCAATAAGAAGGAACTTTTTCTCTTAATGGAATATTTCTACAGCTTTATCAAACATTTGTTTCTACAGACCTGAATTTGGGCCAAATCTGAGGTTACGCAGTCTTGTGAACAGCTGCTTTGTCAGAACACTTGCAGAGTAAGGCGTGCTGTGGGCAGCCAAGTCACTGGGGAATCTACATGCTCTTTGCCATGAACAGAAACTTCAGCAACAATGTCACTCCTTGTAAAAGCAAACCCAGAAGTTCCTATTTTTAGTGCACAGATAATGCTAAATTACCTTAAAAAGTCAAAGGAATTGATTTACACATTTGGGAGTGTATTTTTGATATGGAAATGTGATGAGTAAAGAGAATACTTCTGTTTAACATCCTTCAGGCTCTCCCTCCCGTTCACTTGGTAAAGCAGCTTTGTCACAACCCCTCCTTCAGTCTTACGTTCTTCCGTAGGAGATTTCCTCACTTCTCTGCTAGGAGCCATCTCTGTGCTGTAGGTTGTTGACTACATGGTTTCTCCTCTGGATTGTGAGAGATTCAATTGTTTTATGTGCCTGTTCCAGTTGGATCTTTAAACTTTCATTGTTTGCCTTAAGAATATTTCTTTCCTAAACAGAACAAACAAAAACACAGAGAATGATATTTTTATTTTGAATTTGTTTCAGGACTGTCTGGTTGTATGTTTAGGTTAACTGCCATAAACGTAAGTTGGTGTTAACTCTTATCAGTGGAACAGAACCATAGACTTATTTGAATGCTTCTATAGTCACTGGTCTATCCTTTGTGTATATTCTTAAAACTCTCCAGCAGCTGGTATCAGACACTCATGTCCACAACCTGTGTTCATCCACCCTCCACTGCTCCTCTCAGAAGAGCAGTAATCCAGGGGAAACAAGAACACAGCTCACATTTTACTGCTCTACTCATGCAGAAATTGATGTACAATAATCTAAGACATAAATTTATAACATCAGCAGCTGTTCAGTAATTAAGGTCAGGACCTGCTAAGGGAGCAAGGACAAGTGTAAATGGTGGGACTCGCATGAATGGGACATTTTAAAGAACCAATTCTTACAACTACCTCCACGCTTCACATCTTTGTCTCTATTGAATGTACTGTTGACTGAAAAAGAAGTGGTCTGCACTGGACAATTCATGCTAATTGTCTTAATCTCTGTCTTAATAAACCAGTCATCTTTTTTGAAGATGACTTTATCAACAGCAAGGGATACTTTGGAAGTTATACTGATCATTCAAAGATCAGGCTGTGGTCCTGTTGTTGGACTGTTTCCATGTTGGTCCATCTCAAAATAGTGATAGTAAGGACTAAAGTATGAAAATAAGTCAGCCTTTGTTCCTCATAATGATATCTAGATCCATGCATCAGTCACATTGTTGATATTGTGATATTCTCTTTAATTGGTCTGGAAAGGTTTTGTTTCTACAAACCTGAATTTGGGCAAAGTCTGAGGTGAAACAGTTTTATGAATAGCTACTTTGTCAGAACACTTGTGGAGTAAGGTGAGCCACAACTGAGCTAATGCAGGTGAAATCTAGCAAGAGGCATCATGTCCACACAGCAAAATTTCTTGGTGACTTAAAGTTATCAAAAAAAGAAGGGATTTGCTGTCAGTTGAACAAAAGCAGAGCTCCCTGCCCTTACCAGCCCACATATTCTGTCACTTTAGAGAGCGAAGGCCACCAAAGATCAGGAAGAAATTCAGGACTATGTTACTCATTTTATGTCCTAAGCAACTGGATTATATTCACATCCTTGCCTGTGACTTTCAAGACTGACAGGGATCAATGTAATCACAACAAGGGCTTCAAAATCGATTCCCTAAGCTAGTACTAAAATTTCTGCTTGAAGTGAAGCATTGCTGGATTTAAACTGGCTAAGAGTTTATGATGCTACTCATGGATTGTTCTGGAAATTAATTACATTGGAGTAAGGTGACACCTTCCCACCTAGCCACTTCCCCACACCCTCCAACCAGTTTACGGTACTGTTGTGTGAAACAGAATTTGTTTCATCATATGCGTACCTGCTCGAGTTCCTGGTATGAGGATTTACAGCTGTGATGCTCCTCCTTCATTTTCTGGCTGGAGTCCTTGTTTTCCCATTTAACATAGGCCTTTTTGCGGCCTAGAAGCGGGCTTGGCCAATGGGATGTTGGAGCTGCCTGGAGATAAGGACTGTCTGGCATCCTGTGTTCTTTCTTCTCTCTCTGCCTACGAGATACTTCACCAGCCAGCAGTACGAGATCAGTCTGGGTACCTGTATGAACCACAGCCGGTTTCAGTCTCACTGAGATTTTCTGAGCTGAGGAACCCATGAGCATAATGGTTCGATCCTTGCTGTCTTCATTGTGTTCCACTACTTCTCCATTAGGAAATGTGAACGGTCCTTCTTCTTGTACTGTAGAATATATAGAGGAAATTGAGTCAAGATCTTATCCCAGGAAAGGAGAAACGGGAAGCACAGTAATTAAACATGATTTTTAAAAAAAAACCAACACATTTATTCTTTATTGGTTTTACGTTCATTGCTGGCCAAAATAGGTGTCACTGGAAGTTTCCCAATGTTGTGTCTCTTCGAACAACTCTTTGTCTTGTCTCAGTAACATAAATATGGATCAGTAAGAGGACAACAGGTGTATCATCAAGGTCAGCTAGAGAAAAACCTCTAGATGGCTAAGAGGTTTTATACAGACCATTGATCTTAGTGATTGGGCCAGAAGATTAAACCTCAGTGTTATAATAGTTCAGCATTACCACAACTTGCAGCTGTAAGATACAACCTATCCACTTTATAAAGGAGAAATAATGACATTTTAAATTTTACACTGTTTTTGTATAGGTCTTCCTAAAATACTTTTGCAGTTAAAAGTAAAAACTGAGGAAGGGTTTGAGGGAAGCCACAAGGTTAGAAGCAGTGGGCAAAATTTGTGATTAAAGGGTTTTATAAAGACCTGTTTCAGATAAAGTAATTTCTCTTGTTGGGAGGAAAACAAAATGAGACTGTTTGTTCAAAGACATGAGGAGAAAGAACAAAGTTCAGTAGCTGCTGCAGGCTCTGGAGAATTAAATGAGGATACGGATTAACAGATGAAGCTTACGCCTTCAACCTACACCTGAATTCTCATTCTTTGACATGATGTAGCCTTGAGAGGTGCCACATCCTGGTGTACGGGGTGGTGATGGGGCAACACGCTACAGTTCATTCTCTCTCTAAGTGTGACATCCCACAAAGTGGTTACTATGCAAGGCTGCAGCCATTGCAGCTTCAATCACAGAGATGCATGTGGTCAGTTATCAAGAGAAACTGTCTGTATTGTCCTCCATGTAAGTGCTAACAGGAAGCCTAAGATGGAATCCAGCGATATGAATCTTAAACACAACACAGAAGATTGATATCAAAGTGGCAAGAAGGAGATTTGAAAGAACATTAGATACAAGCAAAGAGCAGGAGAGAAACTCAAAGTGAGTACGGAAGAGTTGGAACATCAAAATCAAAGGAAAATTGAAACAGAAGTAGCCTGAGGTCTTATTCAAGGATAACACATTCCTTTGGAGGCCTACATGGTGACACACAATATGAAAAGTTTATATAGCTTGTTTAACATAAGGAGAAACAGAGAGGTGTAGATTTTTCATTTCTGATTAAGTACAAGATGGACAAAGAGGAGTTGTAGATTCAGCTACTGAAGTGGGAAAAAATAAACACAATCAGTTCTTGGTTTTCTTAGCACACAGATACATAAGTGAACTGACTTCATAAACTCCACATTGAAATCCGAGTCAGAACTGTTAACAGTGCAGTAGTCAATGTGACAAGAGTGGTAAAAACCTGCTTGTCACAAGGTGAGAGCCGTAAGAGAACCTGTCAGCTGTTCAGTTCATGGCATCTAGTTCTCATGAAAGTTCTCATGAGAGTCCGGCAGAAGATCTACTAAGTTTTTGTGGAATTCATGCATCACGCATTGTGTAGTGTGACAAGGGATCTCCCTGAAAGGGAGTCCGCACTGACTCAGACTAGAACAGGAATGCTGTTACTTGGTACAGGCTCACTTATGCTAGGTTCTAGTTTATATGTTGGTAACACGCTGCAGCCAACAAAACCCTAAAACAATGCCGTACAACACAGCTTAAATATATATATATATATATAGTCTTTTGATCTTTTTAATGTGATCTTTTCTCACCTTGGAATTGCTCTTTGACTCCTACTGGGCAGAGGCTTGAAGCAAGAGCAGATGTTGGGCTGTTGTCTGCAACTGAAATTTTGGGTCTTCCTTTGCACTCTATCACAACCAGGTCTTTGCATTGCTTGTGACAGTTCATTCCGCAATCTGTGAACAAAATGGAGCGTACGTGATTCTGTGGCTCTGTTGTAGCATCTAAGATCAGCTCTCACACTGTCTTGCCTCCCCAGGAAGCAAGAAAGTCTCTTTGGTGTTGTCTCCATGCATTACCTGTAACAACATATACCTGGTAAACAGGTCATCAACATCCCTTTGCTATATATGCCCTCTTCATTATTAAAATACAAAATAGCAACATTCAGTTGCAACAGTGTTCTGACTGTAGGAGTCACAGAGAAAGAATGTGTCTGTATGAGGAAGAAAACTCTGCAAAGTACCCCTTAAATGCGCTGCACTGTTTTCACAGAGTGGTGGTGTTTGTTTCCAAACCCTCTGAATTCGGTCTGGAGCATCTGTCTGTCATACCATTCCTGACCCAGTCTTTTCCTCCCTGAGAGGTCAGATTAAATAGGTCCATAGACACATTAATAGGTCTGAGGACGATCAGTTTTTTTTGTCATTCACCATCAGTTATAGAGTACCTTACCTTTGCATCTGTATCCTTGTTTAATGACTCCCCATAGCTGAAATTCAAACAGAAAGTCTACGTATTAATATATTTCTCTGCACATTTGATACCTCCAACTATAAAAATCCACTAAAAGTTCCACTCATTTCTGAAATCTGAGCACCTGCAGAATATCTTGTTTTTCTAATCTTTTAATTGTAAGGTCAAAAAATGAACTATTTACCTCTTTAGCTTAAGGTAAACAGAATATTTAATGTGTGTTCCTCAGTCACAAACAAAATACCTTGAGCTACTCTCTAATGAATACATCAGCGGATCTGACAGCCACCAGAGAAGTTGTGGAGCTGGAGTAGGTAGAGAATTCTATCTCAGCACCCTTGTTTGATCCATCTAAACTGGGGATTGGTAGGACAGTCCGTTTTACTAAATCTTTCTGTGCCATAGGCAGGGGGCATGTCATGTCTGTGCTAGACATGAGTTCTAGGAACCCCATGGAGTGGAAGGCTCTGGATTTGGAAGTCTTGCCTAAAACTGTGTTTGGTGACACAACCAAATACCACAAGGTAGGAGCCATATTTAAACACGTAGTAGTACTGCCGAGAGGGGTGTAAAAGGAACCTTAAATAGCTACACAGGCAGAAGGCTGCTGTTCTGCATAGCTTCACCGGTGTTTTATAAAGATCCATTTCTGTATATGACACATGGTGATTATGAGATAAAAAGGGCATTATTCCAAATAACATTATCATAATTTAGTAAAAGTATGCTTACAAATCCAGCACAGTTGTCGCAGAAAGTAGGCCTTAAGTAAGTAGTCTCTTGAAAGCTGTGAGCGAAGCCAAGTCCTAATTTGGAATAGATTGAGCTAGCCCTCATAAAGTAAGCTGTTATTTCATCCCTGCTAATCAGGCCTTCCCTGAAAATAAACAAGAAAAGTTGTTTGCGAGACATACATTTTCTTAAAAGCATAAGGAGAATTAAACATATCTTTCTTCACAATTTATAATTACAATAGTTTAATGGGCCAAAAACTACAGTGATCTTAGTAATCTTCTCAACTGCTACCAAAGCCTAAAGCAGCTTATCTACACATTTAAAATGCAGCCTGTAAGTATAAATAAAATACCTGCATATGTGTTGCAACCTCAAAACTACTTCATAGAAAGCATCTGAATAATCACTATTGTATTTTTCCATGCTTTAATATGTTAAGAAAAATGTTCTTAACTTGGCCAAAATATATATTTGCCATTTCTCTACTTTTGAGGGACAGGTTCATCTTAGGAAAGTTCTTTAGTAGTATATACTGAATATCATACAGAAACAATTTCTTTTTCTATTTTCTCTATTTCTTTTTCTATTATCTGTTCTTCCTCCTACATCAGCTTGGTTACCACTGTTGTAAGCTCACGAAGGTGTCGTTCATGACACATTTAGAAGATGCTTTTGTCAGTTACGTCTTCACTTCTTTTTGTGGCTGAAGGGGATAATTTTACCACCCTAATGATAAAAGTAAAATTTAAAAACAAAACCCCCAAACCCCTCCCAAAACAGATGCTACGAAGTTGATAAGCAGGACTAGGTACTCACCAGTCCTTAGCCATTACACAAAATGAGAATGGAAAACTGGCAGCTATCTTTTCGAATTCTTCCTGGGAAATGTATCCATCCTGATCATGGTCATAGTTTTTGAAGACAGACTGTGCAAGATAATAGTAGAATAGTTTATAATGACGATGGGCTGAATTACCATTTTAGAGAGTCTCTACAATATTTCCTCTCCCACTTTCACCCAGTATCAAATAGTGCAACAGTCTAGCTGTTTTTTTGCTTGAGACTAAAAAAGCATTATCATTTCTTGATTCGTAGCAAAATGTAAATAAATCAACATAAGTTGGACTAAATGCTTCACTACACAATGACAGCTCTTTTTCAGTTTTGCTTTAAGTTCATTAGGTCCAGGCGTACACACACAATTTGCACTAATGTTCTCAATTAGTGCTCTCAGTGATCACTTCTGTAGCCAAATCACTGTAGCTGCCTAGCTTATTTCATCAGGTCAGTATTATTTGAAAAGTAGTTGTGTGGCAGAATTGTCATGCAGGCACCTATTTCCACTTATGAAACAATACTACTGTTTATCTCTGGCCCTAAGGCAAGGAGCACACCTACAATACATTCCAAAACCGCATGTGTCAAAGGATACCTAACAATATTAGAAGTGTTTAAGAAGGAAAAGAGATGAAGCAGGCATGCGAAGACAAACTCTTTACTTCTCTCTCTCTCTGTCAGTTTTGCAATCAATCACATGAGATACTTGATGATTTCCAGTGAAGTGGGTGACCCAAAAGAGAGAGAAAAAGCAATGGCTGCTAGTAACAAAGGCATTGAGAGGCCAACTTTCAGACTCCATCAATAACATGATGTCGGAGTGTCTCATAGAAATGGACTCCCTGGCTTCTTGAAAGAATGACTGTGGAAGTATTAATACGCAAACCAGGATTCACATTCCCCATTGGCTCTTTAGCTGTTTAAGGAGTTTCCTTCCATGCCTCAGGGGCCACCGCTGCTATTTACAGTGAGGCAGAAACATCTGTGTCTGAGGGCAGAAGTGCTTACATACTCAGCACAGCTTTGAACGTGTCCAGGATTTTTTCCAGTCTTTGTATCTTCTCATACCTAGAGATTAAGGATGCAACTGATATGTAAGGTAAAACAGGCCAACCATACTTACATCTACCATCCTCTGAACATGCTTGCTGACAGTTTTTGGATCAGGTTTTGGGGCTACTCCTGAGGCCCAGTCTGCAACTACTGGTGGTCTGGAAGGTGTCAAAGGCTAGAATAAATTGAATGAAACTTCATTAGTACCATATTCAATATTATACTTCTTTCATTTGTGACAATGGACTGTGATACAGGACTGCAGAAATGGTCTGTGGACCCAGCATCATACTTCTGATAATTACTTCAGAGGAAGCTCTTCCCTGAACTGTCCAAAATAGTGGTCATTCCTTAAATTCTCACAGTTCACTGGCAGCTCTGTAAATTCACCATCTTTTCCATATTTATAAAACAGGAACGAAACTACGATAGAACACTCATGGGTTTCATCATTTGAATCATGTAAGAATTCTTCATTTAAAAGAACTAATATCAGTTGCCGAGATTGAGCCTGATGTCATGTCTCTAAACAAGTAACTTCATTTGTGTTTGTGTTCATATTATAAAACCTGATATGGCATCAACTCTCTCACATACTCTAGCTTAGGCTATATCATCAACCAAACAAATGCTCCAACAGATTTTGCTCAGCCTATAAAGCTAAAATGTTTTAAATTTAGCAGAAAAAAAAGAAGAGGAGAGGGAAAGGAGAGGAAAGAAGAAAGGAAGAGGGAAAGGAGAAAAAGGGTAGGGGAAAAGGGAAAGGAAAGAAAATTGAATGCAATGGATAAAAGTTATGTTACTCATTAAAAAAATCTTTTTGTTAAGAATCTGGAAAGGTCCTTACAGCAGCTCGGTGACTTCGTGGCTCTCGTGCATACGAAAGCTCATAAATTTCATCTTCTGTGTAGTAAAGATCAAGGGACAGCTGGAAACAAACACAACATTAGTTTAACCCTAAAACTGTCACTGCTACTTGATAAACTTGTTCCTGGCATGCATTAGTATTTTTTTATGGATTAATTTTTAATTTAGGTTGCACCTAGAAAAAATGCACATGAGCTGTGCAGGTGTTCACAGTGATTTGGAATGGGTACCTTTCTAAATTCCAGACTGTTATTGCCATTATCTGGAAATCTGTAACATTACACAGCTACAGTCATTAGCACAGCAAGTGACTGTAGGCATAATTAGCAGTCAGTTAATAAGCAACCTGAAAAAATCCTGTTACTCCCATGATATTCAAGTGGTCCATCGTTTAACTAAACACAAAAGCACCATTCCAGTGAAACTGTCCATCAGCTTACATTCTCAGGAAACTCTTGTTTTAAACATGTCATATTTATCCAATCCAGCTGAGACCATGTTGAAATAAGGAGTATATGCTGAGGATAAAAGATAGACTTGCATATATTTAGTGAGAACCTTTAGATGTCAGCAGCAGTTATGTAAAAGGAGAAACATTACACCTGGGTAAATAAGGAATATGAAAAAACTATCAAATTTATACCTTTGCTTTTGTGTGTGTCCTGGAAAGTTGTATAGCAAATATTTTATTGACTGGAAACAAATTTCAAGCTAAGATTGAAGACTGGTAACATGACACTGTTTGAGTATTTATATGAAGATATTCACACTAGACACATGACAACAGAAAATGTAAATGTAAATCTGTTACAAGCCTTAATCTATGGCAAATCCAAAGAAAATATGAACTTTTTACAGGGAGTCAAGATCACAGCAGTCAGGTATATAAACTAAGAAACCAAAATATGCTATTTTATCCAATTAAAAACCTTACTCAAGTTGCAGATATGCAAAAATTTGCTTGTGAACAACTGCAAGAATTACTGTTGCAGTCATAATAGTGAATAATTTTAGATTCTTGGGGAAATCTTAAAGTAGTTTCTGACACTCAAAAAACAAAAGTCCAAATGTTACACTACTTCTATGTACTATTGACTCATGAGTGTAATTACTAATATGTCTTCAAACTGATTTGCCTGCTAATGGGAAAGTACCTGACTAAAGGAAACAGAAAAGGAGAAAGACTGCTGGAAAAATCAGGGAATAAACAGGAACATTATGTGCCCTGGAATATTAGCAGATTAGAAGCTCCTGCTTTGAAATGAATTTGTTCTTTTAATTTATGTCCTGTCTTATATAGCTGCATGAAATTGTGGCCGAAGTTCTACATATTTGTAATAGCCATTTTTATAAAACATTATTTAAAAAGGGGGAGGGAGGGGACTTAGAATAATTTGAGGCAAAATATCTAAAACACTTAGCAGGAAGAAATTCACCACTTTATGTAGCTTTATATCAGGCCCTGGGCATATGTGATTAATTTCACACGAGTGCTCCCAGAGAGAACAAAGAACCTCAAACACACAAGCATTTTTTATTATATCTATTAGCTTTTTGTTGAAACAGAGCTTGTAACCAGACAATGGAAGGAGCCTATTTCATTTTTCCAAGCTAAGGTACTTGTTAAAGGCAAACAAAACTGAGAAGCAAGAAAGGCAGATTTACTATTTTATAAAAGGTAGTATTTTAACTTAATAGATGCTGAAACTATTGTTGTGACATACATCCTTGGTAGTATCAATTTTTTAGTAACATGGCACTAACTAGATATGACTGGAAGCCATACAACAACTATATTTAACTAATATTTATGTTGGTCAGCTTTTTAGTAGCAGAAGAAACTTGTCTAGAAATGTGGTATGTTTAAACCTACACATCTCAAGGGACTGAATTTCTATGTGAAAGTTGGTGTGTTCAACGCAAGGAAGCTTTGTATGCAATCTTCTGCCTCCAAGGTGCATCTAAGGAAGCTCTCCACCTTTCTCCCTATTTAGGCTTAATCGGCAGAGGATTCAGAGTGCTTCCTTAGCGAAAGTGCAGAGAGAACACACACTAAACAGATATAAACATTTCCTTCCTTTATAGTAATAATTGGAAGCATACTGCTGAACTGGCACTTCTATCCTTGCTGCCAGATAAATCAGTATCACCAATGTTTTCTCTTCTTCTATGATACTATGCACATTTCCTTAAGGAAAACAAACAATCTTACAATACTATGTATTTATAATTAATGGAATTCTCTACTTAGTTGTTTGAGAGGTATATGAAATTATTTTAAAAACTGAAGTATTTATCTCATCCACCAGACTTACTGTAAGCAAATGAACAAGGTCCATATTAGCCTCCAGGGGAAGTGGCATTTCCTGGAGCTGTATCAGCTCATTTATGTGGTTATACAGAGAGTATAGTTTGTATATGTTAATTTTTTTGTCCTCTAGGTAGTCTGGCATGCCTGCGTAAAGTGATATCAGGTCTTTCAGGTGGACCCCAAGGATTGGAATCTTAAAGTTACTGCACTCGTTATAGGCACGTCGGTAACTGTCATAATTTCTGTAAGATGAAAGCAATTCTGTCATTTCATTAAACACCTAAAAATAAAAAGAAAACAAAAATCAAAATTGGCTATGTTTTTGTTCTGGTCATACAGCATAAGCATTTATCATGTTACTGTTAAGAGGTTTACTCACAATGGCTCTTGAAATAGACTTTAAAATTTTAGGCTTCAAATAAAATCTAGGTATTCACCTCATCTAATTTAACTATCAATAATAATTTTGCTTGTGGAAGTTGCTGTCTAATCCTTGATTTTAACCTTAACAAACTGTTAGTTGTAGTTAAACTTTAAAGTGTATTCTGAAGTCACTAACTACCAGCCTTTATTTACCTGCTTTCTATTAGTGCTTGTACACAATTTCTTGACGCAAAACGTTATTCAATTGATGGACACATATGCAGTCCTCATAATGACAAAATTTGTAAAAAAACATGCTTTGAGAATGAGCTTGCTAACTGGTTTTATAGATCCTGAGAGCTGCAACCACCACAAGTTGGAGGTCATACTTGTGGTCTATACTCCAGGTATGCACTGATCATTCAAGCTGATCATATTGTAATCAAGACAGGTTCATTAGATACCTATAGGAAACCTTCCAGGCCCAAACACAATAAAATAATAAAACATATTAGTCTCTTTAAAGTGTCTTCAAATGCCATTTCATTGCTAAAAATACGCTTTCCTTCACAGCTGGAATCTCAGCAAAAGTAGATCCATCTGTATCTCACAAGAATTATGACTGATTCCTAACATTCCACTGTATTATAATGTGAGTGTATCAAGACTAGGTTTGTTCAAGTCTGAACTAGATAAAATCTATCATAGGGAAATATCAGATGAACAAAACCAAACCAGTTTTTACTCGAAGTCCAGGGCTCTGTTCTAGCATTTCATAGATTCAGGATGGTCAGTGTTGCTATGGATGACAATAGTTCCGTTCTCAAACATTCTAGGATCCAATTCTCCACTTTCATGTTTGAATGCTATTCTGTACTACTGCATACAAATAAAAATGCAGTTTGTCACATCTGAGTATTGAAGAGAAACTTTATACAAATCTTGAATAAAGATGGGATTGGACGTGTAGGAGTAACTGGTGTCATAGAGATGAAATGACAAAGAAAAACCCTCCAAAACCAAAGGAAGTCTTACTTTTACGTTTACTTTTTTTTAAAATTTTTTTTTCTGTCTTTCTCTCCATCTCATCCAATGAAGTAAGGTTGTTTTTTGTGTGTGCAATGACAAAAAAAATCTAAAGGTTACCTTATTTGTAAAACTTAGAGCAGGAATACCAACCTTAATTACATCATGAGGAATGCACGAGCTTGTTTCCTTGAGTCTGGAAATGGAACTGTGACAGAGACCTCCTATCACTGCCATTAATGTATTGAAATTCTGCAGCTGGTGGAGCTTCTGTGTTGACATACAAAATATCGGTATTTATTATCTACAGGTTCAAGTTGTTCAATATGCACATCCAAATTCTACATTTCCTCTATTGTCTTCTAAAGTCTTACAAGTTTCGTGCCACTATCCGTTTGACTTCATTCATTTTGGTACCCAGTTGTGATTTTACTGGATGTGACATGTTCTTATTCCACTGTCATTAAATCAGATATTAATTCTGCAGATACAGTAAGTCTTCAAAGTACTTCCTCAGCACTTTTCCCTCTTCCCACAGTCTACCACAACTAGGAAACACTGCCTATTATCTCTGTTATGACTGCAGTTGAATTAGTATATAAAGAACAACAGTAGGACCATAGCTCTGCTTCTATCCAACCAGGCATATCTGGTAGAAGTGCTTCTAATTACAGCCAAAGGCATGATAAGTGTTTCACACTTTGGAAAGGTTCGCAATCACAGCTTGGAATCACATGAGTTGATTCAAAAGCGAGTCTAGTTTGTCAGTGAAAACAATTTATTCAGAATGGATATGAGAAAGTCACAGTGCCATGACACTGCAATATTTGAATGCTTGGTATGAAACTACCGCATACACAAATATACATGTATGTATGAACCAGCTGACCCTATAGTAGTAGCTTGGGAAGAGCAACTAAAGAGCTATATTGGAGAAAGACAAAATAAACACAACACATGGCAAAAGTTAACTGACCTGTGCAACATGAATGAACTTGATGAACACTTCTGCCCGAAGCTGTGGTGTCGGTCTGCTGAGAACCATTAGCTGCACCCACTGAGAGACACCATTGCAAAGGGCAATTGATCTTTCCATTGTTGGATTCTCCTTCACACAACTATTCACAATGTAGTTCTGATAATCTGAGAACTTAAAAAAACAAAAATGTAAATGAAAACTCATCTACAGTTTCTTATACCTCAGGTTCTGTGTGCAGATACGGGTTAGCTTTTCAAATGAGACATACAAGATATATTTTACACCTCAAATATCCATACAACTGAAATCTCGCCTTTGTCAAAGCTTTGTTCAGTTCAAAGCAGAAAGTGTCAACTAATTGAATTAACTGAAAGCATCTTTTCACCATAATGTGTGTCACATCATTTGCATCATGTATATCTCAGGAGCATTGACTCTTATAAACCTTCAGATGAGTAGAACTGGGGCTTTCCTCCCAGCCTCAGTGGCTCCATAAATTAACTGAATCTAGGCTTCAACAGGGAAGGGTAAACTGAATTTAAAGTGTAATCTAGTAACTCAGTGATAGTTTAAGGAAGTTTAAAAAAGGTACGTGTTCAGTTTATGCAGATAGGGCAGACTTCTGAATTAAGATACGCTAATACAAAAAGCAAGTTCAACAAGATTAATGTAAAGCTGAGATAACACCATCAAGAACGAGGGCTACAGGTTCCTTAATATTTTTAATACAGCTTGTGAGATTCTTTTACTTAACCAAAGCAATATAAAATTGTTTGGTAGATGCCTTATGGTACAAGTAGATTTTTTTAAGCCATTCTACCCTTTAATATCAAGGAGAAACAATAATTCGTTTTTGTTAATGCAATGTTTATCCATTCTCTTGATTTATCCATTAATAAGAACACACAAGAATTCAAATAATCAGAAAAGGTGACATAGGATTTATATATCCAGTCTTTACTGTGACTAGTAAAACTAATATCTTACCAAAACAATTCATGGCTGTCATAGACACATATTCCTCTCTTAAGGCCACAGGAATAGGCTGAATGGCATTGATCCTTAAGAAAAGGTCATAAATTGTTGGGCTGCTATTTGTTTCTTGCTCTCCCTCTCTCACTTTCTCTCCACTTTTTGACTTTTTTTCCACGCATTTAATTAGAACTATTAACACTTTAAAAAGCACATATGACAGCAGACATCTCTGGATTTGTCCTCTTACTAAATTAAAAATGGAAGAAACATTAACAGTAATAGGTAGAGCTGTCTCTGAGATTACATAGTACTTACAACTATTGTTTGAATTTTGAACCTCAGCCAGATTTGGCTGGATCATGAAATTTAAGCAACTACTCCATACAGATAGATAATTTTTCAATATCTGACTACATAATTATGGACTTCATAGCAGTTTCAGTACAATTATGAATCAGTTTGATTAGTTTGTATTTTTTTCTCAGCAGCTCTCTCCTTCAGAATTTTTTTTTTTTTTATGCTGAACAAATTCGTATCTAACATACTACTTAAAGTTTCAAAATAATTTTGGTGCAACAATTTATTAATGAGGTCAGCTGTAACAAGATTGTTAATGGCAGATATGGTAAAGAAGTCCAGGTACTGAAATAATGGAAGAGCCTGGTATTGCAGTGACTAACTTGTGAGCCTCAAGAGGAAAGCAGAATCTAGTGTAGCCTCCCTGTATTTTATAACTATAAATTAAAATGGTTTCCAAACCCCAGCATACCTGCAGTCATTACTCTGTGAACAGCACTCCCTGCATTTTTCTTTGCTGTAAGATACATGGTGTCTCATGGAAGATTTTGCCGTGTGCTGTATATGTTCAGGGCTCAAATACTCCTTTCTGACTTCCAAATGACTGAACCTATGTATAGTTAGTGACTGATAATGCAGCAGGTCATTTGCAGTCTTTCTCCCAATATTTGCTGCCGTGTTAGAATAATAAAAGGATTCTGTGGCTTAGCATAACATGCACACATTCTGCAAAGAGTTAATGAATATAGGTATTTCTTAATTACACATTATTTTTTGATCTGAGGTCTCAGTAAACTCAATTTATACCAAAACATATGCAGGGACCCTGCATATAAAATGTATACAAGTATGTAACTGTTGGAACTCTATGACACATCTGACGCTCTGACTGCAAATCATACTTGTTATGCTCATTAATCATTAATTACTTGACGTCTGCACAGAACTTGAAAATGTTAAGAGTTATATAAGCTTTGCATATTATTACTGCCTACAGGCAGCAATCTGTGCATGACTTTGGTTCTATGGATTTTTGAATTTAACACAAAACGTGAAGAGTCAAGTACTGTCAGTTCAAAATAAAGTACACTACCACACAACTGTGAAATTTTTCACAACCTACTGAGACCCCTTTTCCTTGTAAGACTTCATCTTTAAATTATAGTGTTAAAAACAAAACAAAACCAACCAACCAACCAACAAACAATCCCACTAAATAACCAAATCAAACAAACAAACCAAATCAACCAAACAAACAAAAAAAGCCACTTGGCTTTCACTGGTATCATCACACTGACTTTGCAACTGTCTTAGATTTTGGTCTCTAATGTTCACTTTTCCATGTGTGAACTGTATCACGCTTGAATAGAAGTAACGTTATGGCATATAAGGATGGAAGTGAAGCTAAGGTGCATGGCATAGTTAGTATCTTATCAGGTACCAACATAGCTGAGAAAACAAATCAAACGAAAGAAACCATAAATTAGATAAATCCTTCAGAATTGTTTGTGTACTTGCAAGCTTGTCTAATAAAATATTTTAGCCCACCATTACATTAAAAAATGGCATTTCCTTAAGTTCTTTCTTATCCTTAGTCTTCATTTTGTTATGCACAATCAAAAATGGCAAGCAGAGTGCAGTGGACACCTTCTAGACAGACAGTCCACTAGTCAGCGTGCAAGAATGCTGCACAGTTTCCTACAGCCACAGAAGTTTGGCGTTCTCAGAGAATATTCTGAGTTTCCTTCATCCCATTTCAGACTGATTACTGATTTCAGTCAAAGGAGCCTGCTTGTTACTGTGCCAAATGACACCACTTGTTTTAACACAAAAAAATTATTTGGAAGAAAATCAAACGTTTTACTGCTCTTCCTTGCAACTGACCTTGCCCTGACTCTGTTCCACAGCTGCGTGAAAGATTCACTCTCTCTCTCTCAAATGACCGCGGCAGATGGGTATGTACTCCAAATAAATAACACTGACCACCTTCAACGCTAGTAAAACAAAGAGTCTGGACACAGACTCCACTTCTCCAACAGTTTGCACTGCAGGGTTAATCTTGTAGTATGACCCCTCTCCCATCTTCTCTACATCCTTCCCATCTTTGTTTAAAATAAATAAATACCTAAATAAATACATAAATAAATAAAAATAACTTACTGATATTCTTCTGAAAGACTTAAATTCAAGATAGGTAAGGTGGTCTGACAGCTCTTCTGGCTCAAGGTGGTCGAAAAGAAGCGAGACTTTCCGTTTCTTACTGGTGTTGGCCTTTACACGCTGTGTCAGCTTTCTAGACCAATCCCTAGAATTTCTTTTAGACAAATTTCAAAACAGAATTACCCTGAGTTATTTTCTGAAGAGCAAACTTTTCCTCTCTCCCTAATACAAAAGTGACACTGTTTTCAAGCCTTACCTGTAATAAAAAGTGAATTATTTGATTTCTAAACAGCAAGCTCTTTTCATGCATTAGAGGATATATGACAAAACATTATTATTAGTCTTTATTATTATATTGATGTAGCAGATAAGTACAACACAACTACCTTACCAAACAGCATGAGACTGTATATTGCACTTTCAGAATTGCTGTCTGTAACTTTGTCTTCATTGAACACACTCAGTGCTCCTCCATTTAATAATCCATACAGATTTCCTTTAGCAGCCTCTGAGTATGAACCATTCCCCTACGCTATTTGCCCATGGAGCAATGAAACTTCATTGGATTTGAAAAACTAAATATCCACTTTCATAAACAGATACGAAATGCATGCCAAATTCTGCTCTGCTTTTGCCTGTGCATTTCCAAGCAAAGTGACACTGTTATGCAATTCCATAGAACTCCCTTATTCTCATATAACAAGGAAGGTTCTCTTCCCAAGAAAGAGCTATGTGATGTATACCTGTTGGATTTATTCTTGATAGGACAAGTAATTTTGTAACTAAAATCACATAAAATAGTATCGAGAGTTTGACAATGTAATAAACTATATCTTCTCACTTACCTTTGGTGTTAAAAATATAAACACCTTTTTTCAACCTCATCTGTTACCCAGTCAAAATGCATTCTCCTTTCTCATTGACTTCAAATGATCTTTCAAAATCATTAGGCCTCTACAAATTTTCTAAATTCCTTCAATAGAGTGAAATTTATCTAGCATAGCGTATCAGCACAAAGTCTACACAGCTGTTAAATTCAACCTAAGCCATCCTTGAAAGTCATTTTGTTCCTCTATGTAACATATATTTCATCTATAATAATGTATAAACTCTTCTATGGATAGATAACATAGCCTTATTAAAATTAACCCACTATAAGACCATTATCCTGCTATACTGGAAAGACACTATATTTGAATAAAGGAAATTCAGAGCAGAAGTTTGTTTTATAAGCATATTGAGACTTTGGCACTCACATTTGAGTTGTGTCAATTAGACGACAGTGTAACTCCTCACCATTAGCTTTAACCAGTTCTTGAAATTCCTCCATAGTTGTGGATAGTTTAGAGTCCATTTTGAACATAACCCAGAACTCTGTGATCCAGTACCTATTGCACATTGAAAACACAGAAATACAGAAATAAAGGTTTTGCTCTAATATCAGTAAGGCTGAAATTTACACAGTTTCTCCTGTTTCTGAGTTGTATTTCTTCTTGACCAACTTCAGGGGATAAATCTTGGTTTTAGATTCTTTTGCTAATCTACCTTGATTTTATCAAAATAAAAATTTCAATAATAAAAATTAATTAGAAACCACATGGCTTAATGCTGTATAGAACTATATTACCTATATATTTGCAATAAATTAAATATTAAAATTTCTAGTTTCACATTAGATCTAGATAATATGCATGCTGATTTTTCCTCATGAACTTTTAGGTAATTTTATATATTCCTTTAAACCTGAAGTAATTTGGTCTAGGCATCCAAAACTGCACTATGCTTGTCAAAATTTTATCTCTTAACTGAAGAAAAATTTACTAATTCAATATATATTTAAGAACTTACAGGTGATTCAGTCTCACATGCACAAAATATTTTCAGAGAACTACACATTACTATATTGGACATTCAAATTGTTTCAGTCATATATTTTATATTTCAATTCCCATGTAACATCCATTGTGAGGGATTAACCCTGGCCAGCAACTAAGTATCCACCCAAGGTGCTTGCTTACTGCTCCCCTCCCACAGCAGAATTGGGGAGAGAACAGGAAGGGCAAAAGTAAGGAGAATGTGTGGGTCGAGATAAAGACAGTTTAAAAACTGAAAGAAAAAAGCCAACCAATCAACCAACCAAGTGATGCAAAGGCAAGCACTTACCATCTCCCACAAGATGCCCAGCCAGTATCCAAGCAACAGCTACTTTGGGATGAATACCACCCCAAGTTTTTATTGCTGAGCATGATGCTGTGTGGCACAGAACACCCCTTTGGTCAATTCAGGTCAGCTGTCCCAGCTGTGTCCCCTCCCAACCTCAAGCTCACCCCCAGCCTACACTCCGGTGAGGCAGAGTGAGAAACAGAAAGTCTTGATGCTGTGCAATCACTGTTAAGCAACAGCTAAGACATTGCTGTGTTTTACTGACTGATGCAAAGCACAGCGTCATAGGGGGTGCTAGGAAGAAAGTTAACTCCATCCCAGCCAGACCCAGTACACCCATGCATGTAAAAATATGTACATGTTGGAAAAATGGAAATGCACACTCTTATGGATGCAGATCACATACAATACCAAAGCATTCTGACCTAACCAATAATCTACTTTGTCATAATAAAAGCACCACCGTGTAAAAGAAATTTTACTTTTACTTTTACAAACTTTACTTTTACTACTTATTTCCCATTTTGTGCGAAAAAGAGTTATTATATGCTAATCTATTATCAGAGTTGAAACTTTTTTTTCCTCTCTCTGTCTTCTCTAAACTATCAAACTTTACTGTACCTAATTAAAATAAGAAAAAAGTAATTCAGGATCATTGCAAGTGACTAAGTAGAATTACTAAGGAGAATTACCCACCAAATACAACAGATTTTTGCTTAATATAAAAGTAGCTGCGATGTCCCACTTCATTTTTAATAGACCTATACAAATATTATACACACCGCTGTCAACTCCTGAGCACTGTCAATTTTCACTGCTGTTTGCAATATAGATTCACACACTCAGTTCAAAACCGACCCAACAGTTCATGCACTGATTTCAATGGATCTGCAAAAAGTCAGTCCAGCCCTTTTGTTTAAAGCTGCTAAAGTGAACCTTGAAAAACTGAAGTAGTATAGCTGTTTCTCTTTTTAAACTGTGCTTCAGATATGCAAAAGCATTCTTATGTATGGCACAAGGACAGCTGCAAACTAAAAGCTACCAAGAAGGAATATTCTTACCTCACAAAATAGCATATCTTCACACACAGCATGGAAGATTTCCTTTCTAAAGCGTTAAGATAAGTAAAAAACTGTTAAGGAAAACCACATCCATTCACATATGACATGAAATGCAACACGCTTGATGCTTTCCTACCTGTAATCCCAAGTATATCCCAAGATAATGGCTATAAACTGAAAGAGAGTAGACTTAGATTAGATATAAGATAGAAATTCTTCACTAGGATGGTGGTGAGGCACTGGAACAGGCTGCCCAGAGAAGCTGTGGATGCCCCATCCTTGGGAGTGTTCCAGGCCAGGTTGGATGGGGCTTTGAGTAACCTGGTCTAGTAGAAGGTGACTGTGCCCATGGAAGTGGGGGGTGGAACCAGATGATCTTTAAGGTCTTTTCCAACCCAAACCATTCTATGATTCTATGAAGATCGTTAGCAAAAGTTTATTTTAAATATGACTACTATGAGTAATACCGATGTAGCTGCTCAAGTACTGAGTAGTGTTAAGTAGTGAAATTATTCTGCTTTCTATATGTGTTTCTTTGCAACATGCCCCAAAATTTCTAATAAAATTCATGCACTTGCACATCTCGTTAAAATTTGAAACTGTAATACCAAGTTTATCAATTACTGCTTTTATGAAGAAATCCCTTTCCATTAATTACAATTCACTGAAGCTTTTCCAAAAAAGATGCCATTTTCTTTTAAACATAACCAGTTGCACAGAATAGTAGTGAAAAATGTGACGTGCTTCTCCTTGCTAACCTCACTTTTCTAAATAGGCAACAGTATGATTTGACTTGCTGTGATAACTGGAAAGAAACACCCATATTTTAGTCTATTAGCTCCATAAAACATTCATTGACATTGTAGCCAATATGTTTCGAAGATATGGAAAATCCATTTGGAAAATGTATTATGCACATCTTCATTTTTCTGTTGTAGATTACACACATATTTTCAGTGCTAAAAAAAAACATAAGGAAAATACCTTGTGGATCCTACCACAATCTGATCGAAATTAACTGCAGCCTAAAACTACCGCAACTGAGGGGACATACCATCTACAATTTAAGCACCCACATTAAGTGTTTAAATTAGGCTGACTATAGAAATAATGAGGTCTGAATAAGTTCCTAAATATTTTGCAGGACCTTGAACTGAATGTCTAAAATTACATGGCTTACAAATAATTCATAACCATTTAAAATCACTCACATAATTTAGGGGATGCAAAATGGTGAAACTGGGACTTGTACAAGTTTTTTTCAAAATACAAGAGCCCAGACTATCTGATCCATTCAAAACTATCATTACCTTTCAATGTCTTTACAGGGAGCTATACACAAAGTCAAAAATGAAGCTTGCAAAATACGCAAGTCTGATAAAAGTTTGAATCACTTCTCTGACCATAGAAAACATGACTTCTCAGAAATATGCAAGCAATTACTTTCTTCCATTTTCAAAGTATGCATGAGCATGTTAAACACAACACCACACCGTAGCTGTAGCTTAGCACACTTTGTCTAACACTTGTGGTGAGAGAAGCAGCAGGACAGTCAGAATCCAACACTACAGTAAAGCTCTGCTTTAAAATAATGCTACTTTTAAAAGCCAGTAAGATAGAGAGTTTAGGGGAAGAAAGGATTATGTAAATTAAATTGTACCAAAACTGGTTGGATATATACTTCACGTATCAGGTATGCTTCCTGTCATGTACTCATCTAATCAGGAGTAAACATTCTGTAAAGTTGAGAAACCAGGTAATATATTCCACAATTAAAAATTCCTAAGGTAGTCTAGTATGGCCAGTATGATCTAGCAGTTTCACTGTGAAAAATCTAGTGAAACATCAACACACGTTTGAGTCCAGGCAGTCACCTCAAAATGGGAACAAAGTGAAAGGAAAAGGTTATGATTTCTTTCTGTGCATTGTACTTTTGAGTGTGTGAGTGAGAAATATTTCTTGAAAATTTTCATCTCCAGATCATATAATCAGAATATTTTTTTTAAATTACACTTTTGTTCTTTGCTTTTCTACCTGTATAGTGGACAGAGAAACATAACTGAAACTTAGGCCCAGGTTCACAGTACATAACTGAGGTGCCTACATTAATCTAAGACCTGCCATATACTCTCTCCACGGGCAATGGAGAGTGATTTGTCCTAGTTAAAAATCTGAATTGGAATTTTATCTTTTTCTCTGTGGATCATAAGCTAAACCAACCAACCAAACAAGAAACCCCAACCCTAAACCAAACACAAATAAACTATATAACCAAAAACTATAAAGAGCAAGTATACTGTTTAATTAGTGGAACAATATACACCCATAGATTAAATATCCTCTACTTACCCATTTCAAAGTTGTCAAGTTATCTAATATTACCCTAACAGCAGGTAAATATTACAAAGGATATAGATCAATGAGTTTCTGAAGCATGTCTGCAGATGAGATGATAAACTGATGCATGGTCAGAATTATCTTTAGCAGCTGGTTGTTTTGACATGCATTTCCTTCTAAATCTGAAAAAAAAGAAGGCATATTCATACTGAAATCTTGGTATACCTTGGTAAACAACTTGCAAGAGGCTTTTTCAGAGTGCTAATTCCAGTCAGGCCTGTTCACCTACGCTATTTCAAAGATAACAGTAACTTACTAACTTAGGAAGTGCATCATTTTTCTGAAGAGAGCTTTATAGTAACTATATTTCATCAACAGGATTTGGAAGACCCTAACCAAAAAAAAGTCAAGAAAAAAAGCAGCTGTGTCTCAAATACACTCAAAATATCCAGATAATTATACATGATGCTCTCAGGCCAGCAATGCACTTACATATTTAGCTTTAGGCAGATGAGTTTAACTTTTGAAACAAATCAATGAATTGTGGAGTAAAAGAATTCAGTTACTGATCCATACCAGTTAGTCAGTGGCATGACTGAACTCAAACAGAATGGTGGTTTTCTTAAGTGTTCGTGGGGCTTTTTGTACAGCTGGCATAGACAACACTAAAGTACATGCACAGGTTAGGATCTATAGCTAGACCCACATGGAATGATATATAACATATGCAGAAGCCCAGAGATTAACCTATGCATGCTCCTGGTGGTGGACCTAAATGCCCTTCCACATTTCCTTGAACTATGTGTTACAAGGATTTCACTTGAGGAAGGATTTTAGACTACATCTGTCTCCTTAGTCTTGTGGGTTTTTTTTCCACATTCAGAAAAGATCAAGGGCATCAAACATAGCAGGAAGTCTAAAAAAGTTTCCATTTCTGTAACAAACACAGTAGGGACAGTGTTTGTAAATAATGTTTTCTACAGCCTGCCATGAGAGAACCTAGAGTAGTTTGAATTGGAATTAGACGTCTTTTCAAACACACACAAAATATTACCTTTTTGAATAATCTTAAATACATTGCCCTCTATGAGGGTACATGTAGTCATCACTTAAAATAGCAATAACAGGAAAAATATAAAGAAATAATGCACAATAATGCTCAATGGAAGATGTAGATGAAACTGTAGATTTGCAGCATATGAAATGGCATCTATTACTAGAGTGGAAAAAACCCAAAAAATTAGATTGCACAACACCAAAAATGAACGTGAAACAGCCCACTTGCAAAACAATATAATTCATGTTAGTCATTGAGCAAGAGTTTCCATATCCATCCACAGGAAGGTACCAAATGTGAAGAAAGAACCCCAGAGCCCAGGGCTTTCCTTTTGAACAAAACATTGGATCTTTGGTAGAACTAACAAAGTCTGATTTCTTCTAGATCTGTCTCCTCTGTTCTTCACTCCACAGTAGTCCTATTTATGCCTTTTATCACTATGCTCTCCCTGAAAGTCTTTTCCTTCTCTCCCCCACAACAAGACCGTAACTCCTCACTTGTGCTTACAGCTGTCGGCTACACCACAGCAATACATGCTGTGGTTGGATTGGGCTGACCGGCCAGACAGCAAATCCAATCAAACCAATGCTGGGCTCACACAGCTGCCCCTACACCAATGTGGGCACCAATCTGGGTGTCTCTCTTCTACACAAGCAGTTCTTTGAGATTCCTTCCTTTCCATCAAATCTAGTTTAAGCTGGCAGACAGACTGATTCTATTTCATGCAGAGTAGATGTAGTTTAGTAGGAAAGTGACTCAGAGTGGCCTAGATCTGTAGTTTACAAGTGAAGTTATTCTTTAGCTGACTGAAGCCATGAAAGCAGAGGACATGCTGGGTGTCATATATCTGGTGTGGGTAACTTCATTCTTCTAGCAAAAGCATAATCAGTTTGGAGGAAACTCAACACAATAAACAGTCTTGAAATATCTTACTACAGCCAGCCCCTCAGGCAAGACAAGCAGAAAAATCCTGATCAGTAAATTCTGGCAGAGTGTATGTGAACACACAGCAAGCCATTTAGCACTATTAAGCCCAGAATGAGAATTTTATTCACGAGAATTTTATCTTCAACACTGAACATGAGACACCATTTTCTGAGTCTACCTTCTGTAGTTACAACTTAAATTGTAAGAAGCAGTTCTCCCTACAGCATTATGGGGGTGGGGAAAGTCTGCCTGTCCTACAGCCCCATAGATGAGAGCAGTATAGACCCCAAGTAACCAAAAGTTCTTGAGCTGCCTTGTGGTTTATACTACAAGTTCTCAGTTTTATAGCACGAACTGAAGTCTACAAATTCCTTATTTTCGCTATCACATAGTTTAATTCATTATCTAAAGAATCTTTCTGGGATACAAACTGCCTAGATATTGCAGCAGGTGCACTGAGGGTGAAACAGCAAAGTACTCAGCCAGAGAAGTGGGAAATTTGCAGAGGAAGGCTGGGACATCAGGAATCAATACTTTTTCACGCCTTTAGTATTTGGCATTTTGTACTCTTCCAGTGTCTTCAGGAAGAGTAAAATTATTTGAGGCCTTGCACACAGAGGCCTGTATCAATTCTCATCCATTTTACAGAAGTTGGTGTTCTGCCAGAGCCTCCATCCAACAGCTCTCGTTTAATCAGAAAAGCAGTTCAATATATGCTTAGCTTGGAAGCCAAATGGTTATGTGCACACATACTATTAAGCATATACAGCTGTAATTAAATCACCAGCTTTTCAGAAGTGCTCAATATAGGTAATCTCCAGCTGACAAAGATGGCAAATAACTCTCCTTCCCGCAGTTTCTCCTCTGTGTGTATTCCAAAATCCTCTGCCACAAAGTAACACAGGTACCATGTGGCACCAGGTTCCAGATTGAATCTGTCCTCTGGAAAGGTCTCTTTTCCACTTTAAAAAGATGCAGAGAAAAACAGTATGTTCTGCCTACTGTTAGCGATTAGGTCAACACATGTATGGTATAATATTTTCTTGCATAATAAAAGTGCATTTATGCTTCACAACATCCAGACCTAATTATCTCACAACAGAGAGAGACTTCGTTATGACACATGCAATTATTTTGCACACATTAAAGCACTACTAAGTTTTGTGGTATCCATCCTCTCACCCAGCTAAAAGGCTCATCTCCACAAAGGAAAACATTGTATTAGTGATGGTTTAAAAAACAAAATAAACACCCTGCTACAAAAAAATCTTAAGGTTCTCAGTAAAGTTCAGCACTGAACAGCAAGCCTACATAGAATTGTAGCAGCATATGCTTTTACAAACACATGCACTATCAAATATTCAATGTCATCTTCTTACCCAATTTTAAAAGCCCTTTTCAAGTGCATACACCATGATACAGTAAAGGTTGCTCAAAAGAAAAATATTGAGTCTGATTCCTCTTCCATTTGTGTCACAAATTGATAGTTCAAAAAAATCCATAGAGTTAAACTGGTAAGAATGGGTCTTGGGTGAGAAGAGACTCCAGCTCACTTTTGGTTTCAGAACTGTCATTCGGTCTTTCCCACCTCTGACCACTAGGTCACTTCTTTCTGGAGAGCTAACCTGCTAAACGTAGCTCTGCCTAAGGAAGTAACAAAAATTATGGTAAATTATCTTTGTGCAAATGGTGGAGCCAATAACAGGGGTTTCCTGACTCTTGCAAGAGTGTCTCTGAATGCTTTTGCAGCACTCTCTTGAACCTCCAGCAGTTTGTTTTAAAACTTCGAGACTCATTTTCACTTCCGTTTGTATACCTGTTTCTAACCACACACCCCACTGCGCGAAAACCACTAAGTGAATACTAAATGAAGTGCAATGGGTGTGTTTCAGTTAGTCAATTTACCTTAAAGAAAGCTGCAAAACATTGCATAAGCCTTAGCTTTGTTGCACTGCATCAAAATACAAATAATCCACTGGTTACATGCTTTTTCTCCTGTAAATGCCCTTAGTATATAATATTACAATGTTTTAGTAAATATTATCTGAAACAAACAAGAAAGGAGTTGAATATACTTTTCCAGTTTTAACTACACGAGTGAACGCACAAAGACATTTAGGGCTAAGTATTTTATTTTCTATGTAGTAACACAAAGCCACTAAAAATTACAACTGCTAAAGTTCCATTGCCTATGTGAGACTCAGAACACACAAGGGTAAGAACATCCTAATCTAGGCCCATCAGCCACCCTATTGCACAATCCGGTTGGTGGTCCCCTGTAGTCCATGATTTAGAAGTAACTTAAGTCTCACTTATTCCTCAAATAGTTGAAAGAATCAAAGTACTCAAAAGCCAATAAGCAAGGCTTTAAAAGCAAACTACCTGCTTTTCACAAGGTCCTGATGGCTACCAAGCCTGTGGAAAACATACTTAACAGAACAGTATGCTTAATAGACAAGATCGTTGTACTGAGAACTTCCTACTCATGAGTTCAATGACAAGGCAACAGGAAGAATGCCAAGGATGTTTTAACTGAACTGAATTTTGCAAGAAAGAAAACTTAGCTTTTCTAAGAGGCCTTTATTTCATAAGTATTGTCTTTATTTCATAAGCAAGTTCCAACTCCATCACCTAGTGTTCAATTTGAAATGAATCAGAAGTGAATCACAGATCACTAACATCACATGATCAGTGACTAAGCTACTAAGAACATGAATAATTTTTTGTAAACTCCTTTAAGTCTTCCAGTGGTTATCAAGAAGTAGCATCAAAAACAATGCAATGGCAGAAAGCACCAAGCAACTGCTAGGTGATATCATGAAGTGCAAAGCTGAAGGTTCTTGGTTGCTACACCGATGTGCTACACAGAATTCTTCAAGATTTCTGCAAAGTGCTTTTTTTTTCTAGTACCTTAAAGAAGACAGCATGAGGATGGTGTTATAAATGTCTGCAAATATTATTAAAGCAGCATGTGATTTGAAAACTGGGGAAACTGTTGTTCTTAAGGTCTCAAAGACCTCGATGAAACACACAGACATGTATGAAACAGGGAGGTACATGTGGGAGTCCATGCTAGGGTTTAGTGATTGCACTGAAACAGCCCTAAGTCAATGTCTCTGCACAACATGCGAGGTACAGTACAACAAGAGAACCTTAGAATGACTAGAACCAATCAAAATTGAAAGAAATGTTTCATAAGTATTTCATGAGTACTTCCCTTCACAAATAGGAAACACTCCATTCCTCTTCAGCTTAAAACTTACACAACACATAATAGTCTTCTTACTACAGGCTTACTATTGCCACATTGAAATTCGGTACCCTGTAACAGAGGTAGGCATCTAACTCTGTTCATTAAATTGATCACATTTGGTCAGAATCAGATTCACAAGAAGCCACCATCCTGCTCATCAGTTATGACACCATCATTGAGGGTCAGTGTCCTGGTTTTGTCTGGGATAGGGTTAATTTTCTTCCCAATAGCTGGCATAGTGCTGTGGTTTGGATTTAGTATGAGAATAATGTTGATAAAACACTGATGTTTTAGCTGTTGCTAAGTAGTGCTTATACTAAGTCAAGGGCTTTTCAGGTTGCCAGGCTCTGCAGCCTCCCTTGGGAGAGGGCACAATCAGGACAGCTGACCCAAACTGGCCAAAGACATATTTCATACTGTATGACACCATGCCCAGCATATAAACTGGGAGGAGTTGGCCAGAGGAAGAGGGGTGACCACAGCTCAGGAACTGGCTGAGTTGATGGATGGTGAGCAATTGCACTATGAATCACCTGTTTAATATATTCTATTATTATTATTATTTTCATTTTCTGTCCTATTGAATTATCTTTATCTTAACCCATGAGGTTTACTCTTTTTCTGATTCTCTCCTCCATCCCACTGCAGGGGGAGTGAGCGAACAGTTGTGTGGGGTGTTTAGCTGCCTGCCAGGTTAAAGAACAATGGTCAGCAAACAGATTCAACTTAAACTAGGGGGTTTACCTTTTGAGTTGGAAGTAGCCTTTATTTTTCAGTGACAGCTGAATGCTCTGCTGATGGCAGAAATCAGAGCTAGGAGCTAATGTACTCTATTCCCCTGCTCCAACGCAGAATAAGCTTCCTCGAAGACAGTATGCTTCAGAACCAGTTTAATTTGTTGTTAAAATTCAACAGTGACAAGGATTTCATAGCCTCTGTAGGTGACTTATCCAACACTTGAGCATCTCCATCATTATAGAGCTCTCCTTACTGTCTAATCAAATACTTCAGGCAACTTGGGCAGCTTTAAGCCCATTACTCCTGGCTCCTAGCAGACAGAACAAATATTCTCTTTCCCTTTTAAACATATTTTCTTTATTTAAGGATTGTTTCCATTGTCTGTTTTCTGAGCTAGGAAACATCAAATCTGTCATTTTTTGGGTTTCGTTGGTTTTTTTTTCTCAGAAGCCAGGTTTTCTAGATCTCTGGCCAACTTTAATGTCCTTTTCTGAACAGCTTGCACCTTAATGAAGCAAACCTGAATATAGTACTCCACAGGAGGTCTTAGTGTCAGAGCCAGAATATGATTTTTAATGTCTTATAATACCTTTGTATATTTTTTTAATCTAGGTAAATGTACATATATAAAATGTATATATATATAAATAAAAATGAGCACACACATCTCTCTTATATCCTTAGAGTTTCAGTTTAAAAATCCATCTTCACATTTAGATCCTTTTCTGCAGAAATGCTGGATCCCAAGGACTCTGTCGTACTATTTTTACAACTGATTACCCTAAGTGTAGAACTTCACAGCTGTCCTTAATGAATTTTCCTTTATTTCAGATCATTGTTTTAAGTACTTCATATCTTTCAGAAATAACATAAATGAATTACAATGTCCTTATAAAGATGACACACCAATTAGGTAAAAGAATGATTGCTTTAATTTTAGGTGCAGAAGAAAGCAGGTGGAGTCCTGAGCTCTCCAGCTTACATTTACATCTACACAGGATGCTGGTGTTCCCCCTCATGCAACAAGAATGCTATAATTATTAGCAGAGAGCATGAAAATACTCAGGGAATTGCACTAAAGTGCCTTTTTTTTTTTTTAATTGGCTTATTGTCCATACGTGCTTGTAACTATTGAGTCATACATAAATGTATTTACACAAGTAATTTGTCTAAGGAGGAAAAGCCTCCAAAATTAAAATGAGAAGAAACCAGTATTTTTCAGGGAGGAAAGAATCACACTAATTTGTGATCCTGCACCAAAAGAATCCTAAACAAGCCAAGTAAACACAGATGTTGGAAGAAACCCTACAAAACTGACATTTCTCTAAGTCTACATTCCCCTTCAAACTCCCTACAGAATGGGGTGGGGGGCACCCACTGCTGTTCCTCCAAGTACTCATTAACAATGCAGATATATCCAAGACACAAGTGAATCTAATATGTATCCAAAAAGGATAATAAGATTGTTCTGTGTGAGGGTAGGGAACATTAGGGGAGAAAAAACCTCAAGGGAAAGCCATTACCTTCTCTCAGAAACAGCTTTTGGAAAGCTACATCTTGCAGAAAGAGCTCTGGGTGGGTAACTCTTTGAGACGAAAACAAGAAGATAAAAGCTCTTGTCAAGAGGAAATGGGATGATTTTGAGAAATTAAAATGTACTTCAAGAGAAACCAAATGAAGTGTGGGTGGAAAGCATTCCATTAGTCTTCAAAATTCAGATCAAGTACATAGAACAAGATAAAAACTTAAGACCCAGCCTCCTGCATTGTTCTATAGCACATTTAAAATATTGATTTCAGCAAATTTAGATGGGAACTTTTTAATCAAATAGTTGTTCTGTTTTGTTTTTTTTCTTCAAGTTCTACAAAACATAACTTGAGCATTCAAGGTTTTATCAAAGCTGTAAATCATGATATTGGAGCCACATGCGGCTTTCGAGCTGCAGGCAACTTTTAAATAATTCAAGTGTAATGCCTGGCAACACAGCTGTGCTGGCATAAGCACTGGATAAAACAAACGAGACTCCCAGAACACAGTCAGAAACTTCCGAGGCCTGTATTTCTATCTGACCACTGAACCCAGCTGCTTGCTTAGCACTTACTCATCCCACAACTGCAGTGTTTTATAATAAGCTTCTCTCTAACTGTGTGACTGACCCTGGGGCAGCCAGTCATCACATCCACGGAAGCACAAAGCCCCATCCCAAGTTTCAAACCGTAATGGACCAGCAGACGCGAAAGCTGCTTTCCTCTCAGGGACTTGAAGATGTTGCAGATTGCTTAGATCCAAGTTCCCAGCCTTGATTTTCATTACTGGCACATACTCCAACTCTACTCCTGCTCTAATATTTCTGACTTACTGTTTCGGGTTTCCCTCTCTTACACACCTCAGCTTCCTAGTTGTTGCTCTAACTTCTGGATATATTTCTGGAATTAGTGTTTACACACTCTCTGGCAAACTAGCTTCTAACCCAGCAGTTGGGGCATGCCTTCTCACACTGCCCCACCAGCAAGTAGGCTGAGAGTGGGCAAGAAGCTGGGAGGGGACATAGCCAGGACAGCTGACCAAGGGAACACTCCATACCTTATGTCCTGCTCAGCAGGAAAAACTGGGTGGAAATTTGTTGGGGCTGCTATTGCTCAGGGACTGGCTGGGCATCAGTCAGCTGGCGATGAGCAATTAGGTGTTTTCACATCGCATGTTTTTCTTGGTTTCATTTGGTTGGGTTTTTTTGGTTTTGGTTTTGTTTTTGTTTTTTTTTTAATTTTGTCGTCTTTGTGTGTGTGTGTTGTTTTTTGCTTGTTAGTTTGGTTTTTACTTATAAAACTGTCGTTATCTCAACCCGTGAGTTTTCTCACCTTTTGCCTTCTGAGTCTCTCCCTCACTGCACTGAGGGGGGGCTAAGCGAGCAGCTATATGGTGTTTGGCTGATGGCCGGGGTTAAACCACAACAGTTCATCCTTAGACTGAAACATCTATTGTTCACCACGGACCAGACAACCCAAAGTTTCAAAAACCCCCACAGCTTCAATCCAAACTTAAAACATACCTAATCATCAGGTAGCATTATCGAATATCTGCAGACAGAAGAAGCTCCCGAGTTGCTGATTCAAGCTAGCTGCAGTATGCCAGATTTTCAGAGAAACGTTCACACGTGCTCAAATGTAAGCTTTATTGGCCCCATTGTATCAGTTGGTCTGGTAGAGAGCAAAAGTCTCAAGCCTCCTAAGTACTATTGCAGGGCACTTCTTAATGATACTAATAAAGATATACATTTAAAAGAGTAACACTGTATACTGAAGATCAACATTAAAGACAACTGGTTCTCCTGGAAGAAGGGAGAAGGCAATCTCACCCAGACCCAAAGTGAGTATTTTAAAGGTGAATCTTTTTCCAAAAACATGTAAACATTAAAATATAAAATAAACTCCTGACATCTCACACTATTGCGCTCTGCCAGAGGAGTTCTGTATGTCAAAAGAAAAATATTGTGACATTTCTCTAAATGATCTTTAACTACAATATAGGTGGCAGGAGGCACTGAATTTTTCTTAATGTGATCTCTTTAAACATTTGAGTATTAAAACTGCGGTGTTTGGGGATTCCTAAAGTCATCTGCAATGCAAGTAAAACCTTGATAGCTCCCAACAGGTGCTTTCTTCTCTTTGCCTTTTGCCAGCTGTTGCACTTGCACCTTCTTACCTCAGTAAGGGGGGAAAAAAGTGGTATCATGTTTGGAAAGTTATCTTAGCTTTTCATCTCCAGCCTGTCCTGCATAACAGAAAGATCCACAGAACTATGTAACAGTCTAAGGGAAGCCCCTTCTTTTTCAGATTTTTTAAAAAGCAATGCAAACGTCTCTTCTCACTTGGCAGCACACAGCAAAACACTGAGAGACTTCATGCTACAACACACACAAACCAAACCAAATAACATAGAAAGTAAAATGCACAGCGAAACCTAAAGAACAACTGACTTATTTCGTGCTTCAACTTCATACATAGATCGAGGAGAACAAATAATTAAATTCATACAACATTCTCAGGAGAATGAATCCTTTTATACCGCTATCTAAGCTTTTCTGCTTTTCTAAATGAAAATTATAATTTTTTTTTCTGAAGTTATATTTAGAGGTACGAAGATAGAATTTTCTTACATGTGCCTATGGTAAATATAAGTAAGTGGGAGACTGCTTTATAAAGCAAAAAGCTTAAGTTTTCTTAATTTTCCTTTAGTACTTATTTATTGACTTTGGAAAATTGTGTTGAAAAGACTGAAGTCAAGTTAGCTAAATAGAACTTTAAAATATAGATAAAAATATCTAAAGTTTCTTCTCTTTGGGAAAAAATTTTCCACAGACATCAGGCTAAAAAAGAAACCTATTTTCATTTTGGTACAATCACAATTAACTTTAATAGTTAGCTAAACAGCACTTAGTATTCTGCGGAGCAGTAACTACTTTTCTGTTCCCACAATGTCATGCATTCTACAGAGCAGTAATGACTCTTCTGTTCCCACAATGTCATTAATTGATCATTAGCATAGTTTCTGTTGCCAAGCAATACTAAAGTTTCTGCACTGTATTTGACCAAATTGCACCCAGATTACTTAACACACGATGATCAACAACATTTTAATAAGGAACAACACTATGAACAAAGTTTAACTACTTTTGAGGGGACTGGAGACCTCAACACTCAGCCTAGGCTTTGGGGGTGAGGGGTGGAACCCTGCAAGTTTGGGGAGCATGAGATGAAAACAAATCACTGTTCAGAGAAACTTAAAAGAAAAAAGTAAATGAGCAAAGTTGCCTTCTGTGGGTGTGCACATGCCTTGAAAGATGTAACTGCTTTTGAGTCAGAATTCCGTGATAGAATTGGATATATGATAAATTGGGTAAAAGGATAAACTCAGTACTTGAACTGTGATTGTTTTACTAGTTATTGTATGTTTTAACTAGTCTGGAAGAATATACTTAAGAATATACTTCCCCAAAAGGGGAAACACTGGATAAAACTCAGATTTTCTGTATCTCAGAGGAGAAGATGGCTGTTAACCTGATAATTTCATTGTTTGTAAAATGGATGCAATAGTTTCCTGGCTCTCGAAGAACTTGTAAGACTCAATATATTTTTGCATTATATTGATACAAAAGTGAGGTATAAAAATATTATCAGTTCACAGAACTAGACAGCTCTGCTAATGTAGTTACTTTTTATTCTAGAAATGTCAACTGTTATTAACTTGTACAGACTTCGGCAACTAGCACCTAAGAGGCAACCAGCACCAGCACCTTTGCCAGATTTTTGTCAAAACAATTCCATAGCATCTTTCATCCAGATCTATCTGGAAGTAGTTTCCAGCATTTCTAAGGTTTGTTTACAAACATCTCACTTTGTCCCACGTTGAGGCAACAAGCTAATTTAGCACTGATCAGTTACTGCAGAACGATTTACATCACAACCTATTCTTAGACCTGGCTATCTAAAAGCTTTACAACCATTAGAAGTAGCAAATTGCGCTAGGTTCACATAAATTCTGTTAAGAACATCGCTAATCTTTGAGGTTATGACTTTTAACTTCTTTGAAATGTAGTAGCCATGGATTCAATTTTATTTTTTTTTAATTGAAGATTGACATAGTGGTATAAACAACTAACTTTATAGCAAACAGTTTATCACGGCTGAGCTTCCACACAGAATTATGCTACATGCTTTGGGAAATATTTTGATTGCTTTCCTAAAGCCCTTTACTTACATTCCTCTTAAGAAAGCAGACAAGGGGACACTGCATGGTGACATGCATTTAAAGATGATGTTTCATTATTTATTTTTTCCACTGAGCACATCTATGTAGCAGTAACTGAAGTGCCTGAATTGCCAGATAAGCGTAGGTCTTCTGTGTGCTACAGTAAACATGCTTATAGTACTCGAATGTAAGAGGTGAATGAGTAAGAGATGACACTCAAAAGTTAAGAAGTACCTTCATAATATTAAAATGTTGAGATCTTAGGGATTTCTCAGCTCTTAAATGTCCCTCAGACACTTCCAGAAAGCCACAAGTGTTTGTATAAATTGTGACTGTCAAGTGCGCTCTTGGAATCGTTTGTATGGTAGTTCTAGGTAATGTTTACGAACTTTACTGCAGACAAAGCAAGGAGATAGTAAACTGACAATACACCGAAGATGCATTTTTTTCCCAAATGGAGCAATTTTTAAACACTTGTAAAAACAATTTAAACAAATGTTTGCATGGGCAAGGAAGAGGCCTTCAGACTCTACATGGTCTAACCTTGAATGCCTGTTAAAATAGTTTATTGAATCTTTGAAAGGTGTATTTCTTTAAAAAAATAAGCACACTTAAAACTTTACTACAGATTAGAAAAAAAGGTACATTTATAAGATAAAGACAGGCATAGTCAAAGGAAAGAAACAGGGACCTCTTACCACGCGCAAACATATAGTGAAGATACAAATGGAAAAAATATCTGCTAGAATAGAAACTGACTTGCTAACACATCATCAGAACATCAAGCTCACAGCAGCACGAGGATAGCCTAGAGTGAAAAGTGTTACGAACAATTATTATTTCATTTCTATAATTAGCAGATCTGCAGAAAACAAATTAAGATATTTAGTGAACTGGACACTGCCAATATATTTTTCCTCTCTGATCTGTAACACTTTCTGAACTAAATTCATGTTAACATGCATCTATGCAGTCTTACAAAGGTTGGTATAAGAAGAACTAGCAAAAAGCAGGGCTGCGTGGCTGTGTTACTAAGTGTATGCTTCCTGTGTTCTACTGAACTGTCAGCATTAAGGAGTTAATATGGCTGTTGACCGGCAAACTAGACCCTACTCTGTTGGTTTCAACAGCAAAGCTGATAGGGTGTCTTTACAACTAGCAACAGAGTAGGAAACAAAGCCATATTGACTTTCAGAGAACTGTCTGCCAGTCAAAAATACATTCTTTTCCAGGCATTTTATATACTAATAACATGAATGCAGAGGGTTAAAGTTACTGTTCTACTTAAAATTCCACTCCAGAATCACCTGAAATGATGAACATCTACCTTTAATTTTCTCTTTATGGCATTTTCAGTTCAAAACTAAAAACTGAGAAGTTTCACTGAATCTAACCTTTCTACAGCCTTTATATTTTCTAGTCTTTTAAACCATTTTATTCTACCTCCTGCTCTTCCTCTCTATGCACTCTTCTCCCTTCTTTGATTTCTGTTTTTCTCCACTTCCCTATTATGACTTCTCTTTCTCTCCACACAATAACTTTTTCATCTTTAAAAGCTATTATCGGCTCCATTTATATGCTACGGTTCGTCTTCTAAGGCAATCACATGTGATGCATTACTTGCACTCTACAGCTCTTCTTGTCAATCCAGATCACAGCAATAACAGCATCCAATAGCTACTTACAATGTTGAGAGGTCTTCCAAGTCATGTAGAACATGTTTTGAATCACTGTACTATACAACCAAATGTCTTATCTTTAAACTGATGAGAGTGTTTTCAAGTCTCTGCAAATCTCCTAATCTCAGGACCAGTATGTATTTCTAAAACACTTCATGCCTTCAGTCTCTCGTAATAGTTTTTCCTGAACTCTTGCTCCAGCTTACATCCTGGCTTTTCTGTCGCCTTTACTTTGGGCAATTATCATAATTTGCTGGATGATTCATCTTACCCATCCTGATGCAACCTTTCATGGGACTTGAAGAAACCTCTACTTTCAACATTTCCTTCTCATTGTGCTACTGAATAAACACTGGTGTAATGCTGATCTCTCAGATGTAGTGATCATTTATATGACTTCACACTACCTCATATGACCCTCACTGCTTCTGTCGCTAATGCATATGCCATCACTCCAAGCTAAAGAAGACCAAATCTGAGAGGTGAAGAGCACACACAGTAATCGTCCCAAAGTAGATGTTTCAGTTAATTACACTGAATAAGCTTTTGGTCTTTTCTAAGGAAAAAAATAAAAAGGTGCCTCCAAATTCATTACTTTTGGAATTAGCAGTGCAACACCACCATTGTAATTCATATTATTCTGTTCACATTCTAGCATCATCTTCTACCCAGCATTGCTGTAGACCCACAGACCACACCACTAATTCCATGGTCCAGTCTTTGTTCCCCACCACCTTAGTGGAGGTTTTGGATTTACTTGGCTCTCTGGACGAAAGCTGTCTTCCTACAAAACATTCTGGAGTCCATTCACAACACTGTGGCAAAAGCTTACCCTTCTCACTCTTAACTTCAATTTAGCATATCCCCCTTTCTCATTTTTTCCCCTTGTCCATACTGTAAGATAAATAACTTATACTTGTGTTCTTCACAGCTGTAAATGTGTATTAATTCTTAATACTTTCTTGGTTATACCTTCTTGTTATATCCTCTATGTGTAAGGCAAAAGGCTGCCAGCTTCTCCTTACATACCAATGATGATAGCAGCCTCTCTAACACATTGTTTCCTTTTTCCAAACTTGTATATTTTTGTCCAGGAACAAACTCAGCTGCACACCTTAAACACAAATTCTGTCTGTAATTTTACATGTAATTTTAGCAAGTGCAATACGATATTAACATGATGCAGTATATATTCTGAAATGTGATACATCATCATCTATCTGCTGCCTATTGTTTTCCTTAACGCTAGACAGCAAATGAATCAAGGGCTTTTTCCAGAAAGTAAACTTAAAATATATAAAGGACAGCTGTGCTTACGTCTTGGTGGTTTCTGTATTTTTAGTTTCGAAATAAAATTTGCTCAGATCACAATAATGAACTTCTAGACTAATATACAAAATATTATAGGTCAGCATATCTAAGACTGAAGATATAATGTCAGTCTGAATAAGATTATGAGAGTACAGGGTAACAGCTTTACTGAGTACTATGCTTGGGAAGAAACTTGTTCAACCACTCAGTTTCCCTATAATCATTCAGCAACTGTGCTTTATTCCCACATTTTTTCTCCCTACTCCCACCCCTCCTCAGATTCCCAGATCCGAGTTTTTTCCATCTCTTCCTTTTGGCACAGTGGTGTGAATGAACTTTGCACAGTGTTTTTGTTGGTAGCTACAAGAACCTTCTTTAAAGAACTTCATTAAGTAGGTCATCTATAGTTGTAACAGTTGCACTTCACAATTTAAACACCCTACTGGGAAATTCCAATATAGCTTAAAGTACATGCATAATGTCACACAAAATGTACAAATACAGACACTACTATGAATTGCCCAATGAAGCGTCTAAACTGCAGCACGCACTGTAATTCTAGCAGTCCTTAGCAAGTTTAAGATTATGTTTGCAGATGAACTACAATTCACTTTGCTGGACCTACATACCGCTTGTCAAGGTTCAAGAAAACCCTATTTAGTGGACTATGGCAAATTTTCTAAACAAAGTATGAAATCCTTTAGAAAGATTCACATACATATATAGCTGGACTGGACTGGAACACTTGTTTTTCTTTGTCACTTTAGTCCTTATAATATATGGATGCTCAGGAATCTGAGAACACATAGGCACGTGCACGCTGATATACACAGAGTATTCAAAAAGTATTAAAATAATTAAGACAACAATAACCTGCCATTCAGGGTTTCCTCTGAACTACCTGAAATGAATCACCATAGTAGTTTTACTGGATTTTTATAATGGTACATTTCTAATACCTTTTTTTCCATAAAAATGTGGACACATTAAAACTGGTCAGGTAGTCATAATATTAAAACTGTATGTAGGTCTTACACATGCTTTAGATGTCTTATCTCACTCCCAGTGAAACGAAGCTTACAAAAATAGGAATCAACATTTGTTTAGAAATTAAGACTTTATAGCAGTTCAGTGGATATGTTCTTTACAATAATTAAATTGAGAAGAAAAGAACCCAAAACTAAATGAAATGTTGCTGACAATTACATATTTCATCAACTTCTCACAGACATGCATTTCTCTGCACATGCTGATTAGAAGGCTTTAAAGTTAAAAAAAAGAGAGCAATTCTAATGAATGTGAAAGATTAGTCACTGTTTATACAGTATTTACGTGCTGTATCACTAGATCAGCACTATGTGTTACTATTTAACTATATAGATAAATTATTTCAGAGCTTAGTGGGTGTTCAAGTACATTTATTTTCTAAGTACTACTCTGCAACTAAGACTTTGCCACATGCTTTAGGAGTAGCTCATAGCACTGAAAGACACAACACTAATGAACAGATGCACTACTTACAAGAAAATTATTCAGAATAATTTTGAGTGCCTTCAGTAAAAACATGTTTTAATAATATAAAAATAAACACATTTACTAATAAAAAAGTTGGAAAAGGAAACTAGGGATACAGGGCTCATGCAACAGTCATGCTTGGCCACGTATTTCATTTCTTGTTGTAAAAAGACAAATGGATAACCGATAGGCTCAAAAAGGCATACAGTTGTGATTTTTGTTTGGATTCATTCGTTTTTTTAAAGAAGCAACTTTAAATCTATACTGATAATCCAAGAAGCAATCCAATGTTATTTCACGTAGTTTAAAAATAGCCCTGCTCATTTCAAAACGTTTAATATAAATACATTGTTCACAAACATTATGAGAATATTGCTGCAATATGCAAAGTATACTGATTACTTGTTAAAGTTTACAAATCGTTATTTGAAGGAACAACAAAAAGCACACATAGATGACTGGAGTTTGTCTTATTGTCTCAAGAAAGAGCAGCAGTCACATTAATCTCTTATCATATATTACACACATTTGCATAAACAGATCCACAAACCTATAAAAATATGTGGTCACCTACAGTGTAGAAAATTCTTTCTACTCCACTAATAAATCAATGTAATTCACTAGTAAGGGATCTAAACGTAGCCAGGACAGAAACAAAAAAAACCTCCAGACACTCACCAAAAGACTGAATGCAGGTTTCAAGAAGATCTTCCAGAGTGGCCCCTTTGGCTAAGTGCCCCAATGGTACCATCGTGCCCTGGGTGAGATTTGAAAGGCTGGGACAATGACCAATCTGCTTCAGCTCAAGCGCTGGTTCAGGGGCAGTGCTGCATGCTTGGGCAGGTTGCCTAAAAGAAAGAACAACAGTGAAGTAAATACAAGACGACCCAGTGGTAAATTTTTACACTGCACGGGAAAGGAGGAGAGATTTAAAGGACAATTAACTCCCTGTAGCTAAGGTGCTGAAAGACGTAACCCTCCCACTTAATACGCACACCAAAGAGACTGTTCAATACATGACCTTTTTTTTTTTTTTTTTTGCTAAATGTGGATTGTAGAGCATACTGTTACAGAGCTCCTTGAATGATCTGTCAAGATTACCAAAAGTCTTGTTTCTTTGTTGGGGGGTTATGTTTACATTACAATTTCAGCACAAGTATATAAACCCCTCAAACTATATAACAAGAATATCATTATGCAGTAATCTACCACCACGTATTTCTGTACCTACTCATAGTAAAGGAAAAAAAAATATAAATATAATCAAATATTACACACATTGGAAAAGGCCAGACTAGCTTTATTAATTTCACTTGGAAGATCACTATTAAGTAAACAAAATATCAGTGCAACTTCACAGTGGAGTATTTCACAATTAAAAAATGAAACAAAACAAAACAAAGATTAATTTGAATCTATTCTATACTACTATATCCTACTAAGTTGCTTTAAAATTGCATACATGACTAGATTAATGTCTTTAATAACAAAGGTAAAAGAGACCAAATTAAAGCACATACCTAGTTTTAGGCTTGTATTTTCATCATATAATAGCTTAGATTTAAAGAATATGTATGTTTACAGATCATATTAAAGGCCATTCACTGTTTGCATACAAGTTCATAATTCTGTCTGAAATAGTAAATAGGCACATTGTTATATCGATGAAAAGCGCTGAAATGTTTTTGCCTGCAAATAATGGGAACCACTTCAAAATTTGACTGGAGAGTATAACCATATAGTCCACGAAACAGCAGCAAGCACTGCTATTTCAATGAAACTTGGGTTTATTGCAGGAACAATTTACACTCCACAGACTTCCTAAAGAAGTGACTCCAGCATCTTTGAGACGCTATCTTAAGCTTTCATACAACTTTTCTGGGAACGCTATGCAAGACTCTATTAATAAATTGACAGTCCTGGGAAGAAAAGGCAGAGAAATTTATCCAATGTGCATATTATATACAGATAGGGGCGGTAAAGACACAAACATCTCTGTATAGATGTTTCTGGAAAAAGTCAAAATTACGCATGACTTATGAAGACAGACTGGACCCTACCTCATCCCAGCAAATTTTAAGCGTCATCTTACGTTTCTGTCTCATTTGAATGCTGGGAAAGCCACAAAACTGCACATGATGTCCCTTACAAGGCAACGCTGGCCTCAAGCCTCCATAGCTCCAAAGTCAGGAAAATACAAGTCTGACCCTGCAGAGGTAGGGACCATCACTCAGCTCCTGCGTAGCAAAGCTGACAGTGGCTATGCAAAGAATGTTCCCTTCCCCCTTTCTCTAAATTTCCCTCTTAACTTTGTGATCCGACTTCCTGTTCTCATATAAAAGAGCAAGGGCCGGATCAGTTTTCACGGTTTTCTTTTTACAGGCTTCAACCCCTTTCCTAACTTCATTCCAGCGCCTCCTCAATACAGGGCAGATCCTAGCAATGCAGTAGTAATAAAGTAGGAGTTACGCAGGAGATATTTTAGGTCTTGGCAACAGAGCATAGAAACACTAAGGTGTCCACACCCCCAAAAAGTTTACAATAACACTGTGGCCGACTTGGCAACAATGGGTAGGCAAAAGTCGGCCGGTGACACATCGGAAACTAACCATTCATTAGAACAGATCCCCTTGCAGCAGTTACTTGGCATGAAAAATAGATTAAAGCTATGCTGGGGGGGGGCCGAAGCGGGGGGGGGGTTGTTCGTACACCCTGCATTTCCCCTGCACGCTGTATGGCGGAGAGGAAGAAAGCACACACAAACGACCATCAGCCCGTGAACCGACACTCGGGGCAGACGGCGATTCCCGGGCGAGCAGGGGGCAGGCTCGCTCCCCGGTCCCGGCCCCTCGCTCGGCGCCCCCCGGCAGACCCCCGGCGGCGCCGTAGGTAACAGGAGCTCGGGCGAGGGCCGAGCCGCCCCTCCCGCTCAGCCGTCACCCTTGGAACCTAACGGGAGGTTCTTTCCAGCTGGTGCTGACCGACTTTCGCGGCGCACACTTGCACTCAAAAAGGTGAAAAAAAAATCCTCCGTTCCCCACTCCTTCCTCCGCTTCTTTTTCCCTCTCCTTCCCACCCGGTCCCCGCGGAGCCCCAGCCACCCGGACGATCGTCCCCGCACCCCACGAAAGCACATGCCAGCCCCGCCGCGGGGCCAGCACAGCGGCAGCACATCGCACCCGTCCCCACCGCCCCGGGGGGGACCTCACGCTCTCAGGCGCGGCGCCGCGTTGTCCCGAAAGCCGCCGCCGCCGACCGCAGCCTGCCCCGCGGCGAGCCACCGTCCCGCCGCCGCCGCGGGAGAATAAAACAGCAACGGGGAACTCACTGGTTTTCTCTCTTCTTCCCTAACGTTCCCATGTCGGTGCCAGCCGCGGCTCCGCCGCCCGGCTCTGCCAGCAGCGCGGGGAGCGGGGCTACGCGGGGCGGAGGCGGCCGGGGAGAGCAGCGCAGCCCCGCGCATCGCCTCCTCCCGCTCCCCCTCTCGCCTCGGAAGGTGTCTGAAACCAGCTCAAGTGGGGCAGCGGCGGCAGCCGCCACCCGTGACGAGCGCAGGCGAAGATCTTATCGGCAGGAGGAAGTACTGAGCTACTGGGCTGCTCTTCTCTGAAGCCACCGGATTTACCAGGTGCCGAAACACGCTCTCCTGCTCACACCGCCTGGCTCAAAAGCGGCCGCAAGTTTTTCCAGGGCACAACTTCGGCAGGGCAGGCCCTCCCCACTGGGGGAGCCCCCTCCCCCGGCGGGCTGAGACTCCGGGGCTCACGCGTGCCTGCCAGCAGCCGGCACGCCGCCGGAGCGCGGCCCCGCTGACCGAGCACAGCCGCTGCCGGGCACCTGGCAAGGCTGTGCCGGGGCGGGACAAGAGCAGCCAAGCTTTTGGGCGAACCCCGGGCGCAGCGCGGCCGCAGCCACACTGGCCGGTAACAGCGCCGGACGCTGCCGGGCCCCTCCGGCCCCCTCGGGACTACGTGACTGCGGGTGGGGTGGACCCACGCGCACCCTGGACACGCGCGCGCTGATTGGCTGGCTCGGCGACGGCCGACGAAGTGGGGGGGGAGCGAGGTGGTTTGGGGTGTCGGGGGGGCCCCTCCGCGCCGCCACCTGCGGCCACAGGCGGGGCTGTGGGGCAAGCGCTCGCGGTGGCTAATCGGTCCGCAGGCGGCGGTCGGCACGGGCCCCCCTGCCCCCAGAGCCGGGGCCTCAGGTTAGGCCTGACTGACGGGAAGGTGCAGCCCCCGTGGTACACGCAGGTGGAGGTAAGTGTCTGCACGATGCTGGGCTGGGGGCACAAAACTGAGACGCCCACATTGACGATTATTATTTTAAAGCTTCTGTGCTTATTAGGTACCTTATGCGGTCCAGGAGCAAGAAGTGACGACCTCCGGTATTTTCCATGGGCCTGGTATCATAATTACAAGTTTCTGAGAGGTCGTCCAACTCAACCTTGACAACTCCTTCTTTTCTGAGGAGAAATGACCAGGCAGAAAATCTGAAAGGGCAAACTCACCCCTTGTCCTGTAACTTACAGTTTGACCAAGTTGTCTTTTGTTGAGAAATATGCTCAACAGAGCAGTACAAAAGTACTGGGTCACAGAGCCGTTCAGCTGCTGCATTGTCAACAGCTTATTTTGAGAGCTTAGTTTATGTTCCTAAGAATTACTTAGGCATCATAACGCTATTGTGCCTCACACCAAGATCCAGACAGTTTTCATAAACTGTTTCCTCAATTTTGAGACTAACTGGTAAGGTTCAGGTATTCAAAGAATTCTCTGCCAACAAGCCGGGAACATTTCTCTTTAGGTCTCCAAAATGATCAGTTTTGCAAAGGACACAACTCATAGGCATTTTCTCAGAGACAGTGGTAACTACCATTATCACAACAGGAGCTGTGCAAACCTGACTTTCGCTTTGCTGAATACCTCCAAGTAAAAGGAAAAACCCTATATACTCCTGGAAATTACATCGGTGATTCAGTAGGTGACTTTCTTCTGAGTAAATTTTAAGCCCATTCCTAGCATAGAGCTTGAAGGTCACTGTGGTTTAAGAAACACAAATACATTAATATATATTCAAGACCACATGCCACGTGGTCTGTGATATTATCTGTAGCAATTATGTTGTTAAACCAATCTCCTGGCTGAATTCTACTTCAGAGAAGTACATCCCAGCTATCTTTATTTTTTTTTTTAACAAATTTTCCTTGAGAAGCTCGTGTGCGTGCATGAACACATGAAAAAATGGAGGTCTGGCTAAAAGAATACCCTCTAGCTTTGTGGTCTGAAGGTAATCCAGATGCAAATCTCACAGGCCAGAAAATTGCTGTGTGGAAAGACAAGATTTTTCTTCTGTTCTCAGAGCTTAAATCAGTAGATGATTACTTTAAAATTTAAGTATGATCCCAAAGAGCCATGCTAACAGAGCACAAGCTGAAGTTCTATTGTACTTCAAGACACGCCTTTCTCCCTCCAAGTCAGTGTGAGTCCACAAGCCTAGCTTGGCCTTGGAGTGGAAATAATTTTATTAAGCTGTTTTTTCGTATCTACTCTAAACTCATCTAATTTGCCATCTTTCCTGGGTCCATATTCCTGCTTTTTACAATGGGCCAACTACTGGAGCTTATACAACCACACAGTAAGTTGCACACAAAAATTAATCAAGGAGAAAAACCCAACCCAAATAAAATGATACATCTTCTGCCATACAGTATCAATTATTTAATTCATGTCACCACCCACTCATATTAGGTCAAATACTGCCACAATCAAGCAGTGTCAAGAGAGCAAGACCACATATTTTTCCAGCAGCTTTCACTTAGACCTGTTTTACATAGATAATTGTAAAAACATACCCTAATTTCAAAAACTTTTTGGTGTCCTTGGGGGATCATGAATGAGAAGGTTCTTTGGTGCTAACAGAGCATCTGCTAGGTGGTGGGGCCAGCAGACAACATTAGAAAAGCAAGCCAGGCAGCCTAGTGTAGAATCAATTCCAGAAAAAGAGAAAAGCTTGCTAACATTGGAAAGAAGGACAGCAAATGGAAAACTGTGAAGAGTCACTGTATGAAAAGTCAATATACGTTGTGTGAACTAGGCAGTAATCAGAATCATTTGGTTTAACAAGCCGTTGTCAGTGAGGGCCTGCTAGCAATTGCAGATGAAAAATCTTCTTTCATCTGAGCCGTGATATGCCAAAGGTGTGGCTACCCTTGTATGACCAGCTGGTATGAACAGTGGTCCTGTTTAAGGCATCACCTACATGTACTTCCCTGTTATACATGTACTTCCCTGTTATAATTAAACTGTGCAGATGTTAGAACAGTTTTTGTTGGTGTATCAATTTCTGTTACACCTACTAGGCCCTTTCTAGTGTCTTCCAAGCCTGTGTCATAACTTTTGATCAGGATGATCTAGTCTTTGGGTACTTTCATTAATTTTTCAAACATTTCTATTTTTAGATAGGTTTTGAGGTTATTTGAAGTTATCAGGCCATGGTAATTCTCTTGCCATTTTTCTCTTGATGCACCTTTGCTGTAGTGGCCAAGGATGAAATGTTCCACTTTCTGAAGCAATGTGACCTATAACAGTGTTAGTTTTTATGACTTTATCGCAAGCATCTTCCTTCAATGGTGCGTGTTCTAGGGTGACTTTTTGGACAACTACAGTTTTCATTTATAAGTGGGTGGTAATAAAACTCATACTCATGATTGAAGAATGGGACCTGAGAGTGTAAGACCATAGGACTGAGAGAGTGGATAGTAAATTTAAAATAATGTGAATCCTCTTTTTAAACATGATCTTTAAGTCAGGTTGAAGCAGACTGGACTAAACTTGTTTGAGTGCTTTGGGTTGTCAATAAGGTACCTCAGAGGTTCCAGCTTTTCTGCAAGAATAGAAGGAATTTGAACTACCTAGTAGCCACTGCCTTCTTACTTTTGAGGACCATAAGTTTGTGTGCATTATATGCAGGACATCTTACGAAGTTAGTAACCATGCTCCTAACAGGACTACCTGTCCAATCTACCTCCATACTAATACTTCTTCTGTCAAGGCTGCTTCTGTCAAACCTTTTAATGTCCAGCAGTCAGCTTTGAACTGCATGAGATGGAAAAGAGACAAGACTAGAATTCGTGAAAGAGCAAAAGAAAAGCTTAGGAAAATTGTTAGAACCTAGAGTAGAGCATGGAGTACACAGGTTTCACTCATTTTGGAATTTGCCAGACCGTGTCTTAGGTTATTTGCCAGCCATGGGTTTCCCACCACTTTCAGTGAACACTCAAGCTGATCATTACAGTTACCGTGAGTAATTTTGTTGGTTCCAATGCCAAAGGTCTGCGGGATGGATTGAATGAGTCCAGTCCTAGTAATGATCCACGTAGGTGTAAACATGCTGCCACTTCATGGAACATCTGTGGCTTTTAGTCTTGGAAATTATAGGCAAGATGTAGTTTGTAGGTTAAGGCAATATATTTTCTGTCAAACCAGCTGGCACAGTTAGAAAAAGACAAGGTCTTGAGTAGAGTGGAAGAGGGTTTCCGCAGAGAATCATAGAAATCACAAAATGGGTTTGGAAGGGATTTCAGGTCCAGCCTCCTGCTCAAAGCACAGCCATCTGTGGCACTAGACCTGCTTGCTCAGGGCTTTATCAAGTTGGATCTTGAAAGCCTCCAAGTCTGAAGACTGCACAGCTTCTCTGAGCAAACTGTTGCAATGTTTGACTGCTTTCATGGTTAAAAATAAAAATAATAATAAAATAAATTCCTTATATCCAATCAATATCTTGTCTTGTTTCAGTTTATTTGTTGTCTCTCATCCTCCTGCCAAGCAATGCTGTGAAGAACCTGGCTTCTTCTCAACAACCTCTCAGAAGTACAGTCAGTCTGCTGCTACATCCCCCCTGAGGCCAGTTCTTCTCCAGGCTGAAAAGACACAGTTCCCTTACCATCTCCTCACAGGGCAAGTCCTCCAACAATCTCTGCAGCCCTCTGGTGAACTCACTCCAGTTTGTCAATGTCCTTCTTGTACTGGGGAGCCCAGAACTGGACTCAGTCTGGAGTGCTGAGTAGAGGTGGTGAAATCACTTTCCTTGTTCTGCTGGCTCTGTGCCTGCGAACGCAGCCCAGGGTGCTGCTGGCCTCCACTGCTGTCAAGGCACATTGCTGGCTCCTGTGCGTCTTGCTGCCTGGCAAGACTTCCACCTCCTTTGCAGCAGTGCTGCCCCCGAGCTGGTCAGACCCCAGACTACATTGCTGCAAGGGTCTCCTCCTCCCCAGGTACAGGACTATGCATTTGTCCTTGCTGAATTTCATCGAAGTTCCTGTAAGTCCATTCCTCCAGCCTGTCCAGGTCTCTCTGGATGGCAGCCCTGCCCTCAGCTGTACTGAATTGTCATCCTAATTTGATTCTGCCTGCAAACTTGAGGAGAGTGCACCACGTCACCTCCCCAGGCTGTTGATAACAGAGTTAAAATGGACAGGTCCCAGGATAGATCCCTGGGCTACTCACTGCCAGCCTCCAGTTAGAGTACAACCCCATACCCTCTGAGACTAACCATTCAAACAGCTTTTTACTGGATGGATGTCTAGCTGTCCGCTTGTCCAAACCTCAATGTCCCAAACTGAATGCAAGAATATTGTAGGAAATGATGTTGAAAGCTTTACTGAACTTAATATGTAGCAACATCTGGAAATCTGTCTACTTTTTCCTTTATTATACTAGTTGGTCTAATAAAAGAGATTATCTCTACCTATAGACCTTGTCTGTGTCTTTAAGCCACTGTAGTTATGACATGTAGAGATGTTCTTTGAAGAATTGTGTAATCCAAAACTAGGAGATGCCAAATTCCTCTTCCATTTTTCTTTTCAGACAAATCTTACAAGATTAGATGAACCAGTCCAGGAACATTTAGATATTTCATCATTTTGAATAACTTAATTTCTCCTTATATTTTGACCCTGGACTCCCTGAAGGACTTAAAAACCATCAAGGAGTCTAAAATTTCCTCTAAGAACTATGCCTAAGTTTGTCATTAGTTGTTTGCACAGATAATTTGCAAGCTGCTAATTGGCAAGTCTTGCACTGTCAGCTATTTGTAACTGAAACAGATTTTTTTGGTTGTTTTTAATCTGGAAGACTTTAAATAGTGGTAGACTAAAATTAATTGATCCAGTAAGAAAAGCAATGAACATGTGTCTTGATAATATATAAAAACATAAAGTCTACTAAGTCAGAAAATGTTATTAGCTGATGGCATTCTTCTGAGTAGAAGCACACTTTGTGTCGCTTTGAGGCTCAGTCCTACAGGTAATACCTCAGCCTTTGTATGGATTAAAGATTTTGATGTTTTCCTATTTAAGGTAATGCTGAAATACAGTAAGCACTGATCATCTGCCTAGAAGGATCATCTGCCTACCTTGCATTCATGTCCAGTTGTTCCAGAAATAGTACCCAGTGGGGCTATTATCGTACTTCAATATACAGTGAAAGGTAACGGCACTGCTAACTGAAATCTGTGTTCTGTATCACTAAAACTGAAATGACATTTAATTCTGGCATCAAGGAAAGATAATTTTTTTTTTAATTTACTCTGAGTCCAACAGCATTGTCATCATCACTTCGATTTCCCTTCAGTAGTCCACAGCAAAATAGTTTTCTTTCCTTTATGGTCTTTCAGAATTAACATACTTGATTGGTTTTGGTTCAGGCCATCAGGATGCTTAGGTGTCCATACAATTTACCAATTGATTTTGGTAAGAATTGCACAAAAATTAATCTACTTACCTTCCTCCTCCCACTCCCCCCCCAACCACAGTCATGCTGCAAACACCTTCTTTCTTAAAATCCATGCTTATAAAGTATGGATAGATAAGGCAAAAAACAGGTATTACCCTTGAAATAACTACTGTCCAGAAACAGACTCAAGATACAGAAAGGTAAAGCATAACAATAACACTAAGAATGCTTCTTTTTGGTTCACCATCTGATTTAAAAGGACAAATGGGCTACTTAAACAGGATGTAGAGAACATCATGCCAAACATCCGTTTGTAAACATTTTCCAAGGAGACAGTGATTAGGTACTTCCTTTACAGGATATCTCTTGGTCAGCAGAAAGAGGCAAGACACCACTCACTAGAAATATATTAAGTGTATTGTTTTAACATCTTGAAAGTGATTTCATAGATAAATTGTAGTGGATACAACAGCCCTTTGAAAGTATCATAGGATGAAAGTCAGGCTCACAGAAATGCGGGCTTTTGGTTTGGTTTTATTGACTTGGGGTTTTTTGTGGATTTGGGGGGGGAGGGAGGGGTGTTGTTTTATTTTAATGTAATATTTACTTAAAATTTTTCTGTTTAGCAGATAGCAGCTAAAGCTCCTTCAAATTGGAAAGAAATGCAGACATTATTTCCATGTGGTTTCTGGCAGAGCTGCTTCAAAATTTCCAGAATGAATGGGCAAAATTTAATTTTGCTGCTGCAGAGTTCCAAGGCCAGTATTAATGATTTTGCCCTTGTTAATTGCAATGACAGTCAGTGGTAGGGATTGTGTGAAGAAGCAGGAGTGACAGTTGAGGTGAGGAGAAATGAGGAGTAATCACAGGGGTTTCACAGTCTGTGGGTGTGTAGGAAGTGGTGTTTCTCTGCCCTTTCTGATCTCATCTGCAGGGAAGGAACATTTTCCAAGGGGATTTCACACTGAAGTGCAAGGTTGTGCTAATTTGATCTGAACGCTGGATTGAGTGCTGAAAATGTAAGTGGACGTTATATGTCACATCGACAAGGGCCATACTCCTCCTCTGCTGAGGGACTCTCTTTCCTTTTGCATCACTTTAAGGGAAATGGTCTTTTCCCTTCTCACCATGTTTTGCCTGCCCCTTTCTGCTTCTCTCAGTAAGCTCAGTGTGTGCATCAGCTGGAGAAGAGAGGAAGTGAGAGGAGAGGGGAGGAGCAGCATTTTTGCTCTAAAGCCATTCCGGCAGCTCACCAGAGTCCTTGGTGCTGGGCGATCAGGAGGAAGCAGAACAGGGCTAAAAACAAAGGCAGTGAGGCTGCAGATAATAGCAGTGGCTGCCAAGGGCTTTCTGTCTTTTGTTTTTGTTGATAAAAGAGTTAACAGTAAGCTGACCATTATTTAAAATCAGGCAGATGAGTGCAATAAAGAAAATTTTGAAAAAGCAGAGAGATAATGGACTATCTTCATTTGTGGTCCATTGTGGCTAGATGTAAAATGAGTAGGAGGAAATGTCAATTACTTAGGCCTAAAACGATACAAGTTTTCCCAAACTACTTATATCTTTTCCTTCTCCCAGTTTTATACTTCCTTACCTTCCCAGTTTTAAAGCAATGTGTACTGTTTCCTGTTTTAAAAGACCGCTTAGAATAGCAATATTGTCAAACGTTATTGTTGCTTTTCTGGATTAGAAGCATTATCTATTGCTGGCTTTGGTTTTAATCAGGGACAGTAGCTATAGCAGAATGAACTGAATGTAATTGCAAATATATACCAAACCGAACATTCAGTACCATATCAATAATCGTTGTTTTACATTTCCATCTTCCCTAGATTACATCACTTGCTTGCATTGCGGTTGTATTGCTACTGTTTGAAAGTACCACTATCTTTAAATGCGTGATTGTGCAACCAGCTTTACCTGTATTCATTACTATAGTAACCAGAATAAAACATTCTCTGGCCCATCCCACATAAAAAGGTCTTAGAGTTCCAGCTTCTCTCCTTCCGTTTTATGCTTATGCCAAGTGAATGTGTATGACACAACGGAAATTGTGTGCTTTGGTTTGGCTGAAGGCTGCTCACATTAGTGAGAGCGGAAAACTGAATTACACTGGAACTCTTGTTTTAAAAAGGGAAATAACACTTCTGGCCTGCTTAGCAGTACTCAAATGAGACACATGTACCCTCTCTCCAGCTTCATTCACACACTCTTGGCATAAATACTACTACGTGATCGCCACAGGCCTAAAGGGGAGATCCACATGCCATCCACACATTAGGAGTTATTCTAGTTCCTTACTTCACTATGAATTATACTGTATTTGGCTTTCTTCCTTTAAGCTCCAGTTACTAATGTTGCGTTGTTTCATGAGATTCCATTTTGTTGTTAGGTTTTTAATTAATAAAGTTCTTAGTACAGAGGAAAACTCTAAAATGTAACTGAAGAGGTCAGTAAGTGGTTCTGTTAACATCAAAACTAAAGTGATGTGATTTCTGACACATGAATTTTCTTGCTTTCAGGCTACAGACTTCCATCCACAGTTGTCCCCCTATTCTCGTAACATCAGTATGACATTACCTTTGAGACCAATGCCTTTGAATTACATTATCTTTGAGACCAGTACTTTGTGTCCGGTTTTGCTACAGTTTCCCAAGAGGTTCAAAAGCTGCTGCTTGAGCACATGTGCAGGCACCCATACACACCCACCGTGATTGCAAAAGTTTCGTTTCCTTAGGAAACCAGACTGAAAACAAGAGGCAAAACCAGACAACTCAAAATAGTGTCTCCTAATCCAGTATGCTATCCACATGCTAGCAAGTAAAAAAAAAAAAATGGAGTATTTAGTTTCCCCTATAACTTCTACAGGTAAAATGCAGCCTGATCCACTGCTTATTGGGCTTAAATGCAGGAAATCTTGATTCTGGTGTGTGCTATTAGTTGTGTAATTTTGGTCAAATTCTCATCTCCCATTTCCCCTTTTAGACACAGTTCAGTCAGGCTAGAGCAAGTACTTTGCTTATGTCTGTACAGTGATTAGCATGCTGATGCCCAGGAGAGACACTAAAAATCAATTCAAATCCATGATGCAGCATTCCTCTAGCTGATTATTACATGATTAACCAGAACAGAAACAACATCTGAGGACTTCAGTCTCCAATACACAAGAAAATAGAGCTGGTCACAGCTAAAATTTTGAAATCTTCCTGCAGATTAGCAGGGATTTGTTTATCAGCTCTGGGGACAATTTTAAACTGTTACTTTTTTTTTTTTCTGGGTCATTTAAAACCAGAAAAAAAATCAAATAAATTACTCCTTATGAAGAATTAATCCAAATTATTAGTTTCTTCTACTCTTAAACACTCTTTTTAAAGATTCTTCTCTTAAGCACTCATTTGTTTGGCTATTTAGAAAACACAAGGATCCTAAGAACGAATTACAGTCTCACTATTTCTCTTTTGTCTAAATTGAGAATGAAAACTACATTGAGAAATTCTGTCTTGTTTTGATGTTGCTGGTGGTGCTGATAACTGCAGTAGACTTTTTAAAGTGAGTTCAAAAGACCTGCAAAAGCCTGGCTTGTTCAGTACCTTACTGTAAACAGACTAAGGGATGGGTTCTACGATAAGATAGTAAGCACACACCACACCCTAGATTCAGTTACTCAGAAAAAGTGGCAGGTTTTCATTCACTCTGCCTCTCTGAAATGCTGTTTACCTCTGCTTTTCTTTCAGCACAGTCTAAAATAATGGATTTGTGCCTCAAGTTTAATGTCTGTAAATAAGGGTTCTGAAATGTTAAAAAGCCATCCTTGGCTTAACCATAACTGACATAGTCTCATTTTGCACGAAAAATGTGTGCTGTGGTTTGGACTAATATAACAGTGATCCCACAAAGCCTATGCAAATTACGAGGAACGTTCAGTGAAACTGAGCTTAGTTTGGATTAAATGTCCATCATTGTCAGTTTATGTTAAATGAGTAAGAAATTTTACATTGACAAAGCCACGTCCTTCCTCCAGTTACTTTTAGGTCTCCTTCTTCTTTCATAGAGTGTATTGAAAAGGCCTATTTCTCTTTCATGAACTATTCTTGGAATTTCTAGTGTTCAGAAACTTCCGATTAATTTTCCTACCTGATTGATAACTGATCAGAATTTGTTCTTGATTCATAAAATGAATTTTAAGAAGAAAGAATTGACAACAAGATATGATTAGTATACACAGCATCAGTTAACAGCTGAGTACCAAAAAACCCACTCTAAGCTGGCATTAACTGATGCTCTATGCAAATTGGCATGAAACGCAGTAGCAATGAGTACAGTTAAGTTGATGAATAGAGGTTGGAATAGTAAGGACACGCAAATACATTGTCTGTGCTAGGAATGTGAGAACTGTCATTCTACAGAATGCATCAATGCTCCTTACTTTCAACCTCAGAACTTGCATTTATATAATACCTTGAGTACTTTATGCAAGACAAAAAAACCCCAACAACTGCGTTTTTACTTTTGACTTAAGCAAACATTACTATCATGTGGTTTTGTAGACATTATAATAGGCTGTTTTGTACTTAGACAGCTGCTTAGAAAGGAATCCCAAGTCATTGGGAATGAACCATGTAAAGAATGCACGACAGTGCTGTCATGAAACAGGACTTTCTCAGATACCCTGGGTGGAAAGAAATGTTACTTGGGGATTTAATTCTCTTTCCACTCCTTTTTGTTGTTGTTGTTTTCTCCTCCAAATGCCTTGTGATGACTTTCGAAGTAGCACATTGTACAAATTGTGTGCAGTGACTACACAACACTGTTTTTTAAAAAATAGGTAATGCCTCTGTATATCAAAGATGAGAGCTGAAGCATCAGGAAACTGATGTCAGGGAAGGCACATAAAATACACTACACGGACGCTTTCTGTGACTTAGATATACAACACTTGTACCCACACAGCTGTACATGGAGTAGAGAAGACACTTTTTCAGGTTTTGGGCAAGATAAGAGATATATGATGTATATTTTTAGAACAAATCCTTACAAGTGAGATAAATAAAGTGGCTGTGTGAAAAGCTTTGGATGATAAATAAGGGAAGTAACTTGACAGCACAGACAATATTACTTAACATTTTGAAAAAAAAAGCACAGATATTTATCCTTTCTCATCAGTACATTTATGAACAAAATTAATTTACTAAGCTTTCACATTTATGAAATCTATCTTGTAGCTTGCCGTTCATTAAACATTCGTTATTAGACTTACTACATCTGTTAAAATGACTCATGCACTTCTATGTAGAATGTAAATAACATCCTGGTTGCTAAGGTACATGTGATCACTCTGACATACTAATTGTCTGTTAGAAATAGATCTTTTTAAAGCATATAGTGAACAAATCTGAAGGATTTTTTTATTCAATAAATGTTTCTGCCAGTAGTTAATTATGCAAAACAGCATGACATTTTATGCCTTCAAATAAACATTGATTTGTATTGTACATAATCCTTAACCGATACATATGACAATTTTTTTTCCATTTCAGTAAACAACTTTTTATTTCTTCCATATGAGCGTGATACAATAGTTTCCTGGGTAATTTTCCATATTTTTTTCCCCACTGGCCCACTCTGTCGACATTGCTACTTGCTTATAATTGGTTTTTATCTTTGTTTCAAGCTTCTCATAGACTTTTCTGAGGACTGGTACAAAAACATTACCTCAAATTGCATATGGCTTTTGATCTATGCTTCTTTCTCTTCACCTTAGAACTACTGGCTTATTTATGCACATGGCACTATGTTTTTCCCTGCATTAAATGCTTTCTTGCAGAAACTGGGGAGAAATGCAGGTGCTATTACTCCTCCATTAGTACAACCTTTTCCAGAATCTGTGCTTATGGACAGTGTGACACAATTTGAGCACCAAGACCAGAGTTGTTTCTGCCACACTGCTCTTTCATTTTAAATTGTACCCTGAAAAGCCTGTGTTAAAAGAACACTAAACCTTCTAAAGTGATGGGGTCAGAATATGAGGAGACAATAATCCATGCTGCCTATAGAACTAGAGGAGGGTTAAATACATTGTTTTTTTCAGTTCCATTGCAAAATCAAACAATTAGAAAGTACATTAATTTTATGTCAATCCAAAAGATGTCTCCTGGGTGGGGTTTTTTTGGTTTTGTTTGGTTTGTGTTTGTTTGTTTGTTTGTTTGTTGTTGTTGTTGTTGGAGTTTTTCTTCCAAAACATGTTTTTCTGAGTTTGGATTCACAAAAAATACTTCAATGTGAGTCATTAAGTAAGTAAGTATTTTATTTATTTGTTTCATCTAACATTTGTGTCTTTTCAGTTGTTTTTAATTTAGCTCCATAATAAAACAAGGCATTATTGTTCAAAACAAAACATCAGAAACATTTCATAACTTATGCAACAAAAGCTTTTGCCTTAATAATAGCAAAAATACCTACTTAAATACTCCATACCGCTTAGTATTATGTATCAGATTCAACTAGTGTTTGAAAATAATGTTAGTACAGTAGAAAAATACATTTTTGATCATTAAAAAAATTAATGAGATTTATGTAAATCCTTACTTTAGTCTCAATGTAGACATGCATCATTAGACAGTCTTTACTTGAATAAGAACGTTTTATTTCTGCAGGACTCCTGCCTAATGACTGTGCATTGAAAGCACTGTACCGCGAGGGAGGAAGTCAGCTGAAAGGTAGATAACAAGCAACATTGGAAGGGAAAGTGCAGTTGCAAGGGTATGATTACTGGAGCTCTTCAAGGGTCAGTCTTTTAACAGTTCTTGGTTAATAGCTTCATTAATGAGCTTAGTATGGAAATACAAAAGTGTGATAATTGAGTTTGCCAATAGCAAAACATACTTCTGTCATTGACACAGAAGAAGGCTGCAATATACAGGAGGACTTGGATGACTGTAAGCACTGGAATAATATACAAGGGACAAAATTTAAGAGTAAGAAGTACAGGTGCTCTTTGGGACTAATACTGAGAGTTTCTGTTAATTTGTGAGCTCGCTGACTGGAAACAGCTGTGGTGAGGACAACTGTAGTGAGTGGTTTATCACAGAATGATTTATGAGTCACGGGTGTGATATGGCTGTGGCAGAGCCCAGTGTACTAGATGACATTGGTTACAGCAGTGTTGGTGAGCAGTTGTGTGATTTGATGTGCAGGAGCTATCTTGTCTTGGCATCCAAGCTCAAGAAAGATGAATTCAGAGTGAGACAAACGCTATGGAAGGAGGTGCTCCATTTCTCTGCTATATTCCAACCTGTCATAAAATCTTTATTCATTTAGCTGAATATATGAAATTTCATTCTAAAGGAAAACATTCGCACAAGGCCAGTTAGAAATTTCCCATGAAAAAACTCAGAGTGAGCATCAAAAGTTTCTGGCTAATGGTCAGTAAAATCCAGAGATGAGTGGGTTGTGGCTCCTTATGGGCAAGCAGTTCAAGAATCCTTAAAACCAACCTACAACATTTAGGAAAAAGACTTGATTATTGCAGGAAATTAGATTTTGTGACCCATTGCATAATTTAGGTCTGATAGTTGTATGGTCTTGTGAACAGTTTGCTGTTTTCTGCAGTATAGTATTCCATGAATGATTTTCATTTTTTTGCAGTCTGCACTGAATACAGAATAATTAACTTCCATTTTACAATTTCTGTTGTTATTACTTAATTCATTTTAGTAAAGATTGAAAGAAAAACTCTTTCTGTTGCATATATGGAATACCAAAGTACTGAGAGTAAAACTCAAACCCTTAAGTAATGTTGAATGTCCTATCTAAAATATCTATAATCTGGTTTTCCAAGTATTTAGAAATTTATATTCAAATCATACTTATAACTAATGTCTGCTGTGTCTGCTGAGGAAACTCGGCTCTGCTGCAAGCCAGACCACAGGTGCTCTGGTTTTTTTTTCTTTTTCCCTGTGTCTTCTGTGATACTTAGACTGAGGAACTGGATGGAAGAAGCAAATTAATATTAAATCCTCCATTATGTTTTATAACACTAGTTTAAGCTGTAGCAAAAGAAAGTATTTCTTTTCACCTGATCTGTCCCTTAGAAGTCGAGATGTTTATCCAAGCAATGTTTTATCTCAAGGTGACTGTTAAGGGTTGAAACTGAAATGGCGACAATATGCAACTTATGCAACGGACTTAATTAGACAACATCATTGAATTAGTGTCATTTATCAGCTGCTCTCCCAGTCACTGTTATTATCGCCCTGAGTTTTGGTTTAGAGGAGAAACCCCGCCGGCTCTCACCCCCCTCTCCAGGGCTGCAGTGGTGATGCCAGCCTGAGGCACTGTCATTTTTCCCATGCCCGGACATCAGTGTCTCCAGTGCTGCAGTTCATGTCCCCTGCCTCCTACCTGTGCAGCTGACTGTGGGACCATGTTGTCAACTAAGTCAGCCAACTGAGCTGCCTGATTTGTGCCTCTCCCTCTCCCTCTCCTCTCCTCTCCTCTCTTTTCCTTTCCTCTCCTCTCTTTTTTTTTTTTTTTCTAAAATAAATAAGTTAAGTTTTCTTGTTTATAGAATGACTTACAAATTGTTTCTCTTGCTTATTTTTTATATTTTACATTCATTTTTCTTATTAGAATGACTTTTTCTTTTTTTTTTCCTTTCTAACATAAATCAGTTAAGTCCTCTTGTTCACAGAATGACTCACAAACTGTTGCTCTGGCTTACTGTAGACAGGAGACATGCATGTCTCGTAGAACAATGACTTCTGCGTGTGTCTGTGCCGGACACTAGAGGTGTCACCATTGCTTGGCTAGACAAAAGAGTTCAACTGTGAAGCGCTGTTTGATAAAACTGGCTGTAGTCATTACAAAACTATCAGATGAAACAAGTTTTAATCAGGGTGGGCAAATCCACACCATCATCTTGGTGAATTTAACAAAGCATTAAAAGATTGGTTATATCCACTGGTACTGTGCACAGGTTGATCCTATTATTTAGCCTTCTAAGAAGTCTAGAATGTAATTCAACACAGATAATACAATACAATGTAATTTCTCTTGATTTGACTCTCAGAGATGGGGTTGCTGAAATTTACACAAATACCCAGCTAGTGGCAAGGAGTGGCATGAAGTATTTCAGCCCAAACAGCTGCAGTTTGCTAGTCAGAAACAACAAAAAGTTCTTATTATGGAAAATTATAAGCATTATAACACTTACAAAATTCCAACACTGTAAGCATTGCACTTATTGCCCTACTTAAAAAAATAAAAAGGCAGGAATGTTATTTTTAAGCTGTGGTTTTACTCTATCCTTACACGCTCTGCTTTGATTTTGGCAGAGCCTGTATGATCACTTCTAAAAACTGTGATATGATAGGTGTTTTTAGAGTGTGCTTCTGGGAAAAATTTGTGCCTCTCAGGTAGTGATTTTGTAAAATCTGACAAAAAAGAGAGCATTAATCTCATCACCAGATACCAGTTTCTTCTTTAACTTTCTTTCTCAGTCATGTGCAAGTAGTTTCTATTTAGTCAGAATTCCTGAACAGTCAGACCTGAACTTTTCTCACACTATAAGGTGCTGCAGGTTGCATAGGTTCATTTGAGAAGTGTGTTCTCTCAGATATTTACTGAAGTCTTGGATTTGAGCCAGAATTTATGTTTGTGAACTTTGTGTTACAGTGTCCTATCAGGCTTACTTGCCATATGTTATAACCAAGGGGGTCATTCTGCTTTTGATACCATTCCTTTCAAAGAGGTAAAACGCAGAAATTTTAGCAGATGAGTTAATCATAGTAAACAAAAAAATCTTCCTTTTTGCGTACACTTCTCATAGACATCATGTAAAGAAAGTGCCCATGTTTTTGTTTGACCTAGTGTTGAGCAGTGAGTGGTAAGTTGAAGGATAGCCCTTCAAGTTACTTTAATTATGGAAACTGGGAATGACTGCTGAAAGATGAATCCATTATGCAATCTTTTTGTATTTTGTTCAAATTTTGCTCACTGGCCCACTTGCTAACTCAACCGTTGTCTTATACTGAATCTGAAAAAAGCACATGTGCCAGATGGATTTCAAAGGAGTTAATTAACTAAACCAACCTAACTTGAATGTAAATGCTATGTGCTTCAACATTGCAACATCTAGAAGCCTTAAGCTCATTTATAGCCTAGGTTTCTGCTTTAGAAAGCACTTGTTTCTGGTTTGAAAATGGGGAAAACTTGTAAATAAATAAATCAAAGCAAATACATGTTGAATCATTAGTTCTAAATAACTAGCAGTCGAAGTCCCATTCTCAATCCAGGCTTTTGTAAAAAGGAATTCCACCTGTATTTCAAAGAGTAAATCTGTGGGATGAAAATTTAACTACTTTTCCTCTCATTCTAGCTAAAAGTTCAGACAAAGCTCCCTGTGACGTAAACATGTACGCAGTAAAATAAATGTCATGGAAAATTTACATTTCTTTAATAGACAGATTCTACCTTTCTGTTTATGTGGCATGTGACACCTGACAAATAAGACTAGGGATTTTTTAAAATAATTATATTTATATTTAACTCATCAAAATAAATTAGTTGAGGGAGAGAAGGGCGTGAAGTTCAATGCTGCATGCATCACTGAGCAGAGAAGTCAAAACCACAGTTCTCATTGAAAAAGTTCATAGGAATTGGTTCACCTAAGGCAAAATTTATCGTATTACAAATATTGCTTTGGTTTCACTTCTTTCTCTTCAATGTTCTCCCTCTCGTCTCAGACTAGCAATTTATTTGCTGTACTTTAAGAAGTCACAAATGTGTCCCTTGTTATATAAACAAATTAATTACTCTTTAAAGAATAGGTGGAAACAATATTACAGTAAAGGAGAAAGAAGGAACTACATGGCCTTTCTGCTAAAATGGTATGCCATGTGTGCTTAATGGGACACTACAGCCCTTTTACCCTAAGTCTATGTGTAAATTATTCTGTACCTTTTAATCTCCATGATTCACTGATTACTCTAAACTTAGCCAACTGAGTATGTAAGTAACACTTATAATTAAAAAATTCAGTTAAAAAAACAGCCTTAAACTCTAGCCTATTGTCTAGCATAATCAACTGTATTCTGATTTCCACATCAATATATACACAAGCATTCCAATGAAAGACCAGAGATATGGATTTCTATCTTGCTCTTGTGAACACCGTAACCAATTAGGTGCATCTCTTGCTAAGTGCATGAGATAATGCACAGGCCCAAATAGCGTTTTCCTACAAGGTGTCAAAAACTAAGACGAGAACAGACTAGATGATACATCCTCCAATTTTGATGTACTTTCACCTTGTAAGAGAAATGAAATGTATATATTTGTCAGAGAAAAAAGCCCTCTTAGTGAGAGCCTAAGTTGCCTTGCATTGAATATTTAATTACATATTCAAGAGACAATCTCTGCTACATACCTTTCAGCAGCCCTGCAAAGGAGTAATGATTTGGAAGAAGCAATGTTCAGAGATTACTATAGATAAGTACATAAAGTTTCAGATACGATCAGCAGTGCTTCTGAGCTTTGTAATGGTTGATTAAAGAAGAAGCTACTTCACTCAGCATTGACCCAAAGAAGAATACGCATCCTTAGGCTCTGAAGACATCTTAAATAGATGATCCTTTTACAGCCTGATATGTCTTGGAACTATCAGGAAATGGAAAGAGAGGAAAAGAACAAAACGTTCTGCAAGGAAACATCAAAGGCCATTAGAGAAAGAACTTTTGAAAAGGAGACAATAGCATATGGCAAAATGATCAGGCACTGCTATATAGAGATGAATAATATTCAGCATAATAAAACTGACTGACTATATTTTGAAAGCAATAGAACATACAAAATGTATAAAACTTGCCCGTGAGCTGTTTTCTCTTTAGTTAAAAGCTATTTTTAAAAGGTTTACCAAAGGATAAGCATTTATTACACCTCTGTATTCATTTATGATTTTTAATGGAAAATAATATTTATTGTTCATGTTTTACATATAGGTAGTGTCTGGTTGTTCTAGGCTGAAAAAACATATTAATAAAAAGAGTTCAGCAGGTCTACCATTTTAATGCATTTGAACAAAAATACCAGAAATTCCTTGTGGCTTAATAAATAAAATAATGTGGTAATTAAATGGTAACATTTGTTGACAAAAGGATGACCACTTTTAGTTATATCACTTTAATGAGATAATTTTGCATTTAATGACTCTGACCACTTAACACTGAGATTGATTGATAAATTTTTTCTTGAAGTTATTGCTAAACAGTACTCTTCTCCATTGAACCTAGTTAAATCTTTCGATATATAATATTATATCGCTACTTTATGCTAAAAATGGCCTCTCTGAGAACATATTGACTACATGGCAAATTTTTAAGTATTCAAAACCTTAAAATGGCCTAAAATGCAAAGTGTCATTCTGAGCCTAGATGCAAACTCTTTCAAATTGTGAAGTTATTTGAAATCCGAACTTATTTTGAGATGCACATCCTTCATTTTAGAAATGGTTTCTCTAGTAAGCAAGCAAGAGCACAACTTTATCCAGTCATCCATTATTGCAATATAGTAAGAGAGGGTCTGGCATTCCAGTTCCTCTTAATTGAAATAATCTTAGCATGATGCAAAGGATAAACAGTAGGGCACATTTTAAAAGGAAGTAAAGGGCCCATTAGGCTCTTCACTCCTGTAGGCTCTTTAGGAAATTCAGTTATGAAGAATATCTAGTCAGGCATATGATGTTCTATATATAGCATACCATAATTTGTTGGGTTTTGATCTAGTTCTTAATCTCCTATACTATGAGCTTGATGTTTTAAAAATAGGCTAATGTATAGCTACAATTAATTGCATTAGTAACTGAGGAATAAATTCAAATACTGGACTTGAGAAGTAGGTAATCAAGAGTAAGTCTGATTGTAAATCAGGATATTAATAACTCAAATGTTAGTAGATACAATGCCAAATAGCTGCTATTTTTTTTTTAAGTCGAGGCTGTTTTTTGAAATTATTCCTAGATATTGCCACATTTTAATTTTGTATCTTTTTTTTCATTACCGATATTTTGAAAGCGATGATTTGTGCAGGAAATGTACACTGACATTCTTAGTTTCCCTGCTGAAATATCTGGAAAGATATTGTGCTGCTGCATCCAAGACCAGTCCTATGGATTTCTCAGAAAGCGTATGTGCAGCTTTGCATCCCTTAAGAACACACCAAGTAAAGGATTTGTAGAGCATTTGCAATCATGCAGGAGTCTGTCAGACAGTCAAGGCAATCAGTATGCTCCATGGTCTTCTCACACCCAATGTAATATACGAAATCAGACAGCCTAAATATCTAAGAAATACTTTTTGGGAAATGACAAGGAAAATCAAATGGAAAAAAATCAGGAAAATATATCTTTACTAGCCTAGCAAACAAAAAGTCCAAGTATAGTCACATGAGTTAGTGAAGTACAATAATGCCAAAATTGAAGCTTCATAGAAACAACTCACCCTTTGTCCTTTCTACACGAGGGGTGAAGAAATGCTTAAAAACTTCCCAAACTCTTGCACGTGAGGAGGGACAGACCCACAGTAGAACAACCCCATGGCTAGAACTGGGCTTGTACTGTATTGGCATGGAATTATTAACTTTCAACTCAAAAAGCAGGTAGGCTTTCTTCTTGGTTATGAGTTTGCATAGCAAGAACTCTCGTACTGTAAATTTCTCAGATGTAACCTGAAAAGCGCACATTGCTGAGAGTAGGCTCTTATACTCTGACAAAACTGGGTGGCATTGTGCAATATGTAATATTATGAAGTACTAGAATATGCATACAGATTTTCAAAAGTTTGTCATCTTCTGCCCTTTTAGCCCTCAGATTGTAAAAATACTGGGAGGAGCTCACGGCTAGCGTGGATACACGTACTTGTGCAACAGTGTTAGCTGCTGAGCACACAGATGGACATGATGCCTTTCTTTATCGCTACCTCTCAAAGTGTTCATGTCTCTGTGTATAATTACACTGTGAAGAAGTTCCGGTTATCTTGTTAGACCTGTGGTTCAGCACGGTGCGGGGTGGAGGGGGTAGTGAGTTTGGAGAGAGGGGTTTGCACTTAGTCATAAGTGGTGCTGGAGGCAACTAAAATCATTAGTATAGACTGGCTGTGTGGGGGATTCCGTTACCAGCAGAGAAGGAGAGATTCACAATGCGAGAGTGGTTTCAGGGAAATAATGCAGGGGGGAAAATTCCATTGCCTCCTGAGCTCTGAACCTAGGGGTTCATTTCCCATTAGGGAGCAAGAAAGAAGAAGAAAAATAAATTTTTGTGCAGAGAAAAACACCCATATGTCAATGTCACAACTAGACACAGATGTGAAGGGCATTCCTGATGATAAGCATGACATTTGTTTCACTTTCAGTTATTTAGTATTTTATAGTATCTAGCAAGTAAACTTTGGCATGAAATGCTACTGAAAAGGTACAGAAGCAAATTCAGCATAAACACTTAAAGAAATCAATTGAGTTATTATCTAGATAAGATAGATAAGAAAAAAAATAGAAATAAAATGAGATGACTTACCTTTCACTGTTATATCTGTGGTTTTACCTCATGTAATTCTAATGTTTATTTCTCTTCTGTTGTTTTATAAAGTACAATGTAACTGGTAGGACACACTTGACTAAAGTATGTCTGGTAGGACTTGATATATCTTTTTTTTCAGCAAGTAATACACAGCAAAGCAAATCAAACCTTTTTCACCTTACTCTTTCAGTGGCAGTTATTGAAAAACAAAGAAAAGCAGCTACTTGAGTTGCAACTGGTTTTTAACAAGATGCTATTTCTTAGGAAATGGGGCTTAAAAACCTTTTTTTTAAATTAGAGAAGGAAGAAAGAATACTAATAAACAAGAGCTCTGTAACAGTAACATGCATTGGCTGCTTTATTTGTATTATTTGACTACATACAATATTGGTAATTGTAAGAGTATGTAAAACTGCATCTCCACCTCATAAATATATAAAACTATGTCTTCACTCCATCGCAAGAATGCATGTAATGATGTTGATACAAAGATACTTGCACAAAAATATCTTGTTCATTATAATACTGTAGAGATTAAATTGGTTCGATAAAGAGCAATTTGAGCCATACTGGAAATGGCTAACTTACCATAAAGTAGCAAAATGTTTGAAATGCTCTGCCTTCTCATTGTAAGATCCTCGGGGCAAGGGATTATTTATGTCTGTCCAGATTTTATTTAGGAATATGAAGCAGAATTATTTCCACTTGCAATTTTAGGCCTCCAATTTGGAAGACTAAATGAGGGCTCTACAGTCAATGACAGTAGGAAAGAACTTCTGTGGGGCTATTCAGACCATTTGTGTCAGAAGTCAAATTGCTGCGTAATTTCAGGTCATCAGAATCTTCTTACAGAAGATTCCCACCTTTTCCCATTAATACATACAATTTAGGAAGCCTGCTCACCTGTATAGAAACTTAGTGTAACTGCGACAGTACTGTCAAAATTTCTTTCTACAAGACCAATAAAGCATAGGTATGCACTTCACAGACATGAAATAATAAAAGCCACTGCATCATTTTTACTGTATTTATTTGCAATTGAACCTAGTCTTGTACATTCTCTTACTGCTCTCCTCCATATTTCTGTCTAGATGGCTGAGAATTTAAATACCTTATTTCTCTTTTTAAAATCTGACATGACATTAATGATTAACATTTCTACATAAACTCTTCTCTGTCCTAACCCCCACCCAAACAAAGAAGTGGAATTTGGAAACAGGATTAGAAATTACTTTCTGAGTCATTCAGTTTAGTTCCCTTTTATAACCAAACATGAAATCTCTCTTGTAAAGTAACAAGGTACCATCCTAAAGCCAGTGAGATTATTTACCCCATTACTCCTATTGTAAGGCTATTTTAGAACCTAGTTTCCTGATGGTTGGAAATTTTCTTATCATTTACAATCTAAATGTGTTCATACCACATATGTCTACTTGTGTCTTGAATACCATTAGCCTAAGTAATTAACCTAAGTAATATCTATATCTCTGAAGGGTTTCTCTAACAATGACTTTCTAGACAATTGATTTTTTTTTTTTTCCCACGGAAGCCAATTCTTTTAAGCTCCCCTTGCAATACATGCTTTTTATTCCTTTCGTCATTCTAGGAGCTCTTTGGATTGTCCTGCCAGCAAGGTATAAATACTTGCCAATAGTAGCAAAGTTCAAAGGAAAACAGAAGCCAGGCTTTTTTAATCTGCCTAAAAAAACCTAACAAAATATTTACACCAAAATATTTGCTGCCAACTCTTACTTTTGTAGGAGGATGGATTTTCACAGGAGTAGCACATGTTGTTTGTGTGATATTTTGAACTTCTAGAAGGAAAGCTGCTATACAAAAGTATGCAAGGAATTTACTTGTCATAGCAAAACTTCCATGATGAGAAAACATTTGCAATAGAACTGAACTAAGATTCTAATTTATCTCTGCTTATTGTACAATGTCCAGATTTTATGTCACTTGACAGAGAACTCCACCTAAGAGTTATAATTTTCTAGGCCAATAAGGACTATACTGAACTTCTGTTCCTACCTGGTTAATATAAACCAACTTGGCCTTACTGACAGCAGGTGTCTAATGTTGATGCCTGTGAACAACCATATTAGTTCCATAGCAAAAGTTATATTGGTATAAAAAGTTGTGTTATAACTTCTATAAAAACATGGTTGCACAATATGAAAATCTACAGTTATTTCATCAAGATTTCATGAGTTTTGTCTAGCTTAAATTGAAATACTTTTATATGTGTGTGTATAAAAATACAGATTTATATAAATTTAAAGAAAGACATTCAGACAGTATTTTATTTTGTCTTAGACCACTTGGAACACTATGAAACCAGATGGATTTTAATGGAGTTGCTGTTGCTTTACAAGTTAATTAGGCTCATAATCAATAGGAACAAGGAAAACCGTAATAATAATAAAAATAATGGATGAGAAGTGTTTTCATATTCATGTCCACAAGTTTTGAAAACCTTTAAATGTATGAAATCAGAGCATTTACAACCTTAATTCTACATCTGGACTTTGTTTTCAAAAGTGCCAGTCACCCTGGATATTTCAGCTTTCTCTGCACTTGATTGGCAAATCCAGGTCTCTGGGGGTGCCCATTAGTGACTACACCAGTTATTCTTAGTGCTGACTGTGGCTGTGCATCAGGTCCCAAATATTTTGAGATAATCAGTCAAAATGGCATTTAAATTCAAACAGCTCCTAAAACTCCATGGCCCTTCTTTTAATAAAAAGTACTATTCCAGCCAACTTTATGAAATCCATTTAGCTGGGGGGCCCAGGTCTTAGTGATAGAAGCTAAACTATAACACTCTGACGGTGATGACCATCGGTGAGATAATTTTCAGCACCTGAAGCCCTGTAACCTCTTTTCTTGTCTCCTGTGTGTGCCTTTTCTTTGTACCCTGACCCTTGGCTGGCCATGTAACGCTGACAGAGCCACCCCTGCCCTGTGAAGCAGCCTTGTCCCTCCATCCTGGACTGGATTTCAGAGGTGCAGCAAGTGAATTGCAGGTGGATGGGAAGCCAGGACCAGCAAGGCCTGGAGTTACTTCTTCTTGGCTTCCTGGGCTCAAGTCCATCACACACAGGCAGGTTTCAAACACATTGTGGGAAGGGGACAGGGACAGCTTAACAGAGCCACACAACTGGCTTCAGGCCCTGGCATGAAGCAAAATGCCTGGGGATTAGATTAAGACGTTTAATGTGGCCAGCTGGATTCAAGTGCATCATATCGTGTTTCGGAAATGAATCTCTCATCAACGTTACACAGACCTAGCAGCACTGAACACAGTATTGACTGAATACTTTTAGAAGCTGAATACCTAAGATAATGAAACAGTTTTCTGAAAATGTATTTTTTAAGGTGTTGAAGTCTAAGCTATTTTCATTAATTATTAATTGTAATCATTCTAATGATGGGAAAACTTGAGTTTAAATTGGACATTCAATAAACTGAACATTTGGCATTGAAAAATGAGTACAAAACTAGGAGTCATCATCACCAAACAATAAATAAATAATAAATATGGATGAATATATTTTCATTTTTAAAGCGACCACAAAACCAATCTGCTAAGTACCACAAGTTACCTGTTGCTTTCTTCCCGATGCTCTTTCCGTTGTCAGTCATGTAACAGACATTATCCTGGCACCACGGGTTTGAGTCTTGGTAAATGACTTGAAGAGAGTGGGAAGGATTTTAAGTTTTAAAAAAAGCAGCAGGTGGAAAATGACTTGGTAAAGATGACAGTTGACTGGAAAAAAAAAAAAATGCTGCCTACTCTTTACCCAAATACATGCTCTTCGGAGCAGCTGAAAATTTTGACACTAGAGGATGAAGCTTTCTTTACTTCATATACCACCACATCCAGGAGCATTAACAGCATATATGCACTAGAATATCTTCTTCAAAGAAAAGGCAAAACATTTACATGCTGCTCCGCATCAGATATGCTTCAACACAGTAACTGCTGAAAGTGAAGGACCTCTCAAAATGTACCTTGTGTTCTGCAATTAGCTTCTGGTTTCTCAAGCAGGAAATCAGCTTCAGGGGTGGTGGTTTTCCTGCAGCTAACATTACCAATGTAGGAATTGTTTGATCTTTGCAGGTTTTTAAACAGATGGTTTTGTGCAGAGTCAAGGGAGAGAGTTAAGTATCTCTGTAGATACCTGAAAATATCTCATAAAGGTCTAAGTAAATGGATGTAGAAATTGCTGAAATGAAAATTTCTTCACATTCCAATAATTCTTTTCATTCTACATTTAGCTGTCTTGAGAGCTTGTATATTTATGAAAGGTTGAAACCAAATGGAAGAAATAATATGCTTATGCAACACTATGCTAGTAACTTTGTTTCCTCTAAAACATGAACAAGGGAAGTTTTGCTTGTTTAAGGATTACACAATGTTGGTTATTTAAAGAAGTATCTGACTGGCAAAGGGAAAACTCTCTAATTTGAAAAGGGGAAGAGCAGTCCCACAGAGGTGACACTGGAACTGGTGAATCCCAGTTTTCCATTCCTGGCAAAATTTCCTCCAAGAGCATGTGCAATTCCTAGTCAGTGTCTATTGGAAATAGTTCATTTTCAATTTTTCTTTCTGCCAAAACCAGTTACAAATACCACAATCTGAAAAGTGCAGTATTTCTTTATTTTGCTGTATTCATGAATTTTTTTTATTTTTGAAGGAAACATGGATTATAAACATTTAGATAGAATACAGTACTCACAAGATATTGTGGCAATTCAAGAGTAAAATAAAATTGGATGTAGCGTAGGAAGCTAGGATGACATGTAGCGTTTTCACCTTGACAGCCTTTCACTGGAGGTGGCACAGCAAAAGATCTTGACACATCTTAGACACCAGTGTGAATGCCTTCAAGTGGAAGGCAGGTAATTTTTTTCAGATGCAGTAAGAATCTAAAGTTATCGGTAGGCTTGAGACAAAAAAAATCAGAAGTAGTTCAGCATTTCCTAGATGAGTGCTGAACTTATGTATATTTTTAGGAGCAAAGTTAAGTAACTAAAAATAAAATAAATTTTAAAATAACATATAAATAATATGTTATAAAACTATATATACATAGTTAGAACTATTAATAGTTTGCCCAGTAGAGTAAAGCTGTGGAAAAAGTCCAATATAGAAATTTGGAAAATTGAGTTATTTGGAAATGTCATGTTAAAACCAGTGCATAATTCCAGAGCTCAAAAAGGATGGAAGAAATTTAAGTATATAGCAGTACATTCTTATTTGCCTCTTTTGTTAGCTGTCTGAAGAAACTTTCCTGTTATTTTTTTCTCCTGAGTTGCTGCCTTCTCTTAAGTTCTCATTCTCAATGCATTTAGTCTATGTCTTTTATGCTTTATTCTAAAATAATTGATAATAATAGATGGGCATTTAGATCTAGGCCTGTAAAATAAACAGTTTTTCTATGTGAAATGTCAAATTTCTTTAATAAGATTTCTGACTACAATAATATTAAATATAGTCAGTTTTCATTTATCTAAAGTGCTGAGGAATGAGATAAGTTAATAACACACATAATACAATACAAAGCTAGAAGAACATAGGGTGAGATATGTAATAAAGAAAAGATTAAACATTTAACACTTAGCTGTTAAGTGCGAAGTTTCACAAGCCTGCAAGCTCACAGAATGGGGCACGCCAGGTACGTGTGTCAGTGAGGGCAACTGCAGAGCCATGGTCCTGTGCTACCACTTTAAAGTGACAAACCCCATCTCCTGAGGCTGGGTCGTGTATGACCACACCAGCCAGACCAGCACTGCAGGGATCCAGTTCCATCGCCACACACAGAAAGCTGACCTGAGCTGCTCTGCACTTACAGCATGCTGAGTCTGTGAAAAGGATTATGACCCACCCACAAATAATAGAAAGGTATCTATATGTGTAAGAGGTTTCAGGATTGTGGCTTTGTAGGTAACAAGACTGTTTCTCACTACATTCACAAATATCCCTTATGACAGTGAGATGTCAGTGCTATTTGTAAAAGTAACTGTAATGAAAATAGGAGTAATAAATTACTTTATTTATTACTTACTACTTAACCTTACTACTGACACCTACAATAATACTGCATGGTTGTGTCTGGTTTTCTCTAAAACTTTGTCAGTAAACTATTCAGATGCAAAAACAGATTATAAAGAAATTCTAATGGGTCTCTTAAAACAGTCACCATTGTCTAAATCTAAGTCTGTTTTTTTTCTCCATCATATTTACGAACCAGTCCTGACTTGTGAAAATGTACTTGGTTGTACATTGTACAACCAATTGTACATTGGTTGAACTGTTTTGCTTAAGCCCATTTGAAGGTAGACTCCCTTTTACCAATTTGCTCTTCACTATAATCTGGACTCAGTAGCCATTAGAAGTCTTTGTATTTATTACAAATGTAACAGGATCGGGCCTCGTAGGAGAACTGTATGTCTAAGTCACACAGTACCACCATTTCTATCCAGTTACTGATGCTTTATGAAAAAAGAGGTTGCACAGGTCAGTGGGTGGTTAGTTGGACTGAATTTCAGGGCACCTGGATTCTAAATTTAGCTTAGCCATGAACCTTCCTAGACAAGCCATATCATCGATCTGTGCCTCTTCTACCTAATAATACGTGCTGCCTTGGAATCCAAGCTTTTCCTAATAGGTTCTGTCTCTTACTGGATTTATGTAACGTCTAGCACAGGGAGGAGGTTAAAATGCTAGCTACATCCAGCAGGCACATCTGTAATATAAATGTGTGGGAAAAAAAGGGAAGCAGGGAGGGAAGTAACAAAAATAATAGTGAATATTCTCGTTCATATGCAATTATCTTTTCTGCTGGAGGAAAATAAAAAGTGAATTTGTAAAAAGAAATCAAATTAAAGCAACTCCAAAGAAGAAAGGAATGGAAAAAGAATTGGGGGAATATATTAAATAAATCCATACAATAATTTTCTACTGCCCTTTAAACACTCAGTAAACAGAGAGCCTTTTACAGATGGAGGTTTAAGAGGAACCCAGGACCATGCAGCAGGTGAAAGAGTTAGAAACACAGGCCAGATTTCCCATCCTAAGCACTGGAGTATCATAAGAAACCCACAACATACAACTGTATAACTGATGAGTATTGAATTACTGGGAGGAAAGCTGAGGAAGAAGACCCTGTGTGTGCTCATCAAAATCAGTTTGCTTAAAGTTATACATCAGGTTGTTGATCCTAGGTCAACAACAACTTCAAAGAGTGAACTTTGATTACAGATATGCACAGCAGAGCCCCCCAGTGATGTGTACATCACTATGCAGTCTATGGATCCAAACAATAACATAATGAATATTGTCTACAGGTTTTATTTCTTCAAACACCCTCACTGTCAGTATGTTAGCAGAGCTTATTTCTGCCTCACTGCACACAGGAAAACCCCATTCCATAACAGAAAGAGAGAATGGGGTTTAAAAAGGGAATCTGTGGCTTCTGCTCACTGCTGTGATCTGGTAAAGTTCTCCTTTGAATTGGCAGATGAAATTTACGTACTGCTTGTTTTTGTCCAACTCCAACTTTAGCCCTATATGCAGCAGCACGACCCTCAAGCCTGCACTGAGTTCCTGAAACTACATACATTCCATTGCAAAATGATCTATTGATCCTTGTATCTAGCGATATATTACATTTGTAAATCGTTTAAATTATAAAGCTATTGTGAAAGTCATCTTAGACAACTGATCTGTAGTGATGAAAAATACTTTTGTAACATTCAAATCCTTTAGTGCCCTTCAAACATTCTAAAATCCAAAGGACGCTAATTCTGTAGGCATAGCTTTAAGCTTAAAAACCTTTTTATGCAAGAAATTAAGTCTTCATCAAGAAAATAACTGTTGAAATCTTAATATCTTTCAATGACAGCCACATTTGAAGAGCAATTTTAGAGCATAATGATCCTTGTTGCATAATTTGGACAGGCTTTTGTTCTCATTTTAATTTCCCATACACAGCTTGCTTTACCATCTCTCCTTCCCACACCAAACGAAAGGAAAAGATCAAAAGTCAGGAGAGAAAACATTGAGATTTGGGTCTGGAGTTAAACTTATAAAGATTTGAGAACAGCTTCAAACACACTATGGCATGTCTGACTAAAGCCTTGGGTGCCTCATGTAAGACTTGGGCAGCTGCATTCCACTTGAGATCCTGCTGTAGGCACAAGTCTGAAATCACAACTTTAAAACCTTCACTCAGCTTCCACCCAGAACTAGAAGTATCTAAACTTCCTGCCCTTTGATTTTTATATTCTCAAGGCACCTAAAATACGAACCTGCCCAGAAGATGTGCCAGAACAGGCGCTTTTTTTGCCTTCTACTTTACCTCAAATCAAAAGTTGTCTGAATCTAGAAATTAGTTCCTTAGTCTAAACCTTCCTCCAGTAATGATGTGACAGGCTTCCTCAAAATAGGCCTATAGGACTGGTTAACTAAAAAATGGAGTTTCAGATTCTTGCTTTATTATCAGTGTAGATGGAGAAGAGGTTTATACCCACAATTTCATAACAGTCACAGCATTTGCCGAGGAATGGAATTTTCACTTTTTTTGTGCCCAACAGAGTCAAACACACCATTCTTCCATTAGAAAAACTATCTAACCATCAGTTGTTACCCTTGGTACATAAATTGCTGTATGGTGATATATAAGAGGTCAGACTAGACAACCTAAGAGTCATTTCTGGCTTTAAACTCTACGGTAATCTATGAAAATTAATGTGTTGCCACGAATAAATAAGGCATTTTGCTTCTGAGTCACTACTTTTATAATGTGATAACAATTTGGATGACAACAATGACAAATGAAAATCTTGTCCTTCTGGCATATTTCTGACAAGTTCTGTGACACGAGGCATGATGCTTCGTGTCCCATCTAACTTTTGCTTTGGGGTCTGCCCAAGTCAATGCCTTTGTACTTTCAACTGACTGAGGATTTCAGCAGGTGAGCTGAGTCCTACATGTAATTTGTGAAGCACTTCTGATCTCAACTATCTTATAAAAGTGCAGTAATATAAGAGGAATCTGAATTTTCTTTCTGTGTACAGAATTATATGTCTGAAGCTTTTATTTTCTCCAAAGGAAGTTTTATTAACCCTTAAATTCTAGAAACATGAGTCTTCAGAATTAATGCATTGTCTCAGAATTGCCCTCTCAGCATGATTATTTCAGTGGATCAAAACCATATCTCTTCAGAGAAGAAACCTGTTTGTGTGGCAAGGTTATTGTAGTGGGGAGGCTACACAGGTGGCTTCTGTGAGAAGATGCTTCCTCTATATCCAACAGAGTTGATGCCAGCCAGCTCCAAGACAGACCCAATGCTGGCCAAGCCTGGCCCATCAGTGACGGTGGTAGAGCCTCTGGGATAACATAGATAAGAAGGGAAAATACTGCTGCAGAACAACAGCTGGAAGAGAGGAATGAGAATATGTGAGGGAAACAACCCTGCGGGCACCAAGGTCACTGAAGAAGGAGGACAGGAGGTGTTCCAGGTGCCAGAGCAGAAATTCCCCTGCAGCCTGTCGTGCAGAACATGGTGAGGCTGGCTGTCCCCTGCAGCCCATGGATGTCCACAGTGGAACAGAGGTCCACAGTGGAGCAGAGGTCCACCTGCAGCCTGTGGAGGACCTCACGCTGAAGCAAGTGGATGTCTGAAGGAGGCTGTGTTCATGAAGAACTGCAGCCTGTGGGAAGGATTCACATTGGAGAAGTTAATGGAGGACTGTCTCCTGTGGGTGAGAGGTATGAGGAGGAAAGAGCAGCAGAGACAACATGTGATGAAATGACCGCAACCCCCATTTCCTGTCCCCCTGCACTGCCTGGGGAGAGGAGACAGAGAAATTAGGAGTGAAGTTGAGCCTGGGACAAAGTTGAGTCTGTTTTGCCTATGACAGTAATTGCTGAGTGATCTCTCCCTGTCCTTATTTCCACCCGCAAGCCTTTTGTTGTATTTTCTCTCCTTTGTCTAGCTAATGAACGGGAGTGATAGAGTGGCTTTGGTGGGCACCTGGCATCCAGCCTTGGTCAACCCACCACAAAACCATACTGCCTTTGGTTCATTTTTCAGGCTAAGCAATGCGTCCATATCTTTCCAACCAAAGCGGGAAGTAGGAAGATACATCTCTTGAACTACAGTACACGTATAATGGACATAAGACACCTGAAAGTGTTACGCAAAAGCAGAAAAATACACAACCTATCACTCTGTCCTGAGAGTGGGTGCAAATATATAGTGAATACTGAAAAAATAATTTAGTTACTCTACTCCATTAATGTCCTCATAGAGCCTAGCATCTGCTTCCCTTACAGCTCAAGTCAGCGCCACACAACTGTATTCTAAAATAGTTACAGAAATAAGCTGAATTCTTGCCACAGAAAGTTTTTTTTAAAAAAATCAGATTTTGCCTTGGATATACAATTTTCAGCCCTTCAATGAATTAACTATTTATTATTTCAAAATTAAAGTATCCTACCCAGAAACATTCTATAATCCTCTAAATGCAGTCTTTACTTTCATAGAGCTGAGAAAAGGAAATTAAAATTCCTGTTACATGAGTATTATCCCTAAGTTCCAGGATTCACAAGATATTATGGGAAGCCAGTTGATGAAGAAAAAAAAAAATTCTCCTTCACATACAAGGAAGTTCATGAAAGGGATGTGCTGAAGAAAGAGCTCTTATTAAGTAGAATTTAAAAACAAAACAGAGGGTGAGAAGTGAGAGGAAGAAATGTTTTCTTTTTCTTCTGAGTGCCACTATAGACCCTGGATTCAGACTTCGTTAGAGGAAACTGTTATGGCTGTGTGTTTTTTGTCTGATAGCAGCATTAAATCTATGGTACTGCATGCGTCTTCCCCTTCCCTTCCCTTCCCTTCCCTTCCCTTCCCTTCCCTTCCCTTCCCTTCCCTTCCCTTCCCTTCCCTTCCCTTCCCTTCNTATTTTCTCCAAAGGAAGTTTTATTAACCCTTAAATTCTAGAAACATGAGTCTTCAGAATTAATGCATTGTCTCAGAATTGCCCTCTCAGCATGATTATTTCAGTGGATCAAAACCATATCTCTTCAGAGAAGAAACCTGTTTGTGTGGCAAGGTTATTGTAGTGGGGAGGCTACACAGGTGGCTTCTGTGAGAAGATGCTTCCTCTATATCCAACAGAGTTGATGCCAGCCAGCTCCAAGACAGACCCAATGCTGGCCAAGCCTGGCCCATCAGTGACGGTGGTAGAGCCTCTGGGATAACATAGATAAGAAGGGAAAATACTGCTGCAGAACAACAGCTGGAAGAGAGGAATGAGAATATGTGAGGGAAACAACCCTGCGGGCACCAAGGTCACTGAAGAAGGAGGACAGGAGGTGTTCCAGGTGCCAGAGCAGAAATTCCCCTGCAGCCTGTCGTGCAGAACATGGTGAGGCTGGCTGTCCCCTGCAGCCCATGGATGTCCACAGTGGAACAGAGGTCCACAGTGGAGCAGAGGTCCACCTGCAGCCTGTGGAGGACCTCACGCTGAAGCAAGTGGATGTCTGAAGGAGGCTGTGTTCATGAAGAACTGCAGCCTGTGGGAAGGATTCACATTGGAGAAGTTAATGGAGGACTGTCTCCTGTGGGTGAGAGGTATGAGGAGGAAAGAGCAGCAGAGACAACATGTGATGAAATGACCGCAACCCCCATTTCCTGTCCCCCTGCACTGCCTGGGGAGAGGAGACAGAGAAATTAGGAGTGAAGTTGAGCCTGGGACAAAGTTGAGTCTGTTTTGCCTATGACAGTAATTGCTGAGTGATCTCTCCCTGTCCTTATTTCCACCCGCAAGCCTTTTGTTGTATTTTCTCTCCTTTGTCTAGCTAATGAACGGGAGTGATAGAGTGGCTTTGGTGGGCACCTGGCATCCAGCCTTGGTCAACCCACCACAAAACCATACTGCCTTTGGTTCATTTTTCAGGCTAAGCAATGCGTCCATATCTTTCCAACCAAAGCGGGAAGTAGGAAGATACATCTCTTGAACTACAGTACACGTATAATGGACATAAGACACCTGAAAGTGTTACGCAAAAGCAGAAAAACACACAACCTATCACTCTGTCCTGAGAGTGGGTGCAAATATATAGTGAATACTGAAAAAATAATTTAGTTACTCTACTCCATTAATGTCCTCATAGAGCCTAGCATCTGCTTCCCTTACAGCTCAAGTCAGCGCCACACAACTGTATTCTAAAATAGTTACAGAAATAAGCTGAATTCTTGCCACAGAAAGTTTTTTTTAAAAAAATCAGATTTTGCCTTGGATATACAATTTTCAGCCCTTCAATGAATTAACTATTTATTATTTCAAAATTAAAGTATCCTACCCAGAAACATTCTATAATCCTCTAAATGCAGTCTTTACTTTCATAGAGCTGAGAAAAGGAAATTAAAATTCCTGTTACATGAGTATTATCCCTAAGTTCCAGGATTCACAAGATATTATGGGAAGCCAGTTGATGAAGAAAAAAAAAAATTCTCCTTCACATACAAGGAAGTTCATGAAAGGGATGTGCTGAAGAAAGAGCTCTTATTAAGTAGAATTTAAAAACAAAACAGAGGGTGAGAAGTGAGAGGAAGAAATGTTTTCTTTTTCTTCTGAGTGCCACTATAGACCCTGGATTCAGACTTCGTTAGAGGAAACTGTTATGGCTGTGTGTTTTTTGTCTGATAGCAGCATTAAATCTATGGTACTGCATGCGTCTTCCCCTTCCCCTCCCTTCCCTTCCCTTCCCTTCCCTTCACTTCCCTTCCCTTCCCTTCCCTTCCCTTCCCTTCCCTTCCCTTTCCTTCCCTTTCGAAGTAACTACCATTTTGTTCTGCCCTGAAGACCTCGCTTGAGACTGAATAAGCTACTTTGTCCTTACCTTTAGAGAAAAAGCAGACTTGCAATAGATGCCTTGAGAACTTGCTGGGCAAGTCTGCAATCTTTGCTGCTGCGAGAAGAGGTACACCAGCAGCAAAGTAAACCCCAGATTTCCAAATAAGCTTTTATCTCTGCAAGATAGAAACAAACAAAAGTATTTCTGTATACGAGTGGCAGGGTAACTGTCATTATCCTACCTATATCCTTGAACTGAGTTTGTAATAACAACTCATGTAAGACTAACTGGTATAGGTGGGGAAAAAACAGATTAGCCCTTAGGGATTCAAACTCTTTTTCAAGTCCAAGATAAAGATGCTGGGTATAAAAGCTACACCCCGCCTCACCCCCTAAAAAAGAAAAAAAATCCAAAATAACATTTAGAACCTATTTTAAATCTATAATGCTAGGATTTCAAACTGGGTTTGCTTTGTGTATCTTGAAAGTAAAAACCTAAACAAAGAATTGTTATCCTGAAGAGAAACAAAAGACTGCTATGAGTATCTTCTATGTGAAATGGTACATAGGAAAATTGAATGTAGGTGAAAGATTATCCACCATGAGGCTACTTATCCTGAATTATCAATATTGCCAAGGATGTCAACAAAGCACTGACTGTTTTTTTCTATCTACTATAGACTACCATTTGTAGAACTACTAAAACTTTTTTTTTTTCTTTTTACTCATATTGTTAAACAAAAGCACGCTTTCCAGGACAGTGGCTTGAATTCTGGGAAATCTTTCCTGGGCTTTGGGATGTATTTAGATACCTGGGTCCTCGCCCAGATTCCCAATTGTCTTACACGTATGTTGAGGTGGAAATACGCATCATCAACTTCCGGGTTAGCTTTAGCTTCGTTTTACCATTCAGATTTCTGTTAAATGAGCCTTATTTAAACTGGAAAATGCAACTCCTGCTATTCCATTTGGATTGTTTTCTTTCTGGGTAATTCTGTTCTTTTTAATGTTACTACTGAGGTAAGAAGCAAACCAATTGCTTCTTTTATCTTTTCACTTGTGATGCAATATTTGCAAGCCAATTAGGTGAATGTTACTAGTCTTAATTTATTTTTTCCATATTGAGGAGAACATCAGTTTGTCCGTCTTTCTTATATGTTTCTTACGCTGTCCCACAGTCTTTGATGTCAATACAATATAAATCTATAACTATTCTAATTATGTTATGGTTGTATCAATCTATATTTTAACTCATGAAGTCAGCTGTGGTTTAAGAAGCAGATGTGAAAGTTCGTGTCTGTTAGAGGGGTCATTCAACTCTGCTCTTATTTTAAAGCTACATCCCGCAGCTTGATTTACGAATCCATGTTTTGGTTTTACCAGAGAATATTCTGCATTAAGGAACAGCAAGCTCAGATGCAGAGTTAACACTTTTTATAACTGATACTAAGGTTTTAAGATTGTAATATCTGATTTTCTGCAATAGTCTCTTCAAACACCTGAAGTGACAAGATGATAAATTGAGACTAAATTTGTAATCCAAATGAAACGTGGGGTAAACAGAATTATTCTATCCTCAAACCATGATTCAGAGGAAATTCATGTTGAATGTCAGTTTGGAAGACACTCTTTCCAACCTTATTTTCTTACTTCAAATACACTAAATCATCTTCCTTACTATCTTCTTTATCTGGAATTTTTTTTCATCAAGCTAATCATGGAGGTAGGGGATATAGCTAACCCTAAAAGTTGAAGGTGTTTAGAGTATGCAGATTGTTTTGCTTCTGACATAATTCTGGGTGGTTGCAAGTAGGGACACCGTTGCATGAGGCTGACACACCCCATCCCCAACACTTTCAGTCCTGGGTTTTTTACTGAAGACAAGACAAAGCAGCAGAGGGAGTAGGATATGGAAAAGGGACATAACTAATGTAAATGCAGGCAGAATGGCACAGAGAGATGACAACTGGGAATTGGAGTAAATAATTCCTCATTAAGAGGGAAAGCCAGGAAGAGACAAGAATGAATAAGGATGTTCAGAATAAACTGTACTAGTAGTCAGACTCTGAGGACATAAATGCATAAATGTCCCTCATGCAGTTACTTTTCAGAGTTTCTCCTGGATGGCATGGTCTGGCTTTCTGTCCTCTTTCTTTTTTCATGATCTGCCCTTATTATCTTTCTGCCCTTAGCTTGTTTGGTTGAAGAAGTGAGGCAAAACCAGCTGTTGTATTGCCAGAATGAGGGATATTCTTTCCCACCAGGTTCTGAGCTTGCTCAGGGAGGGGAACTTCGGAGTAAGGTCTGTTTTCCCTGCTCCTCATGATGTTCCTCTGCTTGTCTAAGTGGTTTGTCTCTGCTTCCTCTGGCTGAGTTTCTGGTTGGTTTCACCGCTGACTGTTCTGAGCGGCTACTGAAATGAGACTACGAGTAAACATTCGACTTCTTTTTTAAAGCTCTGATTTCTGGAGTAACTTCCAAATTTCACAAAATGCCACACTAAATGTAGGTGCTCATGGCCTTTTTTTCTCCCAAAATGTAAACATATAGCTATATCTGGATAGTGCAAAAGCGTGTCTGTACAAATACATTTGTGTATTACATACTGGATACGAAAAGGCCTGGCCCTCCTGATGGCAAAAGAGAATTATGCCATTTACTTAATTTAAGACAAGATTTCACCCATAGCTTCTGAAAATTAGGATTATTTAAAATGCCAGAAGCTTGGCAGTTTAATACTGAAACAATTCGGAGGGGGTTAGGGGAGAGAGGAGGGAGCAAACAGGAGGGAAGTAGCCAAATAACTGTTTACTTGTTTTCCTAACTCAGTTTTGAAAGAGTGTAATAGATTCGAGTTGGGGCGCTACAACTGGTTCCAAAATTAGATGTCTAGTTCTTATTTGCAAAGTAATTTTTCTCTTCTGGTGTCTACCTGTAAATAAAACAAAAATGTGTTAAAATATTCACCTAAAGGAAATTAAAATATTTGACAGAAGTTTTTGACAAAATTCCTAAATAATATTGTGGCTTTAAATATCTTCTGCAAAATGTAAAAATACTACCTCCATCACTTTTTTTCGGAAAAAAAAATACAGCCTATACTACCATCATGTGTTCCTTGTTATGTGAATACTGATTGGGCAATACTTGACATGATCAGTTTTGAGCTATTTGTCAGATCACAGCTCCCCCTTGTGTAATTCATCATTACTACAGAAAACTAAGAGATTGCTTAAACTAAATTCTGTAATACCTATTTATTTTATTCCTTTACTTTTACTTTTCTCATCAGTGATATTTTAGGTTTCGAAATTCTGTAGTTTCATGTACTTTCAATGCGAGGACAGATAATAATACTTACAGTAAGGCTGCACTAAACTACGCTTAGAGGAATATTACTGTTGCTCAATGACATGATTTTGATGTCCACAATCAAAATCCTGGTGTTTTACTTAAAAGAACCCATGTCTAATCTGCTATTTATTATTGCTGCTGGGTCTTCTTCTACATATCTTTCTAGGTTGTTTTGCTTGAGGTTTTTTTGTTTGGGTTTTGTTTGGCTGGTTGGTTGGTTTGGTTCTGTTTGTTTTCTGTTTATAGTTATATAACTTTTGGAAAAGCTCTAGCTATTTTTTAGGTTTTTTCCTCTGGTTTTAGTGTCCATATATGTTCAGAGCACCATACTGTGGTTATTATTATTCTAGGCCTATGCTTTGTGGTATTCTCTTTATCTCAGTGAAGTAAGACTCCCTTTAGAACTAGTACCAGAATACTGGTACTGGAAAGCTTATTTTTTGCTACAGCACTTTATTTCTGACTCTACATAGAAAGACTACATTTCATTAATTTGACTGTTAGAAACACTTGAAGAATTAACTTTGGAATAGAAACTTCAAAGCAAAACAAAACAAAACACAAAACAACTTCTTGTAACAACACAGTACAAACCTCCAAATGACCCTCCTGGAAAAAGTGTGTGAGAAGATAGCATGGAATAGGTAAGCAAAGCCATGTTTAGAAAGTACAAACCCACCCAGTGCTAATGGTTTAACAGCCACTGAAATTGTGTTGTGGTTTTGTCCGCAAAGAGTGATTAATCATCTTATATGGATCTGCACCGACCAAAGCTAATGCAGGAGAAAGCAACACCACTGACTGAAACAGAGTGAAGGTTCTTCGTCTTTATCCTACCTCAACGTACATCATCAAGGTTGACATTACGTATTTGTTGTGAAAAATTCAGTTTATTCACAAAACTGCGGTGATTTACTATTTTGATTAAAATTTATTTTCAAAGAAACAAGCAAACATTATTTTCTCAAGGGACTTTGAACGCAACCGCAAGGCTGATGTGCCCCCCGGTGAAAATGAGTTTGATACCCCTGGTTTAGTTGGTCGTTCACTTGAAAATAAATGTTTGCTTGTTTGAAGGCAACCGCGAGGCTGATGTGCCACCCCCGGTGAAAATGAGTGCGACACCCCTCACCCAAACCCCAAACTTTGTAACGTTGGCCTGAAACTTGCTGGGGCTGCGGGGACGGCCAAGCAGTGGCTTTGGTGTTTGCGGAACCTCCCGCTGCAGCACCCCCAGAGCTCCAGGCAGCCGCTGCCGCCATTCCCTTCTCCTCGGCCACAGCACCCCCCGTAGCGGCCCGCAAGGAGGACCTTTAGGTAGCCATCGCGATCGCCTGAAGACGACGCGCGGAGCTTTGAGCGGTAAGGGCGGCTGAGACACGGCGCAGAAATCAGGAGCTAACGGGGCAGCCTCAGGTGGCCGTTGGGCGGCTGGGGCCTGATTTCGAACGGCAAGCGGCCCAATCAGAGGCGCAGGCGGGGCAGGGCGCTGTATTTGAGCCGGGCGGTAACCGGCGGCGCGGGAGGCCGCGATGGCGCTGAGCGGGCTCTGAGGGGTGGTGGCTGGGGGCGAGAGGCCGGGGAGGAGGGGGCGGCGGCGGCGGCGGCCGCTGTGATGGCGGAGCACTCCAGGAGGCTGGTGCGGCTGGCAGTGCTGGAGGAGCTCCGAGCCTCGTACGGGATTAAGGTGAAGAGTGGGAGCTGCCTGGAGGTGGCCAAGCAGCCGGGAGCGGTGGCTGCGGAGGTAAGAGGGGCGGCGTTCGCAGCGGGGGGCACGCGCTCCTCGGGCTGGGTAGCGGCGGTGGGGCGGAGGAGCGGGGCGGTTGCCGCTGTCAGAGAAAAGCGGACGCAGGTCCGGGAGGCGCTCCGTCCCCGTGAGGCCGAGCGGCCGCCGGTTCTGGCGTCGGTGAGGTTACCGTAACCCTGGTGCTCCAGGTGGTTCCTGACAGTCACAACTCTCCGCTCGTGGGGACACGTTTTAATCCCTGCGAGGGGAAAGTTCTTTCCCCCTTTTCCTCAGCCAGCAAGTGCTTTAGGCGGCCGTCAGGAGAGCCGTGTTGTGGGTGACTGAGACAATGGTTTAGTGATGCCAGATTCCCCTGCCCCCCGCACGTTTAGGACCTGAATGTTGCAAGGCAGGGCAGATGGTGACCGAGATGTGTTCCTCTTTTTGTTAATGTCTCAGACACGCGTGCACGCCTCTGATCTGTGCAAGAGCTTCTTAGGCTTTACTGTGCTTGATGTCACTTACTGTGGCGTTTAAATCTTAGTCATGGTATTATTTATTGGAATACAGAGCTATTGTGTAGTTTTTAAACCTTTATGTCTCTTATGTTACTTAATTCCTCACATCTTTGGTTTGAAAGGCTTTGTTCGCACAGCTTCTTAGTGCAAGGCGTGACTGGGTATTTTGATACAGGCAGATCTGGCCTTGATTTATCTGTGCTCTAAGGAATGAAACCTAGCCTATTATCTTAAATACTGCCTTTGAATTCACTGAAGGCAAAAAAGTGTGTTTTCTGTCCCAGGACTCTTATTTAAAACTAAAGTTTTGTAATGGATGCCAGTTTGTATGTCATTGAAGTCCGTTTTGTCACGCTGGTCTTCTGTTACGCTCTAATTTATGAAGCATTGGCCGCTATTGAGTTGTAAACAAGATCCGTGTACAGCTGATACTGCACAGAACTGAATATTCTCAAAATGATCTTTCTGTAAGGCTGAGAAGATATTACAAAATGCTGCAGTAACCCTTGGTCAATATAAGCCAAAGAAGTTGTGAAAACACGTGCTTGAGTTGGGTTGTTTGGAAAAGGAGAGAGCAAGAGTAAAGTTAGAATTAGTTTCTTCCCCTTTGTCAGTCTCAAGCACATGGTTCTAGGCTTTTTTTTTCCATTTGAAAGGAAGGTAATAAGAACTGTGAGTAATATATGTATATCTTCATAAAAGATGTCTGTATAGCCAGCTATCTGTAGTGCTTAAATTTTATACAAGAAATGTGTATTTAAATAACTAACAACTGAGCAAGGTAGGAAAAGGTAGAATAATAGTATATTTAGAATATTTATTTTCCCAGGGGCATTCTATTTCTATTGTAAGGGAGCAGACATAAGTTTAAGAACTTAAATCACAGCTGCTGATATTTCAAATAAAGCCTAGTAAAGTGAGGATATTTGTTATGAATTCGAAATGCTGAGTTACAAGCCACTGGAATTCTCTGTTGCATAATCTTGTAAATACAGAAAAACATTATATCTTGGTGTTAATTTTCTTTTTGTATTTTTTGTAGCAACCTGGAATACAGTGACAAATGTGTTGCTTCTCTTTCCTTACTGTGCTAGGTGTGGTGTGTTTCTGTAGGATAGATAGGCCTAAGGTGGCCTAATGGGTTGGTTATTGATTAACTATTTTCCCAACACGATCAGCACTTTGCATTTCAGGTATAGAAGGCCAAGAGTTTGCATTTATCTCTGATAACAAGTCGGGCATGATCCCAGTCCTCTTCTGGTTGGAGGAGGGGCTGGCTTACATAATTTCTAAATATAAATAGAAAAGGGGTGGGTCAAAGGAATAAAAGTACAAGTTGTTACTTTGAAATGTGGGCTTTTATAACTGAAACAATTGTGCAGTAACCTCAGTTAAACATTTTTACAAGTGCTGTAGGTGAGTATCAGTAGTATCAGCTTGTTTTCTAATACCTAGCAGATAGTCTGTCTTGCTTTGAGGCAGTAGTTATAACAGTTTAAGTACAGATGCTAAATATGGGAGTTCAGAACAGTTTTCTACACTATCTATTGAGTTTAATCCTCCCTGAAGCAGCAATCTTCAGCAACTCAGATGAAGAAAAAATTACAAAAAAAAAGAGGTTGTTTCTAATATATTGTATGGACTTTTAAGAAAAGTAGGATTTAATCCATTTCAAAAGGTAAGGTGAGATTCCAGAACAGTATGTTTAATAACCTTTACTGACTGGGGGGCCTTACATGAAAACCGACTCCTTGTAAAATAAAAAGTGCAAGACATACTGCCGAAAACCTTTTTGTTCTTTCACAATAATCTAGGGTGTTACTAGTAACTAGAATCAGCACAGGCTTAGATATCTAGAGACAATAGTGCTTTTCCTGACGATACCTCTTATCTGAAATACTATCTTTTGTCTTAACTGCGCTTGTGTTTGTACTTTGTGGAATACGTGCCTTTCTGTAGTGTGTAGCTGGTAATCCTGTCAACTTCTGAATAACATTTAATTAAATTGTGTGTTTTAGGGTAAGATCTTTGGAATACCTTTTCATGAGCTACCGCAATCACCTGTGCCAGAATACGGTTATATTCCGAGGTAAGTTAACACTGTATATTTAGATTTACACTTTGCTCTCTTTATAGTACTGAACTCCTGTCAGAAAAGGGAACGTAGTGTTTCTTCCAGGCCTGCTAAAGCTTATGGGGGATATGAGAATAGTTTCAATTGAGGAAGGAGAGATGCAGAAGTTAGATGGGGAATTCAGAGCCACAGTTATCATTCAGTTATATTTCTTTGTGGTTTGTGTCATTGGGGAAAACTATACTGTATATTAAGTTTTATCTGTTTATCATGAAATAATTTTTCTGGAGAAAAAAATAAACAACAAGCTTTATTCTGAGTGTCAGAAGGATGTTACTGTTCTTTCCTCAGCTTTCTTGTTGATACATGTGAATATTTGAAGGAGCATATTCATACTGAGGGACTCTTCAGAAAGTCTGGATCTCTTGTTCGTTTAAAAGCTCTAAAGGTATTCTGTAAATCCTCTCTCTTTTAATAAGCTGCATTTCACTTGATTGCCTGCATGTTGTAGTTTTTGGACTCCTTTCAGTCATATTTGAGTTTTAATATTGGAAGTAGACTGGTAACATTGCCTGCTTTAGAAATAAGAGGAGATCTAGTCCAGAAACAGTCAAAGTTGACCTTTTTTTCTTTTTCCTGGGAAATTTTCCAGGTTTACAGATGGTGAGAATACACTTGTGACTGAACAAACTTGCTAGCAGTCTTGCACACTGGATACTGTGAGGATGTTTATCAATGTTATCGCAGAAGGATGCATTCATAAGAAACCTGTAAATTAGCATGTGTGGTCTGACAACTATGTCTGTGTCTCTTTGTAGACACTGTAGTTAGGTAAAACATGACAAGGCTGAAACTAAAAATGAGGAAGATGTGTCCGTCTTTTCTGATACCGGCTAGAGGACTGATGCCTAATTTTAGAAATCTGACAGTATGTTGAAGACTTTAAATCATGTTTCTTATGAACAATTTCAGGGTAAACTGGATCAAGGTGAAAACTGCCTCTCAGCTGCACTGCCATGTGATGTTGCAGGGCTTCTTAAACAGTTCTTTAGAGAGCTGCCAGAACCCATCCTTCCACCTCACCTGCAGGAAGGCCTTTTCAAAGCGCAGCAGCTAGGAAATGAGAAGAAAACTGCAACTGTGTTACTGTCATGTTTAATGGCTGACAGAACAATTGAAGCTTTGAGATACTTTTTCAACTTTCTGAGAAGTGTGTCCCTAAGGTCAGTGTAGAAGACAGTGCTTGTAAACAGCTCTCAATTCCTTTAACGACTTCTCTTTCCAGGCAACTGCTGTAGCTTTCTGTGAGTTGTTTGTGACTCTATAAGGTTTCTTATCTGCAGTCATTCACTAGAATTCAGTCATGGTCTTTTCTTTCATAAATCCGAAGTGTTTTCTTTATGAAGCCTTATTTTACTGGAGACTCGACTTTATTCCATTCTGTCGTTATTAATAGCTGTGTTTCTCATTCTTCTTTGGAAAGAAAAAGGAATGACTGGTAAAATTAACATAATCTAACTAATACCTTGCGTTCCCCAAAACTGGGATCTATAACATCTTGATTTCAAAAAAATAGTCATGCAGTTGCCAAGCCTGGGGTGTGTAAGTCTAGACAATAATCTCAGTATGTGAGCACTTGTGAATGATTCTGTATTTTTTTTTCCAACTGCGTTTGTCTCATTTGGTCTCTTCTCTTTCCATGGCTTATGGCCTGATAAAAATTTTTCTTGTGAAGGTCCAATGAAAACAGAATGGATAGCAGTAATCTGGCAGTGATTTTTGCTCCCAACCTCTTGCACTCGAATGAAAATGAAAAGATGTCAGCCAGTACAGAAAAAAAAATTCGCTTGCAAGCTGCTGTTGTGCAAACACTTATTGACCATGCAGCAGAAGTTGGTAAGATGAAAAATGTTTATCAAAGTGTCTTGTTGCACATACTTGTACTTAGCTTTTCTTTAAAAATTTTTAATTAACTTAAAAAAAATCACAACTATTTCAGGACAAGTACCAGAATTTATCTTGGAAAAGCTTCCTGCAATGTTAGGTATTGATGCCTTTCAATCTACTCCCTCACTGTGGGGGCATGAAGACAGTGAAAGTGAATCTCCCAGTGAATGTAAGAAGAGAAGGCACCGAAGTGTTGGGGGTAGGTATGTTGTATGAAAGTTTCAGCAACTAAAACAGAATTATTTTCAGACTTTGGATATGCTGATCCTAAGCACTTGCCTATTCCATAAGCAGAATAGATGCCTGTGAAGTTTATTTGGTTTAATTTGCAGAATCTGCATAAGATGTCATAATCACATCGCTTTATTGTATATTTACTCTAAGTTTATTCTAGTGTGTTTATTGTCTACCAGATAAGCTACTTTGCCTTTGTTAAGATTTATGAAGCCAAAATTATGTTGCAGCTTTATGTTGAGTCAACTTCAGATCCGGTTGCAGAACACTGATAAAGATTTTTTTGTTTTTGCTACTTTTGAAACTATACTTGGTCACTCAAAGATCTTGTGTACTTTGATAAGTCAGGTTGTGAAATGGCAAGGATATGAATGGCATGTGTGTTTTGAGTTAGAGTAAGTAGTTTGTGTTTTGAAGTGTAGCTCTGGATTGGGTTTTATTTGGATGCTTTATGCTCTGATATTGCAGATTTGGGTTGGTTTATTTTGTTTTTTTTGGTTGGGTTTTTTTTTTTCCAGTTTAGCTATTCAGTGGGGCTGGGGATTGCCACATATGGACAATCAAATGTTCTCTGTTCTTCTGCATTCTCTTTGAGGAAATACAAAGAAATATGTATGCTTGGCTTGATTCAACTATCCATTATAACACTGATCTTGTATGTATTGCTTTAAAAATATGAATATGTATTTAGCTTATGTCCCTGGAATATTAAGCCTGACAGCAATTTCTATTAAGGCTTTATTGTTGTGTATGTTTAGCCAAGGCACTTTTTTTTTGTGTGTGTAATATACTTTTCCACTCTGAAGAAGGGAGATCATCCTGGAGTTGCAAAGTGATAAATGTTTGTGAATGTTTAAAATTATGTGGAGAAGCAGTTAGAATTTTTTAAATTCTGTGGAGTAGGTTCTGGTACTAGGCAGCTTCTATTCTTTCTCCAGATGTGGTAAAACATAGTATTACTTCGTTTCATCTATTTTCAAATATGAGTTTTTTAAAAAAAGCTACCAGATATCTACTAGACACCATAAAAGATGTACTGCAGGCTTGTAGTTTGCTAAGCTTTGCTTTGAACATGTGAAAATACCACTGTAGTTTGCAATAGCACTTAATAAAAATACTTTGTTACACTTTTAAAGCAGGAAAAACATTAACTTCATGCATTTACTCTGCTGGGTTTAATTTTGCCTTTAAAAAACCCACACCTCAAAACAAAAACACATAGTTTACAAAAAAAAGTTGTACGTTACTTCTTTGGAAGAGCAAAATTTCATACTTCTGTTTGGGCCTAACTTCAAAGCTGTGAGAGTGTTTTGTCTTTAAGACAACTGTACAGTAAAGTGAGAGTCTGTGAGAAAGAAGGTATCCATTGAAGTCTAGGTTTGCCTACAAGAAATAAGAAGAAATATAATTTTATAATGACCAGTAGGATTTTCTACAAGAAACTTTGTTGTCTGTGCATGATTTTTTTTTAAGGAAAGATTTTTTTTCAGCTATTGTGAAAGCAACCAGAACTATGTTGGTGAGAAGATCTGGACTACAGTTTTCTTTACATAAAACAAGCATTTAAACCGATTTGCTTTATTTTTCTCTGAGAGAATGCAAGTTAAACTTGAGTTGAAAATAGAGCAAGACAAACTTCACATTTAAATTTGATTGCTCCATGTGTCTTGCATTTCAGATATTGTTAGTGGAGCATTGAATAAATTTAAATCTAACAGAACACCCTCCACTACACCTCAACAAGACAGAAGCGGTAGGTATTGGTGTACTTGTACTAAATAAAGCCCATGCAGTATCTTCAGGATTTGTGAACTATATTCCACAAATTGTTTCAACTGAATAACTAGAACTTGGGATACTGCATTTACTGTAGTTCTCAGAGCAGCTACCATCACTGCAGCAGTAGGCTGTGTGGTTCTAGGATTACGCAACTGAACTTGCGCTTTTTATCTAATGCACGCTAAGCTTTCAGTGCAGCTTTTTATCAGATTGGGAATGAATTTGCCAGGACTGTAATTCTTTCACTTTTACTCTCTTTTAAACTTAGAGAAGGTGACTATACTTTTTTCTCTTCATATGTATATTATTTTATTAATTTGTGGGTTTGGATATTCCTTTCAAGTACTCTAACTTGCAGAAATACCCCAACAAAATAGAAAAACTCTAAGCTATGCTGGTTGCTTTGCCTGCTCAAAATGCATGTACTTTGGCTAAGCTTTTATGGCTATTTTCAGAGTTTTAAAAGCAAACAAAACAACTATTTATATTTTTGTATACTCTCAACCTTTTAAGCTGTTATTGCAAATTTTATTTTCTTCATTTCAGTCCTTTCATCTGTGACTCCAGTGGTTCTTACTCCAAGTACCAAGCGTAAACTTCCACCTGATTGCTCTCAGGGCTTGTCCAGCAAGAAGAGAAGATCTTTTAAGCATAATTTTGCTTTTGAGCTGCTACCAAGTAGCATTTTTAACAGCAGCTCAACACCAGCATCAGGTACAGTACCTTCATTTTTCCTTCCTGCTTGAAGTTGTTGTTTATGGCTTTTAATTTAAATGTAGAATTTTTTCTTGTTAGTCATTAGAATCTTCACTTAAGTGTTCCTTGCCCTGCTTCCCTGTCTTAATAAAAAAATCTGTTCATGTTCCTCAATGAAGGTCATGTTACATGGACTAAGCAAAAGCAAAATTGTTTTTCTGTTGTATTAATCTCTCAAATTAGCAATATTTATCTTTTTTCAGTCCCTCTGTATCACCTAGGTCAGACTCATGTTTCTCTTGTAGCATATACGTCCATGAAGACTGTGCTTCCCACTCCTTGAAAGCTGTGGCCTTCTTCTGTTTCCAAAGTACTTACATAGCTGGTCTTAGCTCTATGTGAAATTGCTGCTATGATAAAGATTCAAGAATCCAATCACCTCTTGTTATCTCCAGATGCTAAATAATCTCAAAATTCTATAGAAAAGGTTTTAGTATTGCTTGATAATGCTTTAATACCACTTCATTCTACTAGAGTGCTTCCAACTGTAAGGCCCTTTCTCAAGTCCTATTTTTTTTTTATTCTTTAATGTGCTGCCAACTGAAGTTAGCCAGTCTAGAAATTCCTTTTTATTCTATGTTTGTTTTGCCTGAAGATACCTTTTTCTGCCCCCCCCGCCCCCCGAGGGGTATAAATTTCTTGCTTCTGTTTATTAAATAATTTCATGCTCACCATGAAGTCCTTGTTTTATGGATTAGCAAACCAAAACAATGACATTTTCTAAAGACAGTAGTAAAGCATTTATTTCATAAAAAAGTAGGAGAGCAACTCTTTCATTTATTGTTGTTTTAACTGTTCTGGCTGGGTATGTAAAAAAGCACACTGCAAATAATATTAAGAATGAATGTAATTTTTATAATAAAGCTTTTAAATTTGAGGAATGGATCTGGTGATAGCAGTGTGAAAACTTAATTGAGGTAGTGATATCAGTAGCATGCAATTAATTGCAATCCAGCCTCTTCTATGGATGCTACAAGTAACAGCTTCATTTAATATTAGATAAAAGCTGAGGTCAAAGTAATTTCAAACCAGCACTCTACAAAATAAGCAAACAAATCTGTGCTGTTTAAGAACCTGTTCTTTATTGCATTAACTGTGAAATCTTTATCTGAAAAAATGTGCCCATTTTAAGATCATGTAAATATGATTTTGTTCCTGTAGTTCAGTTTGAAGCAAGCCCTTCTGTGTCTCTTGAGTCATCACAAGCCTCACTGTCTCCTTCAACTGGTGGTGAAAACCATCTACCTAGTACAGGGAACAGAAGAAGTAAAAGACATGCAAGCAAAAAATTATACAGGTAACTTGCCTTAACTCTCAGGAATGAAAGATAGTGTTGAAAGGTTGGTCTAGATTCCTTGACTAATGACATGTAAAATCTCAATCTCTCTTCAAAATTATCTTTTGTGGTGTTCAAACATACAAATTTTTTATAGTAATCTTAAAATCACCAGATCTTCCAATGTGGCAAAATGGAGCTCAAAACAAAGTGAGATCTGATATAGTAGCCTCCTGTGCCTATTAAAAAAAGCTTGGCAAGAAGGCACTAGAAGAAATAAAACTAGAGGACATGACCATAAATAAGTGTCAGGATGTTTTCATTGCCCTCTTAAAGAATTTCTTACGTTTTATATCTTCCCCTCTCTCCTCCCAGGGCTGAATCAGGAAAGACAGGTTGTTTTTCTCCAAAGATTAGCCGAAAAGAAATGGTTCGTAGGTCGTTACGCTTGAAGTTTGGCTTGGGGAAAAGCAATAGAGAAATGGTAAGAATTCTGCTTCTAACCCAGTCTTCTTGTTACTGTGCAAATTTTAATCTGAAGTTTTGGGCACTGCTTTTCAGTAGCAGGAAGGACTTACTTGGTAATGGAGGGATCCCAGCATGACTGGACCTGCTATCTAGTACAAGAAGCTCCAGGTTTGCTTTCATAGCAGTAACGGATCAGCTTGTGCTGGGTTTGGCTGGGATGGGGCAAGAGGCTGGGGGAGGGGAGAGCTGACCTGAATTGAGCAAGGGACTATTCCATGCCATACAATGACATGCTCGCCAATAAAACTGGGATGCAGGGAGTTTTTTGCAAAGTAGCCACTCCTCATGTGCTGGCTGGGCATTGGTCTACTTGTCCTGAGTGATTGCTTTTGCATCACTTGTGGGTTTGGGGTATTTTTTGTGCTTTGCACCCTACTCCTTTTGCCTTTCTGATTCTTTCTTTTCCCCTGAGGGGAGTGAGCAAGGGGCTGGATGGGAGCTTACCTGCCAGCTGTGGTCAACCCACCATGCTTGTGGTCAGTAGGTCCTACAATTCCTAAAAATCTGATGTTACAGAGCTTATGCACAGCATCACTATGTTCGGAGTGGGTTGAGCCCTCCTTACTGCAGGTGAGTTGTTCCCTACGTAGGTCTACAGAGGATTGAGAGGTGAAGTATGGCCAAGAAAAGGCTGCAATGGCTCATCTGCATAGCCTTTTCCTGGAGGTTCCTTTGTAAATGAGATTCTGAGTTACAAGTTTACATGAAAGTAATTAACGCCTTTTGTTTGTTCAAGAATATTGTATCAGGATGTGCAGTTGGTAATAGACTGGANAGGTTTGCTTTCATAGCAGTAACGGATCAGCTTGTGCTGGGTTTGGCTGGGATGGGGCAAGAGGCTGGGGGAGGGGAGAGCTGACCTGAATTGAGCAAGGGACTATTCCATGCCATACAATGACATGCTTGCCAATAAAACTGGGATGCAGGGAGTTTTTTGCAAAGTAGCCACTCCTCATGTGCTGGCTGGGCATTGGTCTACTTGTCCTGAGTGATTGCTTTTGCATCACTTGTGGGTTTGGGGTATTTTTTGTGCTTTGCACCCTACTCCTTTTGCCTTTCTGATTCTTTCTTTTCCCCTGAGGGGAGTGAGCAAGGGGCTGGATGGGAGCTTACCTGCCAGCTGTGGTCAACCCACCATGCTTGTGGTCAGTAGGTCCTACAATTCCTAAAAATCTGATGTTACAGAGCTTATGCACAGCATCACTATGTTCGGAGTGGGTTGAGCCCTCCTTACTGCAGGTGAGTTGTTCCCTACGTAGGTCTACAGAGGATTGAGAGGTGAAGTATGGCCAAGAAAAGGCTGCAATGGCTCATCTGCATAGCCTTTTCCTGGAGGTTCCTTTGTAAATGAGATTCTGAGTTACAAGTTTACATGAAAGTAATTAACGCCTTTTGTTTGTTCAAGAATATTGTATCAGGATGTGCAGTTGGTAATAGACTGGAAAATATTGGAAGGCGTCTTGCAAGTCAACAAGGTTTGGAAAGCAGAATTGAATGTGGAAAGAGAGATGTCCTCTTCAGCCCATGCATCAATGAAAAACTCCCTAAGAAAGGTAAGTATCTAACAGAATATATTAGATGGGGAAACCTTTTGCTTTTGTGAAGCAAAAGTAACTTTATTGACAAAGATATAAGAGGAATTGGATTATAAGTGTTTCTGGCTCATAGGATGAAAATTACTTGAATGTTAGTGGCTCCTAGGGAAAAATAATCGGCTTGTGAAAAAATAACAGGCTTGTGTTTCTAGTGTATTTTAATAGTTCTCTTTTGTTAGTTAAACAAGATGAGATGTGATTTCAGTTCTTAATATTACAACCATTTTTCATATCTATGAAACTTAAAGGAGTAATTGCATCTTTAAATCCAGTGCTGCTTTGATAATTAGTTTTTCAAGAATTTTGACTATAAGTCATTAAATTCACAATATATTATTCTTAAACACTGTGATATTTATTTTAAGGTTCAAAGAATGTGAGCAAGTCAGAAGAGAACTTGTTAACTCCAAAGTGTCATGATAAAGTACTTCACCGAATGTCATGGAATAGTGCTACTGTTACAGATTCTCAAGCGATCAACAGGAATAAGGGAGTTCTGCCAGGACACCCTGAAACAGGAGCTGGTTTTTCAGAATCTGTTTTGATGTTTGGAAAGCCAACAGTTGTTCCAGATGAATTCAAATCCACAACTGTAAGCAAACAAGACAACAGCTTGGAACTTTTGCTTTGTGAAGCTGAAAGTAGTTCAACTGCAGAAACATTACTGAAAGTTAAGCGAGCCTTCTCTGTGTCTGGAAGTAATTGCCGTAATTCGACAGGTGATACAAAATCTTCCTTCCCGGATGTAGCAGGTGAAACTCTGTGTCTCACAGGACTCGGCCCAGAAAAAGAATTGTTAGCTGAAGAAATGTCTGAAAATCTAGCAAGTACAAAATCCAGAGAACTGCTGTACCAATTAAATAAATCTTGTGCTATTGATAAACAGCAATCAAAAAAAGATGAAATGAAAGTTTTGGAGAAAAGAAACTTCAAAACTTCTATTGAAATTGAACTTCAGGTCCCCAAAACAGATATAAAAAGTGTAACAGAACTTCCTGTGCCTCAAGTACTGGCCAGGGAAGACAAGCTGACTATTCAGAACAGTTCATCAAAAGATGACTTAAACAAATTGGATTCCTCTGGAAGGAAAGAGGAAATAGAATTAACATTGTCACAAGCAGCTGAAAACTGTATGGTAAAGTGCTATAATTCAGCAGAGGACACTGCTAAACTTTGTGTGTCAGGACAGCTTCCTACTTTACAGTTGCCTAAATCACAAAATGAAGTAGGCAATCAATACTTGCAAGCTGAAAATTCTGATAAAACTTTAACTAAAACATCAGCTGTTTCTGACCATGGAAAGGTTTCTGACCACATACAATGGTTCAACAAGCTTTCACTAAATGATCCAAGTTCTGCAAGTAAAACTAAACCACCTCTTAAGTTTCAACGTACTCCTGTTCGACAGTCTGTAAGAAGAATTAATTCCTTATTGGAGGCTAACAGACGGTCTGTAAGCTCCCAGCAGTTTAAAACAGGTGATGTTGGTTCACCGCTTGTTAAATCTTTGAGCTATGATTCTGCGCTATTCTCCTGCACAGAAAAGCCCTCGAAGAATTCCGTGGCCTGGCCACTCAGGAGTGAAAGTACATGTGACCAAGTCTCTGTATCTCATAAGCAGCTAGACTTAACATCCAAATCATGTTGCAGGCCATTAAATCCATCAGACAAGCCTGACATTTCTGTCAGAACTACTGGAATTCACGAACAGAAAGCGACCGTTCATCCATCAAAATCTGTTCTAGAAGATCTAACTAATCATGAAACAGTGAAATCCAGTTTAAAAGTTAATGCAAGTGTAAGTATTCCAGGTGCTGCCCCAGAAAAATCTACAATAGCAAGAAGTGCTTCAGGAAAAGAAAGAGTTCGCTATAGAGGCTCACCAAAGAATCCAATATCTCAAGTGAAACTGCTACCAACTGCAAAACCAGTGGACTTATAAGATCAAATATGATGACTAAATGGGCTTATTGTAACTTGGTTAACCTTTGGAAAAACAAAATTTGTATGTTTTGGGGATTTTTTTCTCTATTTTTGGTTTTGATTTATTTAAATTGGATGAGTCATAGCCTTGTACAGATAACAATTTGTTTTATGTTGAGGTTTTCTTCATTTACTGAAACTTTTGTAAATGCTAGTCAGTTCATCTAAGTTAATTTGACTTCTAAAACAAAAATAACTTGTTTTTACAGATGTTTGTTAAATCTACTGGATTATCTTAGCTTTTAAAAACAGGCTACATCTCCCAAAACAACTTTTGCAGTATTTAAAGTACCAACTTAGGAAAAAAAAAAATCTCAGGCATCTAAAGCAAAACTGAGATATGAAAGAAAATGTCTTGATGCCAAGTATTAGTAGTTATATTTACTTGGTAGTTTCAAGTGTATTGTAGCACTACTTTGATATTAAGTTGGACCTTACATATGCGCTACTTCTTTTGAGGCAATGGTTTCTATTGGAGTAAATTGGGAGCATATTTTCCTTTTTGAGTAGGTAAATCAATTATATTTTGATGTATACACACACACTGGAGACTTATTAGAACATGTGGAAAATGCGCAGTTTTTTCAAGAAGTGAAAAGTCTTAAAACTTCATCCAGCAATGTGTTCTGCAATAGGTACCAAGCATTTCAGTTGTGATCATTAAAATGTTTTATCTTAATATGAAAGGATCATTTTAACTTATTTTTAAAACAATAGAATAGTGTTAACTAGATGGTGCGAATGCAGGTTTAGATGCTGATAATGTTGCAAGAGATGAATGTGAGAAGCCATAGTGTGTTTACAGTTGATTTGCACAAGCAAATGTTTACATCTTTTGGAATTAAAACTGGTTGCCATCAGTTGTGAAATTATTTAAAACACTTGAAACTGTTCATTAGCTTTCTGTATGCAAATTGCTTCTAGGCAAAATGTAAGAGCTGAAAGCACTGGATACTTTTGGTTTTATTAAAACCATTGGTTTTGTCCCTTTTCTGAGACTGTTCTTCTGTAATGATTTAGATTGTTGTCGTATGCAGACTGTGGATGTCAAAAATGAGTAAGTGTGAAAATACTCAAGTCAAAAGTTATTCTGACTCCTTTTTGTTCATCTTACTGATTCTCATAGCTAGCAAAAGGCATGGTGCAACATCATTTAGCAGGAGGAGACTTCTCAACTTCTTAAATGAGCTGTTAATGAAAGGACGAGTACTGCTTGCTTTCTGCATGTTCCCTACCTGCTTCCCTGCATACCCACCAATTTACTAGCTGAACTGGGACATCTGCTCCCACCAGCCCAGCTGAGCTGCCTCATGCTCTTGCTATGTTGCTGTTAATACTTAACACCGGGGAAACAGCCAGGAGAGGATCTTAACAGATTGCTTGGTGGTGTGGTGAAGTACCGGAAGCTTTGGTTCCATGAAATAAGGGAGCCAGTGTAGTGCTTCAGGACGCTGCTTCTCCCCCCCTTTCAGCTATGTGCTCCTGCCCGCTGCCTCCACTGGTGTTGGCAAGTCCATCAGGGGATTGAATGTGGGAACAAGAGCACTGTGTTTTGCACCATTTCACTGATGTAAATAAGGCTCAGCAAAGCCACTGCCAGCTGTCCTAGCTGATGCAAGCAGGTAGGAGATGGAAATAGGACAGAAGATAAAGGTGGTGTAATGAGGAAGAAAATGAGATCTGACTCCTTCTGTAGGAGTGAGCTGTCACATCAATTTGTGTTTGGAAGAGCAAGACTTGATTTTTCTTGTTAATATGTACCGAATGTTTGGAAAGCTAATGTAGCATTGACAATGTGTTGTGGATGGATCACTAAACTATTTTTGGTCATCATTGCAAGCTGGTTGTGAACAGGTAGGCTTAAATGTCAGAAAGGGAGATTGTGGTGAGGCCTGACAAACAAACCTGGGAACACCAGGAAAGATTGTCAAAGGAAGTAGCCTCTGCTTTCAGAGGTTTTACAGAATGGTTTAGGCACACATCTATTTACAACAAGTTTATGGTGATTTGGAGCAGATTAGAAAAATCAGATGCCTAGCGAAGGTCCCTGCTGCTTAATCCTGTGAATTACAGATGTGCAACATACTAGAGCAGCAAAATGAGAGAGTAATCTCCATTTGAAAGTGTCTTTGTGGGTCTGTTGAGGTTCATGGACTATAATCTCAGAATTTTTCTGTAGATAATTAACCTGAAATGGAACATGTCACATTCACATCAGTAGCAGTGAAGATGTATTATTAAAAGTAGCCTTTAGAAATTACCGTTTTGCTAAGTGCTATTAAATTATGAACTTAATTTAGCAAGATCCTTTTACAGTTGCCTTTGTTAACCTCTGCTGTGGATGGTGTATATAGATTTGCTTAACCTCAAGACCTTTACCTGCAAGTGCTTAGACATGGTTGCCACATTGTTACCTTGTACACCTGCAGCAAGGTAATACTATCATTCTGTAAGTAAACCTCTGATTGTATTATTCCAGGGAGATAATGTGCAGCAGGAAGATGGATGCAATCGCAGGAATACGTAATACCTTATTTCCGTAATAAACCTTCCGTTTATTTTTAGACTTGTTTAGCTGAAAAGGGAGATATTGAATATTCCCCTCAAGCTTCGTGTCATCTTCTCAATCGCACAAATCCCTGCAGCAGGTACCTACGAGCAGCTGGCGGGGCCCGGCTGCGGGAGGAAGGGGGGCGAGGGGCCGCGGCTGCGCACGGAGGTTGCGCGGCCGCGGAGCCGCCGCACTGCCAGAGCGGCGCCGGGAGCGGGAGGTGAGTGCGGCGCTCCCGGGGGTTGGCGGCGGGGCCCGGTCTGGCCCGGGGGTTCCGAGGTGCGGCGCCGGGGGAAGGGCGGGGGGTCGCGGTCCAGCTCTCTATGGGCGCAGCACGGAGGTGCGGGCGGTGGCGGCAGCGGCAGCGCTGCGTGTGTGCACGTTAGCGGGGAATATTGTGCACAAACCAGGCTTTCTTCTCAGAAGAACGGCGCTCCCCGCGTGTGCGGCGCTCTCCTGCAGAGGCGGGTGCAGCGGGGGTGGATGGTGCGGGGGGCGGTGGAGCCGCGCACAGGCGTAGCGGGGAATATGTTGGTTTGTTCAGCCATTTTTGCCTCAAAGACGTTTTCAGGTGCCTTGTGTGGGGCGGTTGGAGCAGTGGAACGTATTTAAACGTCTGGCGTGGAGAAAACAGGCAGCTGGATGTGATTTAAGGAAGGCAAGGGGGACCTGAGGCTTTTGTTGTTGTTTATTCAAGGGATTGGAAGTGTTGCATTTGAATTATTCTTTGATGAGAAGGCAAAAAAAGCTTTAAGAAACAAGCGTTCTGATTAAATTAAACCTCTCGAAGAGGAAAGTGGCGTGCTTTTTTTTTTTCCTTTTCATTTTTTCCTTTCCCCCCAAATTACTACACTGTGTAGCCATTTAGTGAAACGGATTCAGTGAAACAAATGAAACCTATTTACTTCAGGTTGGGAAGATGATGCATACGAAGTAGGAAGCCTCTTGTCTTAAGGTACTAAAATATAATCCAGGTTGTTCAGTAGTTTCTGGTGACTCATTTTTCAGGCAATGCGAGAATAGACCTTAGAAAACACAGTTCCTGGCTGAGGAATTTTTTGTTTTTAGCCTAGAGCTTTATAAAACAACATAATAAACATAGATTGGGTGGGGAAATATTTTCTCATTAAATGGAACAGTGGGTCCATTTTGTTTGCAGTGACTGTTAATGAATATTATGGGCAAATGCAATTAAGAAAATTGATTCCTGCAGTTTGCTACTTCACATTTTTTTCAGAAGAGGAGAACGTATCCACTCTATTCCTGTTTCAACCCCTCAACCCAGTTTTCAACTGACTAGATTTTAAGCTGCTCCTAGAAGCTGTGGTGCTGAACTGTGGTGTGCTAAGTAGTAAGATCAGAAGTTACCTCCAGCATGCTCCATGGACTTCTTTTCCACTATCATTTATAATCAAATTCCTTTCTTTTTCACAGGCTAAAAGTGACTACCAGAATGACAACTTCCTGGCTTTATAACATGATCTTTCTGCTGGCATTTGGATTGGCTTCAGCTTTCAGCCACAGCCCTAGGACCCCTGACAGGGTTTCCGAAGCAGATATTCAAAGGCTCCTCCATGGGGTTATGGAGCAATTGGGCATTGCCAGACCCCGGGTAGAATATCCAGCGCACCAGGCTATGAATCTGGTTGGTCCACAGAGCATTGAAGGTAGCTAATTTCTACTTTGAGCTATGATGAATTTAGTAGTATCCTTTGATAACAATTAATGCTTTGCATACAGATGCAGAATGTACTGAGCTTAAAAATCATGGACTTCCTCACCAGATTGTTGCCTGCTCTTTGTTTTGAAATCATCATCCATCTTTTACTTTCCTTAATGTAATGATTTTGGCAGAAGTAGTACTGTTTGTTTGTTTTTTTTTTTTATGTACAGGCTTTGTAGAAAAAATCGTGTCTTAGAAGTGTCTGGTCTCCAGTACCTCAAAACAACAGGTTTACTAAATTCTTCCCCAATAATGCATGTATTACATATACATTTCACATGAGACAGATGTGACCTATAGAGCCCAAATCTCATAGATTTTTTACAAACATTTGCAGACCTGAAGAGGTCAAATGTTTGCGGTGTGAGAGATAAAGGGAGAAATCTTACATGGGGAGGTTCTCCCTATGTGCTGCAGAACCCCGTGGGACAGGGTCGATGCTGGGGTGTACAGGTGGGGGGTGCCAGGGCTCCAGCTGCAGGGCTGGAAAGGACAGGGTGCTCCCCTCCCTGCCCTCTAAGTACCATCTCAACACTAATGTTGTGGTGAATGCTCTTGGCTCAGGTCCATTTTTTTGGCCAATATGAGTAAATTTTCCTTGGAATCAGTCTTTTATAACTATGCAAACCATCTGAAGTATCTGGCTCAAATGTTAGGGTGTTAGGATAATGTTGCAATTTATTGCTATTTGAATTGTAATAAACTAGCTTTTATTTTGTGATTACAGCAAAATGTTTACAGTATACAACTCCAAATATTGTAGTTCATGTGTGAGCCACAAAACGGAGGAGAAACTCTCAAGCCTTCTTTGAGAATTAAACCAATTTGATGCAGTGTAGCAAGTCTTCATAGTTTGCAAGTCTGTGCACTTTGTTTGTCCCATTCGGATCTCCAGACTATGCCAGCCACAGAGATACAGTTGCCATAATGGCAGCTAAGGAGAAGATTAAAGCTGAAGAGGCGTTTCTACCAGATAATTGCAGACCTAAATTTATGTATTTTCTAAAGAATCTTTGATTGACATATGTTTTTCTGCAAACTGAAGAGATTGAGATTAGGCTAAAGGATTGAAATTTGGCCTGGGCCCTTTCTTCATCTTCTATGAGTGTTTGTATATATATCAGTTGGGACAGACTGGTAGAGGAGAGTAATTTTATTCTCCATCTCCCTTTTGCCCAGACTTTGTTTTTAATCTTAGAAAAAATAAGCAAATCTGGATCTCTGACAATTATTTCATCTCAGCTCTTTGCTATTACTTTGTAATTACAAGGTTTGCAAAACCAGATTAATAATATCTTCTTTTAAGTATTGAAACTTCTGGTGCTTGTGAGACTCGAGTGATACTGGTTTTTCAGTGATCTATAGAGTCTTCTGCAAAAGCAAGTTGGTCTTTTTTTTTTTTTTTTCCTCTTCCCCCCCCAGTTTTAAATTAAACTAGCTTCTGTGTATATAACAGAGTAAAACTGAAAGGTGATAAATCCAGTTCATTTATAATATTTAACATTTCCACCTTGATCAGATGAGCATGACTCATTTTTTGAGTCTACCATGGATATTTAACAGCCTATTGAGAAATTTCTGCAAAAGCAAAAAAGCCTTGTGAGGTGAACAGTATCAATCAGTGTAGAAAGAGAAATGTAAATCTACGTGTCAAACATTGCTTTTCATAGTGTGTTTTGTGGTACGTTTTTCAGATAGTAATCACTCTTTTGCTTTCTTGTGGTAATATGAGTCTATAGATAGATATCACTTTAAGTATCTGATTAGAAACTTCAACTTAAGAAAGTGTTCTGAAAGCATTGGTTCCAGTTACAAGACTAACATGGTTTTATGTCATTCTACACAATATTTTCTCATACTGCCTTTTTTTTTAAGGTACATATAATTCAGTAAATTTTCACAGTGAGTTTATCTTTAAATACAGAACATGAATTACAGGATAACCCAACAAAACTTGCATTTTATTTTGTACCAGTGATTTTAACTGTTACATTGTGAAAGACTTCAGAATTTAATATATCAATTACTGATCAGGTAACAGTGCTCTGTTTCATCCTCTTTGAATATTTATTTTTATGTAATTTGAGATAGAACCTGTGCGATGGGTTTGACTTTCTGTTAGGTGTCTACTTTAGAAACAGAACTGCTAAAATGGCCTGGTAGGGTATTTATTCAAAGTAGTCTAGTTCTGTAAGAGATTCCCATACATAATGCTTCCACATGCAGTATCTGCCTGAAAAACTGCAGTTTTAGCATTTTCCCCACAGTCTGCCCACTACTGGGTTATTGCCAGGGGACTGACATTCCTGATATCCCAGTCAGCCAGTGTTTTCTGAACAAAACAGAACAAGAACTGGATTCAGGCGAGGACCTTGTCCTCTGTCAGGGAGTGAGGACAGGAGGCATTTGAACAAGGACTCCATGAGGCATTGACCTGCTGTGGGCAGATGAAGTGTAATACTCAATATAGTAAAAAGATTGTGACCTTTCTGAACTTGGTTTTCTTTGGTTTGGTTGGGGGGCAGGCTGGATGTGACACACGCATTTTGTGAAATTCCGTCACATGATGTAGAAACAGTTTCCTCAGAGGAGGAAGCTCCGGTTTCTGCTCTGCTAAACAGACCTGCAGGACTTTTTCTGGAAAAAATGTTTCTGATGCTGGTGAGCTCTTACAGCTTGCTTGTGTCTCAGGTACTTCTTGACCAATGTGCAAGGAGGTAAACTGAGCAGTGTAATGAACAGTGTTATGGGTTACAACCATGTTTAAGCAAAACCCCTTTGCCTGTAGTACAGGTGTCAGCTGATGAGTATTGAGGAGGGTGGAGAGGGGACTTGTGATTGATGTTCCCAGTGGTATCCGTATGAACAGTAAGTAATTTATGGTTGAGCTACAGAAAAAATAACTGCATGTGTTTTTAGAGTACATGAGTACAAGGTTTCAGATTTTAAAGGATTCACCCATGAGTTTTCCACAACATAGTTACATTGTCCCTGGCTAATAATTCTGTGTGCAAATGCTTAAAAAACCTACAATATAATAGAAGGGAAGACTAAGGGGAAAGGGAAGAGGGAGGTTTAACAATAGTTGGAATATGTCACAGCAAAATAGGGTTTTCATCCTAAATGCCATAATGGCAAAGTGGTACTTCACTAACTACTCTCCTGAGGTGCTGTCTTCAATGGGTAATTTTTAGCTGAAAGTAGTGTTAGGTAGAATTAGGTATGAAACTCTTACTATTTATGAGAAATTCTGAGCTGCTAGGAGTGTTGACTTCCAGACATTTTTCAGGCTGTAGGTTGCAGTGACCAACGTAGACAGTTTAAAACCTGGTTCATCCCATCCCAGCATCCTCATCATCAACCTGCTGCTCTGGAGTGCGTCTGTCTCTCGTTTTGACCAGGTATTGCATCTCAGCACAGAAAACCTTTATCAATCGGAGCTTAATAAATTTAGTGTGTTCCTACAGAAAATGGTTTTACTTACCCAGGTGTTTTTGTCAGAAATTGCCCCAGCAGTGTAGACCTGCAGCAGTGTTGGTAGCCAAGGACGCTGTCAGCTTCAGTTGAACTGGGATTCCAGAAGTACCGCTCATTTTCAGAAGGCCAGGATTTTACACTTTGTATGTGTGCACTTGTAAACAAGGTGCTATCAGCAAAAAATAATTTCTGTGGCTTTGGAATTTGGAAACAAATTTAGGCTGTCATAATACCGATTGCTTTGTGCTAGCAGCCTGATTATTATGAAATGTTTGCAAACTTGAGTGATTAATAGAATAACCTTTTCCATCTGAATAAGATCTTAGTAATTTTATATGTAACAAAAATACTATTACTGTTAGCTCATAAGCAGATTTCCTAATTATGCCCACTTTCCATCTCAACTCTCTACGTTTTTTCCAGTGTTAATCATCATATTTTGACTTTAAAATGGTAAAAAACAGAGGGTGGATGTGTTGCAAGGAACTATACATGGTCTTCCCCCACACACACACCTAAAAAAGCTTAGGGCCGCCTTGGCTGTAGTTAAGTCACAAACTTGCTCTGTACCGAAGATGACTAAAAGATGGGTACTTTCCAGAAAATACATTTAGCAGCATGTGTTCTCTTTCCTAAGTGACCAGATAGTTTTCTTGTAGATGGATAGGAAAAAAAAAAAAAAGTACAGCTTGTTAGTTGGAAGAAATTACTGCCTTTTGTTGAAATCCATAAATGCATGGGTTTAGTTTTTTGTTTTTTTTTCTTCTCCTTCCCTTTGCATTTGCCAATTTACCTGTTAAGTCAGGCCGAACTGCTAAAATAGGAGTCTAGAAAATGCCTTGACAAAGAGTTTCATCTACTAAGAAATAACTGTGAAGTTCCAGCTGTGTGTAAGCCAAAGAGAGCGTGGAGGTCCAGAGGCCTGTGATGCGGTGGCTCTTCTCTCTGTGGCAGCTTGAGCTGGGAGGTGGGGAAGCAGCGTGAACTCCCCTCCTTTGCTAGGGCCCTGTTAGCTCAGTGGAAGCAGTTCACAGGATAAATACGTCACAAAAATGGGAATTTGCTGGCTGATGCCCCGTGCTTGTGTGCCGCAGCCGGCAGATGGTGCGTGGCGTGTCAGCGCGGCAGAAGCCAAGCAGGTCCCACGTGACGAGTGTCACGCAAAGATGTTTTTAACGTCTGAGGTGGTATCTTAGGAGCAGCTGTTTTTTGCCGAACAGATTTTCTTTCTGCTCCCACCCCTATTCCTAAAAGTAATAAAGCCGTATTAGCTACTTTAATTTCTCTAATAATATTTGGTCTTCTTGCTAATTCATCTTTTCAGAAAGCTGCCTTAGAATCACTTAGCAGTCTGTATAAAAAGAGAAAAAACAGAAAAGCAAAATAGGAATTTTTAATTAGTAGCTGTGTTTCTCTAGTTACTGTTTATCACTAAAATACTGTACAATACCACTGGACTATATTCAGATTTTCTATAGACAAGAAGGGGGCTGTATCTATGTTAATAAAGGACAAAGAATCAAATGAAGGAGTGCCTTCAACATTTCAAAAGCACAGAAGTAATTTTTTCTGCCTGGCAGGGAGTTCATGAAGAGACCACCTATGTTGGTTTTGGTTTTCTTTTTCCTTGCATGCTTATAAGTTTGTGACAATATTTAAGGGTTTTTTGGGGGGAGGGAAGGGAATATGTGTATAATGCAAATTTTAGGACTAATATACCATGCATAGGAGAACAGTAAAATCAGTTAAACACATGGGGGCACCAGTAGCTCAGCTCAGGCGGTTTATAGCACTTAACTTCTTAATGGGAAATGCAAAGTGCTATTTTCACTTGCATTTTCATTGCTTCCTGTACGAGTCAATAGGACAGACAGCCTCATGGGTGGTTTGTTTGTTTGTGTTTGATTTGGTTGGGTTTTTTTATTTCTCAAAAACACTTCAAATGAGAAAAGGTGCTGGCAGGACAGCCCAGAGATTCTGAAGTCTTCAATCAATCTGCAAAAGAGACATAATTCTGTCAGTCACAGTGATAATGTTAAGTGATATCTCTTAAATCCTGATTGTTTGTAGGAATAAGAAAATATGATGCCTCTTTGAGAAGCTTTTTACTCTCCTGCAGAGACTGCTTATAGCTACTGAGAAAAGGCTGGGGTTTGTTTGATTAGTTTGAAAGAAAATAAATACCTGTTTATTGTTTTAGATAGTAGTTACTGTTTGCCTGATTGAGATGATAAAACTCAAAAGAGTCTGGAACATTATGCTAATATTTGTACTAACAACTGGTAGTTAATGACTTGTCAGCGTAGACTCTGTACAAATAGCACTTTGCATGAAATCTGCTGTCTGTAAAATTATGCAGACCAGTCACGCATTTTAGCAATATCTGTTTTGTTTACATTTTCCTAATAAGAAATCTACCACAGACAGTGCTGGATTACATTGCTGTCTGGCCTGTAATATAACTGCAAGACTGCTACTTGTTTCTGACAAATGCAGTAAAATCTTCGTATTAGAAAGCTGACAAAGTCATTTTGCTCGTGAATGCACTCGGTGAAACCAGTGCCGGAACCACCTTTGCACTTGTGGGCTTTTGGGCCAGTGTGTGCTATGCTTATATCGAAATATCTTTGGACTTTCTTGGGTGACTAGAAGCAATAAGCGTTGACACATGGGAGTGTGATGTCTGGGGGTCAGCAACCATGGCGATGTGATGGCTTCATCCTCATCGCTCTGGTTTGTGGCCTCTGTGCCAGCAGCCGGGGTTGTGGTGCTGGAGGCCCAGGGCTGGGGCAGAGCTCTGTAGTGTCGGTTTAGTGCAATGAGACCGCACAGTGATTTGGGGTTTGGATTATTGTATTTGTTCTATAGAGAAAGTCCTGCTACAGTTAAGACAAAGTTATGTTCACATTGGGACTGCTTTTGCTGAAGCACACATGAATTTAATCAAATGATTTATTATAGGCCTGGCATTTAACAAACAAAATCAAACCCCAGCATTACCAGTCTCTGCTTTCAGTTTGCTGTGTTTGTTTGTTTGGTTGTGTGGGGTTTTTTTTGTTGTTGTTGTTTGTTTGGGGTTTTTTGTTGTTGTTTGTTTGTTGTGGTGGTGTTTTTTTGTGTGTTTTGTTTTGGTTTGTTGCAGATTACTGAAATAACCCAGGAAATATTATTTCAAAATTTAGTATGGACATCTCAAATTTGTAACATAAAATGGAAATGGTAAAACTACAATTTTTTTAAGTGCATTAAGATAGTAGATATCTGGATTTGTATAGATCTGATTAAAAAATACCTATTGTTTTCTTTTTACTTTATTCTCTGAATTGTAATGCCAAGTGTAACCAGAATTTGAGTATCAGGCAGTTGTGCATGTCATAAGAGAGGCAATTTAGAATGCTAATTCCTGAATTTAAAAGCTAATGACAGTGCCAAATGGCAGCTGTGGTTTACAGTGGGTTTTCTTTGTCTGAGTAAATGATATGGCACAACTCTTTGAAGAAATTGCATGTAGAATGATTATACCTGTAACTCCACAAACAGGAAAATAATGAGGTGATGTGACTTTGTTTTTTTATTAAAGTGTTTGAAAACTTGGCCCATAATATCCTTGCTTCCTTATGAATGTATAAGCCATGACAAACAGTGAATAGTAAGAAAGCAAAGTTGGTGTTTGTATTGCTCTGTGGAGGTGGCGTCCTCTTACCTCGATGTGAAAAGTTTGCCTCTTGATGGGCAAGGGCAGGATCCAGCGAAGGCTGGGATTGTTACCACTGCGGGCTCTGCCACTTCTGAATTTGGGGAACTGCCCTTCCTGGATGCCCGCGTGCTGCAGAAGGTGCAATGGCCCTTCTCATCTCCCTGGTATGTCTGGGGAGAGGCAGGGAAAATTCTCAAAGCTAAGGTGCTCCTCAGAGAAGTCAGTCAATGGGGAATGCAGGAAGAAAAATGTATTAATTGCTGCTTCTCTCCAGACCTTTATCTGCATGTGTGTCTGACTAAGGGACCTATTTATATTTGAGGCTTTGAACCTTTTCTTGAAACAAAGTGTGCGTAGCAGTCCTCTTCCCATGGCTGCAGGGGGAAGTGAAGGTGTTGCATCCCTTTTCTGAGGAGCCAAGAACCACTAGGAACCTTCTGAGGCACCCTAACCACTGTTACGTGGTATAGGCGACTGCTGCTATTCATAAAGTCATCTTTAAAAGGTGCCGCTGAAGGAGAAAGCTGTTTTCCTCTGGGAAGAAAGGTGGTGGGTCTGTAGGGATTTAGAATTAAGTAGATTCTCATGTACCTAAAGGTAATTAATCAGAGTGGGATTTGTAGCCAATTTTTTTTTTTTTCGTACATGTTACTAGAGGGTAATAATCCAAAAAGAGAGGTAAGAAACCTGAGGAGAGGGAATGTGATAGCTTCTCTATTGTCTGATGCATTATAGTACTTCTGTTTTCTAGTGTTGGTAGATGGTATATAGAAATTTAATATGAAACTGTAAAATTTTATCCAGCAATGGAAATATTTAAAAATCTGCCAGTGAAGATCGGCCAAACTATGATAAGCTCTTGTTTTCAAAGATTTTTTTCCATACTTGTCTTTCACATGCATGAAATAAATCCTTAGGGCACATCAGTTAGGTTTTATACCTTTTTGTAATTTTTCTCAAAATCACATGTATTTCCCTTGTTTCCATCTGAATTTTAAATTAACTTGCAGTAAGAAAAGCTTTCAAAATTTATTTAGTTCTATGAAAAGATATTTTAGAAGTCTAGAAGAAGAAGAGATTCTTGCTTTTCTTGATGGTGATGTCATGTGCAGGAGATAGATAGGATCTCTGGCACGCTCCGGAGGTTTCCAGAGCTTTTCTCTCTGTACTTCGTGTCGTGCGTGCTTTCAGCAGCGCTCCCACAGCTGCTGCAGGGATAAATGAGGAAGGTGAACGTTCTCAGCCGCTGAACAGGAGGGAGGAAAATGCTGGTTTCTTCCTTTTGGATGCTTTAGTACGTCAGGTTAGCTGGCCTGAGTCCCTCTTGCAGCAGCAAAAAGCAGCACTGTGCCAGGTCTTACCTGGAAGGGCTCTTTATCTCTCCGCTGTCTTGCTCTTCATCATGTGCCAATGCTTTTATTCAAGTGCAAAAGAAACCTCATCTTGACTCAGGCCATGTTGGCAGAAATTTTGAATAGAAATGAGTCTGCTTTTGGAGCTGTCAGGTTGTAGCAGCTCACCAAACCAGAGACTTGGGAGCTCTGTAGCCCCACACTGGTGTTCACTGCAAGGTTATTTGGGGGAGTTAGAAAACCTACCCTGGTGGCAGCTGTCGCACAGGCATGTGAAGCTTTTAAATGCTTCTGTTGAAGAACCATCTGGGACCTTGAGCCATCTGCATGGAAAATGGGATTGAATGAATATGCATGGGAAAATAAACAAGAAATCTTTGAAGTTTAGTGGAGCAATAGACAAAAACCATGGTCCTATTCTGGACAATTCTGGTGCTGCCATGCTTCACATTACAGGAGCAAAAGAAGTATCTTTCCACGAGTGTTGACACTGATGGAGCATCTGGGCTTCTTGTGCAGCTGATGTAAATGCCAGTGAAAAAAGTGCTCCAGTCTTTCATTGGCAAATTTACATTTATAGGATTGAAATAGCAGCCTATCCCTCATGGGATGAAGTAGATCACCAGCTTCCTTTTGTTGCCCTGTTTCACAGAGCCATGCGCTGTGCATGTGGCTGTCAGCAAGGCAGTGTTGTGGCAGGCACAGGTGCTGTTTGCTGGACGTGCTGTCCCTTCGCTCTGCTGGTCTGTGGTAGCTGGGAGCCAGCGTGGCAGAGGGGCTGTCGCTGCGTGCTGCAGGTTGCGCCGCGTTTGTACGAAGGGTGAGCTCATCCACACCGTGCAGCGCAACAGCTTTCTGCTCACACCAAAGGGCAAATTAATATAGTCCATTAGAGGACTGTTCAACCAAGGGAGGCACCAGAGATTGCTTCTGCGCTCCGTCAGCAAGTCAGCTACTGGATTTTTTTTTTTTATTGTGTGCAATTTGAATAATGGATAATAACAGCATATAAGCTACTGTTATAAATTAAATGTGAGATGGGCATGAGCATTACTATGGTCCTAACCATTTCACAATAGAAAACATTTCATATTTTAAATGTTTATACTGTTTATAATTAAAATATGGGCTAAAATGGAATTATTTACTGAAAGCAGGGTCAGTAATTGTGTGACGTGCGTACTTCTGGCTCTAGAAAACATATTGAAAGTAATTTGTCCCTCTGCAGAGAAAAATAAAATTAATCTTTATAGTTTTAAGAAACTTTGTGTCATTAAGGAGAAGACAAGCTGACTCTGGAATTTGGGATGCTTGAGTGTGTGTAGTTGTAGTTTTCTTGGTTTTCCTAAGATGCGCTCTTTAATGGTTGAGGAAGTCGGCTAGGTTTGCATTTTTCTGTTCTTGGTTCTACTGTGCTCTCTCTCCTTCTCTATTATCTTATTTAGGAGCCTCTGTGGAATAGAGAAAATGCGATGATTTATGATTTTTTCAGTGCCTCTCATTTCCTGATCTCAATCAATCTCAGCAACCAGGATAGGACTCTCTAGCATGAAGCTAGCTGAAGGCACACAGAGGGAATGGCTTTGGGACTGTAAAGCTTTTAGTGATGTTAGAAAGTATAAGGAGAATGAAAATGCATTTTTTGCATTCAGGATTTTTTTGAACAGTTTGAATTAATCAGATTACATGGTGGGTAGTCTTTCAGATGATAAAGGAAAGGAAAAAGGAAGTTAGCAGATGGTGTCCTGTTTTAGAGAGACAAGAGCACCAGAATGCATTCTGCCAAACTTGCCTTTGATTAGGGATGAGACATCACTTTTGAATGTGGCAATGACAAAGCAAAGGTAGATATGGCAAGATGGCTGGGGGTGGAAGTGCAGGATAGCATGGAAAACTGTCACAGTGAAAGGAAAAAGAGCAACTTCTGTATCAGAGAGGACATGCTGGAAAAAATTTTGGAGATTTTTACCAGTGATAAGAACTAAAAGTCTAGATTAACAGAAGATTTTGCAATGTAGCAAAGATGTTAATTGCATCTCTGATTAATATATATTTAATCCTTCAGGAATCTCACACAAATGGGACAAGGTATTACTGGGCTTCCCTTGCAGCTCATATTTGATTGGAGTTTGTACAGGTCAAGATGGTAAGAGGTGCAGTTCTTACTCAGGGGGAGAAATCCTCTGTGCACCTGGAGGGGCTTGGATGTTTTAAGAATCTGCTTCATGATGTCTAAGAGCAAAATTATGAAAACTAGGGCATCTAGCATGACTCTTTAAGTAGGAGCTTTAATTTGTGATCTGAGATTTATTTACAACAGATACTCACGATCCATTCTAATTTGTTTTCTCCTTGCTAAGATGGGCCAAACCACCTCTTCTCTGAATTTGGAACTGAGGTAACCCCATCTACACTGTGACGTGGGAAACTTCCAATCAGACTGAAAGGCAGATTTGTCCCATTATTTGCCTTTAAATGTTCTGCAATCATTTTACACTTTTGAAAATTCATTCTCACTGATTTTCTTAAAATTACTTTTCTGGGGGTCAGCACTGCCTGTTTGTATTCAATGTGCAACATTTCTTCTGAGAGTAGATTGGTTTCAGTTGTGCTTTACACTAGCAACAGATGGGTAGCAGCACCTAGAACTTCAGTGGACTAACAGCATCTCCATTGGATGTGTTTGATCAGGGGAATATTGAATACTGTCAGGAAACTACTTTCTCTTTGTATTTTCTTTTCTGTTGTTGTTGTGTTATCCGCCCACCCATAGAGGCAGTATTGCTTTTACGAGGAAATCAACTAAAATGTGTGGACTTGAAATTTTTAGTCATTCCAAGTATCTCTAATGGAGATTATACCAGCAGTTGGTGAGATGATTAAAGACTTTTCCAGAATTATAGGAAAGGGGAGAGAGACGTTGTTCCATTTTTGTTTTGTACCCTGCAACAGTTCAGGACCAGTGCCAGAAGATACATATATTCATACATATATGCATATATCTTAAATGAAATCCAAAGCTTACTTATGACAATACTGACCTCAGTCCAAAAGATCTAAATTTCTAGTTTATCCTGCAGGGATGTAAAATAACGACATGCTCACAGAGAAATTCTGCGCATGAGAGGGGGCTGATTGTTTGGGTGTGATTTTTTGCTAGTGTGTGGCACACAGAAGCCAGTTCATGCAAGAAGTAAGGAGAGGTGGGAAAAACAGACTTATCTAGCCCATCCTTTCTCAGTACAAGGAAATTCTCTGTACTATTTTTGATCTTTGCTAGCCCAGGTTCAAATAATTTAACAATGGTGTCTCTCTCATGCTTCCCTTGGATAGGAAATTAAGAAAAGCTCCTTTCATATTGAGTAGTCTTTTCTTTCAGTCTCTGCCTCGAGATTCAAGAGATGCATCCTGTGCTGTTTTTGTAGCTGACTGTATATATTTGTATCACAGTGTTTTACCTTAGTAGCTGCAGTGTATTTAATCCTAATGTTTCTTCAAATCAGTAACATTAAAATACGAAAACTAATGCAGCTTGTGAATTACTCTACATAATACCTCTATTTGGTATATTCATAGCATTTCATCTTTATTATTGCAGTCTGTACTGAGTGCACTATTTGTCAGAATTTATAAGGAATGACCTTTGCTAATGCTATTAAATCACTCAAGTGTGCTAAATTATGGCACCAGAGCAGGTGCTATTGTCTCCAGCTCTTTTGGAAAGAAAGGAAAAACCTTGAAACGATCCTGGACACTTATACCTAAAGGAAACAATCCTTTACATTAATATAAAAAGATTTTGTACTCAGTCAAGGGAATTCTTGGCAGTCGGTTTAAACTTACATGTATATATAGCACACTGGAGCCTGCTAAGTACCTCTGTTTTCTTTATGGATGGAGCTTTGGTGCCAAGAGGTCTGCACCACATGCAAGTGTAGATGTGCTTCCATCTGATGGATTGTCCCATAGTGAACCACAGTATATACAGGATGTTCAAACACGTATTGATTATGCGGTTCTGTAGTTTACAGCAGAATCATAACCTGATGCTTTTAAGTACATATATGCAATCAATCTTCATGTGAAGGAGCTCAGCACGAAATATTTTATGATACATCAGACATTAGATTAAATGACATTAGATTAAATGTGTTACACATTTTTTAACCTCGTTGCCATTGCATTATTGTGAATCTATAGAGATCTTAGAAGCCTCAGCTTTGTGTTGACTATGGACTGTAAATATATAATAAAGTTCATTGTGTGATAATGCTATTCTGGTTTTAGTGCCGGGTGTCGTGGCTACTTTTATGTTTGTTATAGATCTACAAAACTTTCCTTCAACATTGCATTACGGATTAAGAAGCTTGTACTTGATGGGGAAAATTAACATGTTGATTAGATTTTTAGTCCATCACGCAAATAAAATTGAAATATATGATTATAGACTAATTTGCTTCTGGTGCTGTAATGCCAGCTTCCAACTGCTTATTTGCAAAATATAGAAAATTTGACTCAACTGCCACTTCTAAATGTAGAAATGAATACAAAATTTGTCAAGTCTGCCTTATGTTAGCAATTTTTGAAGTGATTCTATTAGCTTACAATGTCTAGCTGTATAAAAGATTATTTAGGCTGGTAGCATTTGTTTGTAAATTGGGACAGGAGTACTTGATTGATTCTTCTGGAGCAGCTTTCATGTTCAGAAGCTTTATTCCAATCTTTTGGATCTATGAAAATTATAGAAATTGAAATTAAGACCATTTGGTCATAATACAGGGATCATGCTATTTACCCAAAAAGTTGTGCCTGCATTCACTCTTTAACTCACATTTGTAATCATTCAAATTCCTTTTCCTCTCATTCATTGTTAGTGGAATTTATATGTTGACTGTATGTTGTTATCCCTCATTATATAGGGTTTTAAAAAATATTGCTCTGCTGTCACACAACCATCTCAGTACTTAATAAAGATGTTTGCTGTTGCTGTGGTGGGTGTGGTGGCTGTCTTATGGCAGGGAAAAAGAGCATGCTTGAAACTAAGTTTTTCTTTGTCTGAAATTCATAAGAACACTGTACCATGGTATTTAGAAAACTCCACAAGCAGTTGGGCTTTAGCCCGTAGATGCATTTGGCCAGTAATGTGTGCAGAAAAGATGTGCAGCAGGTTTGTGGAGAGGCAAATGGAGAGAATGGCCTGAGCTTGGTTCCCACACCTTTAGTGGAAGACCCTACTTGGCAAAGGCAAGGTGCCCAAGCTGAGATGTGTGGAAGAAGGCTGTAGTGCATCATTTCTGGGTGTGTTTGCCCAAAACGAAGGAGCCCATCATCATTATAGGAGCTGCTGCGCCCTGCTGTTGTAACCCTACAGTGATGCTGTTCCGAGTCCCGCAAGGCAATACAAAAGCCTGCATCTACAACTGATCCATTAAATAAAGGTGCCAAAGTCACTGGATGTGATTTTTCATACCATAATGGTGGCTGTATAGGTGTACATGCACAAGAATTCCCATCAACGATATGGACTCTTAATCGCTTTTCACCATTACTGCAGGAAACTCACATTTGTATTTAAGAAATGGTTTGATTTAAAAATAATTTTGCTAGCTACATAGAACCAAATTTGCTATAACATCTTGGGTCCCCTCATGTGACTTGATTTATTAATGTATTTCTTAGGCTGTGCAAATAGTCTTATTTCTTTCTACAGTGTCATTAACTTTGTCTTCTTGCCGTGATGCTGTCTTGCCATATCTTTTCTTCAATTATTAGTTGCCACAATGAACAGTATCAGTGACTGAAGATGATTGGGCAGTAAATGTATTAAGTTCCATTGCTGCCTTATGTTTCTTTTTACTTTCTTATGTTTAACTTACATAGTTAAGGAAAAAAGCAACACTAAGATTAATTGTAAGTGGCTGATTTTGTTTCCTAGTTTCATTATTCATTACCTAAGTTATCTGATTTAGGACACGGGTTTATGTTTCTAAAAGAGGTGTTTGAAATCTAAACTTGGATCTGTCTCTATAACAATTATATATGTATTTTAAATCTAAGTCTGCATTACTTGAGGCAACTAAAGAACTTACACTTTTAACTGTGTGGAAAGACAGTATGTGTAAATTGTCTTTGCTAGGTGGTGCACATGAGGGTCTCCAACACTTGGGTCCTTACGGCAATATCCCAAACATTGTGGCTGAGCTGACAGGAGATAACGTACCAAAGGATTTCAGTGAAGATCAAGGATATCCTGACCCTCCAAATCCCTGCCCTATTGGAAAAACAGGTAATGCTGCTGTAGCCTTTGCACCTCTGTCTTCACTGCACATCTTTCAGTCTTTCAGGCAATACGACGCATGATCAGCAGTGGCTGTTTTCTTTTGTTCTCTACCCCAGGAGCAGAACTGTTGAGCAATCAGGTGCTTTAGATGAGTTTTATTTTTTTTAATATGTGCACGTTCTCTATTGCTATATGACTGCTAGAGAAGGTCAGGTGGAAGAAATCATCTTGACCTTGGAATAGAAGATACTGAGATTTATGGTAGTGTCTTGTTCCTGAGGGAGTTCATTTTTAGGCTGGCCCCTGAAAAAAAAGTTATCATTCTGTACAGATGAGATTTACCCTTATTTTAGAGACTTTCATTGTGCCAAGAAGAATGAAACTGTCTGCCCTGATCTGCAACTCAGACCATGAGTCAATATTTAAGATACCTTGGCTCCAATCCACGTGGCTTTATAGCTCACTGAGGGTGTGTTTGTGCCAAGAAATGGAGAAGTACGTGGACATACCCCAACACGCTGCAGGCAGGCTCGCTCCGGCAGCGGAGCCGTGCAGCCTTGGGGTGCCAGAGCTGTAGGGTGCCTGAGACCCCTGGTACCTCCCTCAGCTTGTTGGCTGCACGTGTACCAAACCACACAGGTGGCCAGTGCTGAAGGATGGCTAAAGCAGCTCTGTGTGTGCATGATATAGATGTACTCTAAGGGAATTGATCTTTTCCCTCTTATTTGAGCCAAGGAATTACTTCCAGTATGGAAAGTAGTAGTAAAACACCCACTGGCTACCTTGAGAGCTGGAACTGGGAATGAGCACTCTATTTTTCTCTCATTTTTTATTTGTGAGCTAAGAGATTCTTTCAAAATCTTTCTGTTTAGTCTTCTTTTATGTTATTTGGATAATGCAAACCAGTTGTCTGTATTCTTAATGAAATGGTCTATCTTAGAATTGATCAAAAAACAAATATTTGTCATGAAAATTTTGCAAAAGGTGTTTTTACATTTCGTTCAAAAGTATGACAACATTTTGAATAGTCCTCCCTTACTGTTCTCCATTACAGCCTGCAGCTTTTCTGAAATAATACCTAATCTTACATTTTGTTCAACATAGCTGTTGCCTGACAGGTTGCAAATGATGGGTTTAGGTTTTCTCATGCACAAAAGCACACACACAGACTGTCTATCTTCTGTGCTTGCCCATTAGACTTCTGTTAGTGATTAGATAAATGAATTAAAGACCTGGCATCCAGAGAAGTGCCTTTGAAAATCCCTTCGATTTTTCTTCCTTAGGTGAAATAAAATTTGTTAGCTAAGCTAATACAGTCAGATCTGAACACAGGGAGAGTTTTTAGGGAAGTGCTGCCTGCTCAGATAAATGGCCCTGTCATAGGTACGCTGTTAGTGAAGATAGTATCTACTAGGATTAGAGTAAAATGTTTTTCAGAGCCTTAAATGGAAATTCAAGTGGTGATTGTATTATGCATACAAATTACTGGAGGCCTTCCTCAATCAGGTCTGTGGATTTGCTTAATGGAAAACAATTTTTCCAGTCACTGTCTACATATGCACATTCCACAGAGGGAATACATAAGCCTGAAGTACTTGAGCTTGAAGACTTTTGGAACAGCAGTTGCAGAGGGCACACATATGTCTAGCTGCCATTTGTGTTTTCTGCCAAAGGACACAGATGCTGTGAGAAGGTCTACCACGTTTCTGTAGTCACCTGCTTCTCTCTTGGGATGAGTCTGTCCCTCATGAGACTGAAAGAATTTTTAAGTGCTTATAGTTAACTTCAATGCTTTCTGAGTTACTTAGCCAGTATGGTTAGTTTTCCTTTGTTTCCTGTTGGCCACTTCATTTTTTTTTCCCCCCATTCTAAGGAGAAAAGAGAGAAAGCACAATCTGTTGGACTGAGAATAACCTCCGCAGGTCATTGAATCAACTCATTTTTAAGTCAAGTCTTTACTGTTTCTGACATCTAAGGGAAAAAGACAAATCTTTTTACTTGATGGTCACACGAGGACAGAAGGCAGAGTCCACAGGTGTGTCCTCTGCAGTGCCTGTGTTCTGGCAGACGGAGCTGCTTGGATGCCCATCATCATGCCCTGAGTGATAGGATCGCCTTGGGTATGTCCGAGAAGAGCTTGGACTGCAAGCTCCCCGTGCTCTGACAAAGCAGAGGGCGCTCCAGGAGCAGATTATCCAAAGAGCTGCTCTAGCCTTAGGTTGCTGAATCTTTGTTTACTCTAAAGACAATTTATTTTGGTAAAAAGTCCACAAGCTGTTTTTTAAAAGGGTATTATCCTTGATGTGACACTGTCTGCAAAACCATACATTGTGATTAAAGGAGGTTTCTGGACCCATCAGATTAGTTACCAATCTCCAGGAACGTCTTCAGCATCAAACTTCTACCACATTGCATTTTTATGAGATCTTACGATGCGTAAATGATTTTCAGCCATTTTGAACAAAGTAGCAAACCAGAAATGGAGTTCCATGGGAGGCTACTCAGTGAAGGAAATTCTGTCGTTGCTCACAGCATCATTTTAATATGAGCTTCAAAAGTATTGCCTAAACAATTTCTACACCTTCCTTTGGGCATTTAAAAATGAAAAGAGGTTCCCTTCTGAATCAGAATAACATGCAGTTCTATGTAAAATCAAACTCAATCACTAATTGAAAAACAAACCCACCTGATATTTTCCAGCCACACAGTTCTTTAAATGTTTATTGTTGTTGTTGTTTTTTAATTGGATTTGAGAAGTTTGCCAATTAATGTGGTACATCTTGTGTGTTTCAAAGCTACTAAGCACTCAGTGCTTTCTAACGTGCTTTTGCAGTTGATGATGGATGTCTAGAAAACACCCCAGACACAGCAGAGTTCAGCAAGGAATACCAGCTGCACCAACACCTGTTTGATCCAGAGCATGACTATCCCAACATGGGCAAGTGGGTGAGTACATGCTTCTCGCTTATTTTTGTTGTATGTGAAACTGGGTATTATCTATTATGAGGGATACTGTGAAACCACAAGGAGAATGATATGCTTGGTCACCTTAAGGGAAGCTTCTCAAAAAGGTGAACTTGCTCTTAAAAATATTGAAATAATACCTTTGATCAATGAAGAGCTCATAAAAATAGAAAGTATAAATTCTTATCTTATTACCTGTCTCAAAGCATGACAGCTATGTATGTGCTTGATAAATGCAACAAACCACATTTCAAAGTACAGTGAACATGTAACCAGAATTAGTGCAGATTTTAGCGCAAGATTTCAAAAAATAACAGGGCCCTAATTTAAAAGTTTTCCCAGGTTCAGTGACTATTCACTGTTTGGCTACTTATATGCTAAAATATATGTATATATGTGTGTGTGTATATATATATATATGTAGAGAGTGCATAGAGTGCAGCAGTGCCTTCACACCTTTTAAAAAAAAAATAAAATCTAAGTCCAGACAACTTGCTCTAAGGAAACCTCTCTGGCTTAAGGATTTTGGAGGACTTGATGCTCCTTCTTCTATTCAGGTCATGCACTATATTATATTGGAAACCTATTTTATACATTGCGTGTAATAAGTACAGTGAGCTACACTAAGGACAACAATCTTGCTCTGAGCATACAAGGACTTTAATAACTTAATAACTCCAGCTAGACTATTTCTGCAGGCCAGAGGCTCCAAAGAGAGCTCTGCTGCTTAATCTTAGATTACATCAGTTAAATGTCCAATCTCAAATCCATCTTCAGGCGCCAGGAAAACAAAAACAATGATTGTAATTTATGCATCTAGAGCAAATAATGAAATCTCATTTTATATTGTTATGACACTTTACTTAAGAACACCCTAAACCAATGCTCTGTAAGCATATATCGATAAATAGACATGTTTGGCAGCCTCTTCTCCTGCTGTAATTGTGAGACAATGATTCATCGTTCATAATCAGACCAGTGTAAGATTTATAGTCTTAATTACTTATGTGAGTGCTAAATTTCTAGAGAGAATCATGCCAAAAATTAAAATTTTGGAAACTCTTGTTGCATTCTAAGTAATTACCATCAAAGGTTTTTATTTTAAAAACACCAGATGGTGAACTTTCTTATTTATGCCAGATAATGCTGTTAGTTTTCTTATTATTCATAAGTAATTTACTTTCATAATACCATTTTGAAGACTATAAAAGCACTTCAGTAAATCTTTGGCCTATAGCAATATTTCAGAATCAAGCATACATATTGAGTTGTCATCAGCAACATATATATTTAACAAATGGTAGGTAATCATTAGTGAATACTCTCCTTTTTTCATTTCTCCATCCATCACTACTAATTCAGGGGAAAAAACTGCTCATGCAGGATTAAGCCAGACTGTTAGGTACTAAACAGGAATCATATCTAGCTGCCGCGTAGCCAACTCCAGATCTTTTTAATTAGAGATGAAACAGCTGGTAATGTGCATGACCAAATGTTCTGTCGAGATCCAGAAGAATTACCCCGATTGCCTCCTCATTGTATATTACCACACATTAAAAAGATAAATACAGCAGTATCTGGTTTTATGGCTGGTTTTGTTATTTTTCTCTCTCTGGAAAAATAAGAGCAGAAAAGCACTCTAAAATTTAGCTGTTCGAGACTTCATAAAGGAGATAAAATAGATCAGGTCTTCCAGGTCACTTACTGTCATCTGGATTAGGTCATAAAAGACTGACAGAGCCGTCTGTGGGCTGCCCACCGGTTTTGTGTGTGTCCTCATCCTCCCGCTGCCCCCAGCCACCCGAATCCCCTCTGCCCGCCTGCAGCCCGTTCCTCCTCCTCTTGTGGAAGAGCCCAGGACCAAATGCCCCAGGGGCTGCAGCCGCTGTGTATTTGCAGACTGCGTTTCCACCAGCTTCTGCGTGCTGGGAAGGCGCTGGGCTGTCACCACTGTCTGAAGCCCTCGGAGCCAGTGTGTCTCCTGGAGCCAGGCGAGCTGGCCTGTGCTCGCGGCTCTCAGGGGAGCTTCTCCCCGGCCTCCTCCTGCCATGGAGGCCGCGTCACAGTTCCCACTGACTTGTCCTTTCAAGGAGCCAGCACGCATTCCTTAGCGTAACCACAGTAAAACCCGAATTGCATTAGCAGGTCAGGGAAAAAAAAAAAAAAAAAAAGACCTGGTTGTTCATGAATAATGAGAAAGAAACAGGTTGGATGGTTTGTTTTGGTGACAAGAGGCTCATGCTTGCAAAGCTGTGAGGCCTTTGCGGCACCCTGTGACTAACACTTTTCTATGGGGAAAAACAAGCCTAAAAGCTATCTCCTACACCATAGTGTATGATTCCATGTAAATGCTAAACATTATTTGTAAGTACTGCTAATAAGTATGAAGATACAAATATATAAATCATTATAAATGTATGCTGGGTTAGGAGAGGGAAGAAAGAGGAAGAATTTTCCTGTCTTTGGGACAACTCTCCATATATCAATATGCCGACCTGTGGGAAGTCTCAGGAACAAACTCTGTTTATAGGGTGAGATACACAGATTGTACTCTCTTCCCCAGCACCAAAGACTCTTTTCTTCTCCTCGTGTGGAAAACGTAGAAGGGACAGTGGGAGCAGTAACATGAGGGACTATTGGAGGTTTCCACCCTAGTGTGCAACTGTAGTTTGTAAGATTTCTGTGATTTCTGGTTGATTGGTTGATTTGTTTTCCCCCCTCATTTCGGACTTTTACTTACAGGAGATAGGTACTTTCCATTTGAGCCTGCTTTTTCTGCATCTTGCAACTTGACTCTTCAGATGGTCTGAAGAAGTATTCTTGGCATCCAGAAATACTTGCACAAAGATAGTTTACAGTACGCAATTTACAATACAAATCTAAAAACCACTTACATGTAAGCTGTTATTTATTGAACCCCAAAGTGTTAACCACTATCACATGTAGGGGTTAAAAACAGAAGGGAAGTTCAGCTGTGTTTCCTGACACCAGTATCAGTACAAATAGAAAATGAAAAGCAACTCTGTTTTTCAGCAACAGTTCTTTTTACTGAAGCAATGGATAACATTTCACTTTAAGGGTAGAAATAATGCCAGTTTTGCTTATCAGCTACAGTGGAGGGATCTAAGATGGGAAAAAAGGAAAATGGGAAGCAGGGATAAAAATATTCAACAAAATTGAACTCCTTGTTAAAGAAGTTACCATCTCTGGCTTCTTAATTTTAATGGAAACCTGAAACTAGTCACTCAGATTTTATTTTATTCTAACTCCAATTATAGTGAGTAACTTTAAGTGCTTATTTCTTTACCAACTGATGTTATTATATTAAATATCTGGGTGGAAATGGTGATTATTAGGATGGGCTATGGTCAGTCTGGTCCCTCTCTTCAATTTCAGACAGTACAGATAGTTTGATTTGGTGTAATAGAAATTGTCATGCTCGATATTCCTGATAAGACTGTAAATTGACTGAAAAAAAAGCCCTCCTGAAAGGATGCAACCTTGCTAATGCAATTTTCCTTTTCAGTTTTGCTTAATAATTGTGCCAGTCCAGATTATAGAGCTGCCGATTATTACTGGCTTAAAGAAGTTTCAGTGAAGCCTGAAAGATCTAATGGTAAATCTCTCTGTCATTAGTTAGTTGGTTGTAAGCATTTTAACTTCTAAGGTTTTCCCACCCAAATCCCAACCTGTAGTACCCTAATCCAAGAAGCCAGGAGGGTGCGAAGGAAGCTCCAGGAGTGAGGGGAAAGTAGCAATTCACGTGCAGTATGTCTCCATATGATGGGTGTCTTTAACTGGAGAAACTCTGACTTCATTCCTAACAGCTCTTAGGTGAGGAATGAGAATGGTGAGTGCTTCACAGGCAAATTTTGGTGGCTGATGAGCTCAGGACCTTATGCAGTGAAACGTATTTTCAGGATTGCTATTACCATACAAGCACACTATCAGCTCGTGCTTCGTAACCTCACTGGCTTTGTACTCCACATAATGGTTAAGTAGTAATTACGGTCCTAAAACTTTCCCAAACAGACTAAGCAAAAGGCAGTCTTCCTGGGCAGGAACATTTCAATTGTATGGAATTTTCCTGAGTGACAGAAATGTTAGCCCCAGTAAATAAAATATTTCTTATGTTTTTTATATTTTATATTTTTAATAAAAATTCTTTTTATTTCAGAAACACTATTTTTCCTCTCATGAAAAGTATAAGGTCAGATAGTTTACAGAGAGAGATTTCAGCGGTGGTTTGTTTTCTAAAGAGAATAGTTTACACATCCGTGGGTTTCTTTAAAATGTTAAATTTAAGTTTTCCTGAAGTGAGTTTGCATAAATGACTAGCCAAGAATGTCTCCCTTGGCCAACTTCATCTCTGTTCCCTTTTGGCACAGCTCAGACAAAATAACTGAGGTTGGGCAAGAGATAGGCCTTGTGAATTTGGGGTTTAATGAACATGAGAAGTACAAAACAGACAATTTTGGCAGATTTCAGTGTAACACTTGAAAATGTTTGTTTTTTCTCATATCAAGGCTGCAGCGAGGATAGAAGTGTTTGGTGAATTTGTCTTGCACTAGAATTACACTTTCTATTTATATAATCAATGTTGGGTCAGTTGTTTATAGCAGAATTAATGGCCTTGTTTATACAGTGTTCTGCTTTTATACATGTAATTCTTCTCTCCTTCCATTTTCAGGTTAGGATTTGGTTTTGTTTTTCTTCATAATACACAATTGAAACAAAATGTGTTGAGCATGTGTGTGTTCTTCCAGACTTTATTAGAATTCACTACTTGTATGAAATACAACAATATGTGGATGCGCTTATGTAAACTATGGTTTTGTGTTGTGTTTGGGGTTTGCTTTTTTTTTCTTTTCTTTTTTTTTTTTTTTTTTTTTTCATCATCATAACTTTCTCTTCTGCCAAGATGTTTTTGGCAGTTTTTAAAAGGTTTGCCATTAAAAATGTTATAGACCAAATGGTTTTTAGAAACTTTATTGAGGACACTACTTAAACAAAGGAAGAGTTGGCACTGAACTCCTTTCAGCAGAACTTTGCACTGGGAGGTGTTGATATCTGGAAGGGAATGAGCAAAGACAACAAAACAGTAGGAATGACGCCGATTGTCGCTTTAAAAAGGAATTAGAAAATGCCTTGTAAAGCAAATATTTTTTTTGCTCCCGTTCTTATGTCACCTCAGATGTATAGAAAGATGTACCAGAGGCAGGATTCCTGCTTCATCTCCCTCCCACTCTTTTCTTTTTTTTTTTTAATATATATGTACTTATACGATGTAACACATGAAAGGGAACATCCAGTTCATATCGTTATACCAGCACGTACTTGAAGCACTTATTGCCTGAACACGGATGATAATATAATGCAACATAGTGGAAAATGACAGGCTTTTTAATTGTTGATAACACTGCGACTGCTCCTGAAGAACTGCAAAATGTTAGCAGGAATATCCAGGTATTCATTTGTAGTTTATCTTTCCCATAAAACCACACACCCCTTTAAACTTGCTAATATTTAACAGCAAAAGTAGTATTTCAAAAGAAGAGTGTAATGAATTTGATGGCTGCATTTTTTTTTCCTCTTCCAGAGCAAGAATTTACTCTTTGAGAAGATTAATGGTGGTCCAAAAAGAAGAAAGAGGGTAACTATCAGAATACTTTATAGCTCCTGTATCACCTATAGAGCTAATAAGAATCAAAATCATACTGATGAAATGAAGAGTTAACCTAATGCATCAGTATTATACCTTAGAGAATGTGTAAAGTCAGGGAATCTCTGTGATAAACTACTACAGCAGTCTTCAGGACTGTCCACTGAGTACAAGATGTATTTCTCTAAATAGCCTGTTGCTTTCAGAAGATACATTTCAATGCAGAGCATTAATTTAAAAATTTTATCTGTGTTTTAAAATTTATTCTGTCTGCATAAAACCATTTAGAAAAATTTAAATGTCTTTAAAACTGAATTTAGAACTTTCCTACTAAAAATATTGGTTAAATTAATTACCACTCTCCATGCATGTGGATATGTTTTGGGGTGAAAATGGCAGTAGACCTGGTTCTATAGCTGATGTAATTTGATCCACTTACCTGCTTAGATTTACCTCAGATTAAACTCCTGTCTTTGTGTCCGACTTGCTTGAAAGACAAAGATGAATGGCTTCTCATCTTTGTACCCCTGAAACAAGGAAGGCAATCCAGATATCATAGAGAACCTCTGCACAGTCCACCTCACTATCGTCTTTTTTTTTTTTTTTTTGTAGTGTCGGCCTTTCTTTTATCAAAAAATCACTTGCAGACAGAGTCAAAGTCTTTAGCTTTGCTGCTAGGGTACATTTTTAAAAGAAGAAAAGTCTAGCTCTCTGCCAGAAAGTAGCTTTTCAAAATATGGCAGCACAGTTTATATTGTAAATGAAGTAAATTTGGTTTAAAATAACTGAAGCGTAAGTGAAGATGACTTATTTATTTATGTGGGTCTCAAACCTAACTTTTTTCTTAGAAAGGGAGAAGATGAGTTGATTTCTTACCAGTACACACATCACTGGTAATAAACACTGTTCAACAATAAATTAATGATCTGTCTTGAGCTTAGTATCTGCCTCCCACCTACATTTGATTTTTGAGTTTGTTAGTGGAAAAGGATAAAGGTTAGGCACCCAATTTTAACTCTAAAGTAAGTAGAATTTACTCTGGAAATAGTTATGTGGAATATTTATTAATAGCTAGAACAGCATGTTAAAGTAGAATTAGTGCAATATATACATGAGGAAAAACAAAACATTTTCTGTCTGTTTGCTGACTGACATAATCAGATACAAAAGGAATAATGGCTGGAGAGACACAACAGCCGTGTGGCCACGGGTAGCCCAGAATTTTGGAGGTGAAGCTTCAGTTACTTGCTTTGCAGCATATTTATTTTCTTAGCACAGGCATGACACTTAATGGTAAATTCATTGTCATTTCAAATATTTTATTGTTTTGATAGTAATATTCTAATGAGTACTAATGCGTTAACAAACAATTCAGAATTTTTATTTTATCAGCAGAAGGGTAACCTAGAGCTGTCAGCAGCAGAGGGTATTTTTCCAGAAACCAAAAAGCCCACTGGGTTCGCGTCCTGCTTTCTGCGGTCCGTGCCAAGAGTTTGGGGAGGACACCTCCTGGAAACAGATTGGTCTTTTGGGCCAGAATGTCCCTCTTTTAGGTTAAGGCAAGTCCTGTGTAACTGTGCACATAGTAACTCTGTTGTATCTATATGATGCTATAGTGTAAGTCACAGAGGCACTATTGGAGTCTATAAAACTATGTATTCTATATGTGCATATTCATATATTTGTAGGTATGCTTATAAACACACATACAAGCACAAATACACATAATCAGTATATATAGCAAAAGTATGTATTTACCATCTGCTGCTGTGTTATTTTTTTTGCAGCCTTTGCAGTGCAAGACAAGGAATCCTCTAGTGACCTCTAATTTAACTAGCAATTCTCCCTTTTTCTAAATTCTATGCGTGAGCGTAGCCCAGTCCAGAATCGAATATCCCCAACGTGACAGGAGTGCTTCTGTAGCCACCGAGTCACGTTGCCTTGGGCTCAGGGCTGTGCACAAAGGTACCCGGGAACCGCATGACTTTGAATTCAACACAGCTGCATAGGATTAAACATTTTTTAGTCAAATCAGCCAAATATTTTTGCATTATACTTTGTGTTTTCTTTTGTCAGTTGAGAAGGATTCAAAATTTTATGTATTCTCATTCTCTTCTACTTTATTTCAAAAAGTAGCAAGCAAATACCATTCCAAAAAAAAGACCAATTCATCTTCCTAAGAATCTTCAAATAATTCCTAGAAGTTTATGCAACAGCCGAATTTCACTAAATTAACATTAAACAGAACAACTTTAAACAAACACGAACAAATCATTTACATGTGTCTTATTTTTAACAATTTAAAGCATTAAATTAGTGTTAGTTTTACTTTCAAAGATTTTTCCACATTCATTTCTGGTTCTTAATATTTTTATGTTTTCACTTGCAGCAGGCAAAGCACTTAAAGAAATAGAAGAAAGCAAAAGTGCTGCTCTTCATTATGATTAAGTATTAACGATAGCGTCTACAAATCTGGAGAAACCCAAGGTCTTCAAGTTTAAGACAGACAAACCCCAAATCTTTTCCAGAGATTTGACAAATACTTGGGATATTTGAGAACAGATATTTCATGCCCTATTTAAAAGCTTTTTTTTGTGCTTTTTTTTTTTTTTTTTAGTTTTGAACTCCTACATTTTGGTGAAAAAAAGCACAGAAATATCTCAAGAAAGTAATTTATATGATACAGTCAGGCTGACAAAAATCAGGAGATACTGGAAAATTTGCATGCCTCCGAAGTTTGTCCTTAGGCAAACAATTTTTGTTGGCATCAAAAAACAGCACACTAGAATTTTTGTCTGTATCTGTGAAGGAGAAAGTATATACTTGAATTTTATTTACACTGACACTGTAACAGGCCAGAAAGTGGGTGTTAATAATATTTAAGTGAATTCTGAAGCTCTGCTATACTGCTATACTGCTCGATACTTGCAAATACAGTAAATACATTTCATTCCATGGGTATAGATAAAAATCAAGCATAGGCTGCCTACATTACTGTGATCTCCAAACAGTTTTGAGACGGGATCTGTTCATCTTCAGTCTCACGTTGTGCTGCTTACATGGCGCAAAGTGAAGTTAAAGCCTCTCCGGGGATCTTCTTTCCAGCATTCCCTTGTTCTGGCAGTGGTAGGAGAGCCCTTCCCTATGCCAAAGCTTGCTTGGCTCTGCTGCTGTGCCAGCAGTTTTTTATCTCAGCATCACGAGAGGAAATGAGGAGGGGTTTCCTGGAGAGGAGGTGGGCTTGAAGAAGAGACTTTGGTCAAAACTGGTATCGCAGTATTTAACTTGTCTCCCAGCCCAAGGTCCATCAGAGGCTAGTGATTTAAGCTAAAGCTTACCTGTACTTCTCTAACAAGTTCTGTCCTGCCTCAAGAATTAGGGAGTTAGATCTGCTGCTGCTTCTCTGCTGGGCTGAGGAAAGGAGGAGCGGAGCAAAAAGGCAGTGTTTAACTCAGCCTGTCCTATATTCTCGATAGTCCACCTTCACTTTTGGTTTTTTTGAGTCTGCAAGTATTTGACAGATAAGAAATATACAAATATATCCACTCATCCTAAATCCTACTTACTTTTTATGTTTCCCTCTTTCTCATAAGTATGAATAATTTTAAACTTTAATTTCAGAGTGTGAACCCGTATCTGCAAGGACAGCGACTGGATAATGTTGTAGCAAAGAAGTCTGTTCCACATTTTTCAGATGAAGAGAAGGGTCCTGAATAAGTACAATAAAAATGAATAATGAAAACTCATGCCATCCTCTGCTAGATCGTAATATTGCTTATATATAATCATCTATTAAAATCCTTGTGAATGGCAGCATGTTTATTATTTATATAGTTGTAGATGAAAAGCAGCTGTATTTGTAACAGTATGTTCTCCTAGATAACAAAAATATGGTTCTGCTTTTTGTTAAGCTATGGTAAAAGGACATTTCTGTTGTTTTTATTTTATCCATGGAGCAAACTCTTAAAAATGTTAGTCATTTTAATAGCTAACGTGAGGTAAATGGTCTTAATGAGCAGCTTGTAAATAGGAAGATGTAAAAAAATACCCGGTCTGACTCCAACATTTAATCTTAAATGTTACTATGTTTGACACATGAAAATTATAGTTTTATGTTTTGTTCACAAATATTGTTACTTAGCAAAGACAAAGTATTTATTTTACCCGGAGAATTTTGGCTTTTGGTCCATTTTAATAAACATTTAAGCAATCTACAAGGTTTGCAAAGTGACATTTTCCAAAATATTTCAGAAGCTCATTTGTCTCGGTTATAGCTGTGCAAATTTAAAAATTAAATAACTGCTTTTTGACTCTATGCACTGGAATATTTTTCTGTTAGTTTTAATCATTCCATGTCCACAACTTTCCTGAACACTTGCACATCGTTCTTCCTTATCGATGGTACTGTTGTGTGGAAATTCATCTCCCTCACCTTAGCAACAGCAGCATTGGTGCACTATAATGTCCTTATAATATCACAGCGATACATAATTTAAGTGAAGATGGAGACATTTCTCTGTGTTAATAAGGTTGTGTCAACGTCCTCTGAATCTAAATCCAGGATATAAAGGTCATTACAGTTTATGATCTTCTGAAAAAATATGATGCTGTCGTAACACTGGTAGCTGTCACTGCTTGTGAAGTTGCTCTGGGAAGCCTAAATTGCCTTTTTGCCCCTAGGAGATTGAAGAACTTTATATTGCAGCAAACTGAACTGTCCCTTTCTGAAAGATGAGAATACAAAATTACCTAAAAATTTCAAGCCGTGTGCGTTGCCATTGAAATTATGGCAAACAGCATTATCTTACACTTTTGAACTTCACATCTATGGAGGGAAAAAAAAAAAAGAAGTAGTTTCCTTCCCCATCCTACAGAAAGACTGTAAAATAATGACAACCCCTTAGGAAGAAAAAAAAAAAAAGAAAAAAAAAAAGATAAGAAACTAATAGAAACTAAAGGTCCTAGCTACACAGGATTAAAGTTAACAGGATGGCACAAATATGACTGTGTATGGCATTTGCTTTTTCCATCCCAGCACTTAGTAATCTGTAATAAATCGTGTATGCAGAGAGTCAGTCCTCTCACGTCATTTATGGGTAGATTGCAACACTCTCTAATGTTCTAGGCTGAGCTATCACATCTTTCATTTTAAACAATGCTTAACAAAATTCCGGAAGAGCAAACTAAATAATATGTAATGCAGTGAGGTTTATACTCACACGTGACACGAAATTGAAGAGTTTCTATGAATCACAGAGCTCCTTCAACTTCTAGTGCCTTGAATGGGATGGAAGTAACCCAGCTGTTCACGGGAGAACTTGTGTTCTCTGCTTCCTAAGATTGATCTTTTTATCTGCACTCCTGCTTAGTCTCCATACAGTTATTGGGAGTCTCAGAGTTGCAAAGGTTGTCTCCAAAACCAGAAAAAAACCCTATATATCATGGCATGAATCCGAAATCAGAGCCCACTGATACCCAGTGGCCCAGAGGCTGTGAAATGGTGGTTTCTTCCACCCCACCCCACCACCAGCCCCTGGTGTTGCCACAAGGCTTCCAGTTGGTCAGAGGTTCAATTTCCACTCCTAAGAAACTTCTGTTTCTTCAGATAGCCAGCTGTCTTACCAATACTTCTGAAGTAATCTGAACTACATTCTGTCCTCATTAGCTCAAATAAAAGCCATTTTAATCACAAAACAAAGCAACCATGAAGGCATTTTTTTTCATTTTTTAAGCTCTTAGTAAGGACCAGCACCTAATAAAAGGCTGTGTGTACAGTAAATGGGGGTTTAAGAAGGGAGGAGCAAAATATTGCTTGCTTAACGCTATCAGGAGTCCCACATCTGATTTCTTGAAGCACTTTAGCTCACTGCACGCCCTGTGTGGGGATGTGATAATCCAGCACCTCCAGCTGAGCAGAGCTGACAGCCCTGGTGGCTGCCTGGGACCTGCTGGGGCCTGAGGAGCTGCCTGTTTGCCTATGATCGATCTCCACAGAGCAGGCAAAGGAAAAATTACACCATTTAGAGATGTTTGTGTCTTTAAAGGCAAGCAAAAAAAACCCCCAACCTTTACACTGCACCATGCAATGATGCATCTTACAGGAACTGTCTGCTGGAAGAAATGAAGTGCGTGGCGGTGAGCAGCCATCTGCTGAGCCCATCAGCCAGCTTGAGTGTTTCACCGGGAAGACTCAACAGCACTATTGTGAAATTCTATTACACCATGATAATGAGATTACTTACTCTAATTTCAGTTTCACAGTAGAGCTGCCTTTCTGTACTGGGATTGGTAATCCCATAATAATTTAAAAAAAAGTCATCTTTCCTACTGCTCCAACAACAGTCCAAACATATATATATTTTTTTTTTATAAAGAATCGTCACCGTTCTGACCTTTTAGAATCAATTAATAAAATTACCAACTATCCTCCTCACTAGGAGCTCACTCCACCAAACCAGTATTTACAAGAATGTAAATAGCTGCTCAGCTCTTATAGATGTAATCACCCTTTTACATTTATGATGCCTGTAAATTAAGGAGCATGGATACTGCTATTGTTTAGAATTTTCATTAAATTAAAAGCTTTTTAGATTATTTTAAAATGTGCAAGTGTTTTAATTACCTCTAACATATTTGAAACACAGTGCGCTTGAAAGAAGCTATACAAAATAAAGTGTATTGCCATGCAACATTGCTTTTGTCTGGTAAAGAAATATTTATGACCCTAGTTTAAAAAAAGCAGTGTGTAACTGAGTAGATTATAGTATTTGATCTGTGACACAAAACTTACTCTGGGGCTGCATGTATATATAGACACATATGCACATACTAACACTATTTAAAAGATAATATAGTCTTATAATAAACTCAGTAGTAAAGAATATAAAACTGTCAACTAACAGAAGAAAGGAATATAAAAATGCTTAGTGAATTATTTAGAAGGGGATACAGCTATATGCTTATTTTATTGGCACATTTGCATTCACCTAACAAAACCATGCCGTTAATCTGTTCAGCAACGCATGAGCAAACCAAAGAAACTTGGAAGGAATTCCTGGGAATATGATATCAGAATCTTGAGAGTCAGTTACAAGATTGTAATTAAAGCTGATCTGAAGCTTATTTTATCAAAAATATGATGAAGCATATCTTCATCTGTTGAACTAAGGACACAGGCAGAAAGGTGACTACCAAGTTGATTAAGTTTTTTGGCTTCGTTGCGTACAAAGTAAAATTCAAGCTCTTTTGTTTCCAAGTGTCAGGAGTTGCGGAATAAGGAAAGGTGGTTTTTTTGACAATGGAGACTTGAGTCCATGCCCTCAAATCAGGCCTCTAACCAATAGCTGGGTGAAAGTGTTGAAAAGACCTTGTTTTAATTTTCATGCTGTACAAAACCTAATTTTTGAAACATTTAAATTTCTTGAGAGTAAGTCCATAAAAAACACTAGACCAAAACGAACTTGGAATCTTCCGGCATTTTTGCTGGTAAGCTCACCTAACCAACTCTTACCTCACTTGTCCTGTGAATTAATTTTTATGCAAGTACCACAGGCAAGTCTGGATCACTAAGACAAGGAGTTCAAAGATAACTTTTCAGTTAAAGTCAAAGACTCAGATTTATGGAAGGAGAAAGGGAAGACAGGCAGATTCAGAAGATGCTACCATGACCACACAAAAAAATTTAAATGTACAAGGAAAGTACTATTTCAGATGACCCATAAGGCAGATGAGTTTGTTCACTGTTTTAATAGCTAAGGGCACTTTAAGGTAACTCTCCATCCAAGTCAGAAGCTATAAGGCTATCAGAGAATCAGAGGACAATACCTCCAATTTTGAGACATCTGAATCCAAGGTTTCAGGCTAGTGGAGCTGACAATTAGATTGAATTATATTCCCACCAGTCTTGATACAAAAAGGATGGAAATCTCATATACCTTGAAAAGACAACAGTAACAAAAACCAAACAGAACATATCAAATCCATTGCCACGTGTATACATATGCACACAGTTAAAAATTCAGGTTTGTTTGAAGTCATGCAATTACCTTCAATGCTCGTAAATGAGTATCGTGTTCAGGAATTATCTCAGATAATATGTCTTTAAAATACAGAATTGCTGTGTGCTTGAGGAATACCTGTTTGTGGTGCCTAGAGCCAAAGGCAGAATCCAGCCATGAGGAATGATGACAAACTCCCTTAAAGTGCTCAGCCCCTGATAATGACCTGGTTAGAGTCAAACCAAATAAAAACTAAAAGAGAATGGAGAAGAAGAGGGTGCAATTACCATCATGAAGGGCACCACAAATACAGCTGATTGGCACAGGACTGGGTGCAAAGCCAAGATTTCCAAATATGAGACAATGAAAAGGTTAAATGAATTATTTTGCAGGTACATACATGGTGCAGGTCTACCATACTGAAGCTTTTTGCTCTTAGGTGAAGAATGGTGTCGAATTCCAGTTCATCATCCTAATTCACCATGAGAAGGAAATATGTAGTATCAGTTCATGTTTGCTTTATTTATGACGCTAACTGCTTTGCTGTGATTACACGGATCCTGATGGCTGGAAGAGCTGCTAGCCATGTGTTCAACACATGGGAGCATAACAAACTTTAAATGATATGAGTGTCATGGCAGCAGCATTACCGATTGGAACTAAAAGAGCTTAAAAAAATCTTGTTTTACTAACAAAGTCTATTTTTGTACATGGGGCAGAGGTGGGGAAGAAATCAGAGATAACAGGAATTGAGAATGGCTTCAGACTTTAAAGATTAGGTAGACCTGAGTCACCTCTTTTTATTTTTTCCTATAGTTCATGTTACCAAACACATGGAACCCAGCTCCTATTGCAATGCATGGGTGTCTTTTACACTTAATTGCTGTGTTTCTTCATCCTACTCTGGTCTCCAAGAAAAACAGTGGTGGGAGTCAGTGGCTGAATTTCATTGTAAACTGAGTGAGGCAAAGGAGAAAGCACAAAGAAAAATAATGTGTTATTTGCTACTATCCTCAAACTCTCCCGTGTTCCCTAGCCAGTGTCATTCATTTACAGACCATTAAGCTCTGATTTTAAATGTATAAACACTGAGTACTTCTATTCCTGGTCTTTGTTCCAAACCTAACCACCATATGACAATGTAACTTTCTGGGGAGTCATCGAAGATCTCTGTTAGAGATGATACGGTTTTTAGGGCTGGACATCTGCATATTTGTTATACTGCAGAAGGGGCATATGGCTTTGATGCTGAATTCAGTCTTAGCCTCTTTCTTTACTCTGAGAAACAAACAAAAAATCCTTGCAGTTCTTCAGCTCATCATCTATGTTCTAATGCCGCAAAGTCCTCTAAAAGTGGCTGAAATTCAAGTGGGATAGCCCCTATGATGAAATGTGGTCCTGGTTCCTCATGAGAACACCTTTCTACACTGGGAAATAAAATACCACGTTGTGGCATTTTATATTTCCAAATGGACAAAACAGGCTTATGAAAGAACAAGTCAGGTCATCCAGAGAATCACTCATAATTCGCCGTTGGTTAATTTTTTTCCCCTTTTTATTTTTTTTTAAACAATGCTGCAACCAGTGACTAAGTAAATTGCAAAACTTTAAGTGACTCCAATGGGTAGTGCAATGGCTATAAGATTTATGGGCTTTAAAGCTGTGTTACTGCAATTGAAGTAAGAAACCTACTTTTACTGCTTCATAAACCATTTATCAATTTTAAAAAATAGTCATAGCTAATTTATTTCTTTAAGAGTCTTTGTTAAAAGTAAGTTCTTTAGAAGTCATTGTTATAACAGATAAGCATTGCTATCCTAATTCATGCATAGACCCTGGCTAGCCCTTAAATTCTTATACAACCCTACGACTCAGTTCCCATGCTGGTTTGTACATTTGCAGGTGTGCATACAGGTTAAAAAAGGCAAAACAAAACAAAACAGAAAAATTCACCCTGTTTCCTTATAGCTGCTTCTTGCTATTCCCACAGTGCCTCCAGTTTTGCTGCAGACTTTCTGTTGGTTATGGGTTTGACGTTAGGTGGTCTTGGAAGACTTGTTTTCAGGAGGTCTCATGAGTGCAAGTTACCCAGCATGCAAGCAATGTGTGTCAGGATAACATGCGTTTCTTTCAGTTTAAAATACATCAATCATTTTCTGCTATAGTAGTCAAGGCTATCTTCTAATTTCTAACTATACTGGCTATTTCCTACTGTGTTTTTAAGTTCTCAGCAGCAACCTATTAGCCCTTAAAAGGACAAGAATTATCTGCAAGCTTGAAGATAAGACCTTCATAGACTGTCCCTAAAATATTGGTTGCTTGTTAAAAACACTTTGTGTCTATTTTTTTGTGTATCTGGGGGTTTAGAAAACTGGAAATTATTGCCAATTAACAGATGGATGAACAGTTGCAAAGAGGTTGAGAGCTAGCTCCACTAAAGGCTTAAGTGCCCACAGCTGGACTTGTGTGCAGTACAAATACCAAAGTCCAAGCACATGATCCTCAAGCCCTGTCTCCCTTGCCCGATTCCTTAGGCAGCTAAAGTCTATAGATAGTTATGTCGGGGTTTTTTTATCCATGAAATAGCTCAGGCAGCTAAACTCCTGCTTCTGTGTATGTCTAGGACTGTTTGAAACTGTAAAGTGTCTGGAAGAGGTATGGCTAAAGAATCAAAGCTCTAAGGGTGGCAGAGAAAGGAATATTAGTAATGAACACAAATTTGTCATCTCTACTCGTTCGTAGAGCAGGGTGAACATAAGGAAGGACAAGGTAACGTCTGGGCTCTAGCTAATCCTCAAGGTGTGTTTGGGTAACCAGCCAGACGCTGGATAAAAATACAGAAGTAGTCTTAGAGCGGTCCTAAAACTACATTTGGCCCTTTGAAGGCAACCACGAGGCTGATGTGGCCTCTGGTGAAAATGAGTTTGACACCCCTCTTCTAGAGCATGGCGAAAACGAGCCAACCACCCTCCCCGGCCCTCCCCACTGGATGGCTTCTTTTGGCTCCCTGTCTTTATTTAATTGTTTCCTGAATTGCTGAACAGCCTCAGCAGGGAAGGTACAGATCCTCCTGTCCAAACAGGCTCCTGTCTCAGGGCTACAAGGCTACACCTCTGAGGTGTAGGAGATGCAGGTCTGAACCCCTCCTGTGAGGAAATAGAGGCCACAATCTTTTCTGATTTCTGAAACAATACTGCCCTTCTTTTCCTCATTTTTTATGTACTATTTTTGCAGGAAATATAGATGTACTTAGCTGCTACTCAAATAATTGGAAGAATGTTATATTTAGCAAGACAAATTGGCAAATGTTCATTTACCTGACTGTGCATTCTTTGTTCTAGTAACTTTAAAAATATCTTTAGATCACTTTGCACTTGTTGAAAAGAAAGCATTTTAAGCCCCACTTTCTTACTCTCTGTTAGCATTCTAGTGACAAATTTGATTTTGCAGTCATTGTCATCCGTCAGGTTTGTTGACCAAGGGCTCCGGTGACCCTAAGGGACCCTGTTAGTGTTTGTAACAGGACATGTCCTCACAGCAAGACATGTCTTGTTACAAGCATTTTCAGTGTTGAAGCTAAGTCACGATCATCTCCACACCAGCAGAAATTCCTTTCAAGGTGATTTCAGGTGGAATTCTCCCTGTCAATATATGCAGAGCCACATACTGAAGGGGTTTTCAAAGCTTTTCCAGAAGCTGGTGGTATTACACTGAAACCAAGAGGGATCTGGACCGCAGACAAAACAAACAATTTGATTTGAAATATGAAAACATAAAAGTAGTTGGTCTTTCAAAGCACTTCTCTAAATTAGAAATGAAAAAGTCCCATTTAGTTATGGTATTTTTTCTGTGTTTAGGAAGGTGGTTTTGTTACACTTGATTACAGTAGTTACCTCCCCACTAATGCGCAGGGGCTTTCTAAACAAATTGTCCCATCTTCGTTGGACAGAAAAGTGCTTTCTGCCTCCAGATAGGCTGTGTGCCCTCACCTGGATTTATCTCAACTAATTACATCAAGATAAAAACAACTGTACTGTGTCTCTGCTACATTTTTACATGATGGTAGCTGTCTCAGTATAAAAACTTCAGCCTTCTGTTTTCTCTTTGGCCAGATCAGAAGAACAAGGATTTTTTTTTTTTTTTTTGGTGCGTGTCTGACAGCTTTTGATGACGCCATCTCCCAAAGATTCTTTCCTCTAAATGTTCTATTACATTTTTCAAAAGGCAAAATATGTAACTTTTACTGTGAATTCACATGTTCATTTTGAAACCCTGACAAGAAATAATACCTCCTTCACAAGGACTCTAGTTCCATCTGGTTGAGAACCAAAAAGCCCAGCCACAGCCTGATCTCAAGTGTAACTGATTTGGTCACTCGTGATTTAACTTCTTCGCTTACGTCTTTACTGCACTAAAACTTCCTGGAGAGGGGAAAGAAAACTGTTTACATTTTCAAACTTTTAAAAAGTGGATCCAAAATCTCCAAGTGTTTGGTGCCTGATTAATTACAAACACCTAGAAGATTGCTCCAGAGCCTATTTACAGAATCTCTCCTAACATCAAGCAGTTTTACACTTTCCCAAGCATTTTGAATTGCACATTATTTGTGGGGAAAAAAAAAAAAAAAAAAGATTATTTAAACGAGCTGCAAAAGCGAACAACCAATGCAGAATAGCTGGGCAGCACGATTAGTCCCAAAACGTAAGATGACAGCTCTTCTGCGGCTCTGAAGAGCTCCACAAACCAGGGAAGAATGATGTCTGTTGTAGCTATATTTGGAGAACAAAGTAAAAGGACTTGAAAAACGTTAATTAGAATTCAAGATACTGTAAGAAAGGGAAAGATCAATGAATAAATATCCAACTGCCCTTAGCCAAACAGGCTAAACAGGATACTTTTGACAAGGAAACAGAAGAAGCAAAACAGAGCAGCTGGCAATATCAAGACAAGAGATTTGGCCCTAGGCTCGCCTGTGTAGTTTCCCAGAAGTGATTTTTTTTGGCAATTTTTGAAAGAGTAAATTTTTGGTAACCATACAGATAAAAAATATATTATTTTTTATTTTATTATTATTGATTGTACTTTTAATTCTTAAGTTCATAAAGTTCAGCATTCTAATATGCACATCAAATAGAATGCCCTTTAACAGAGGAAAGATGTATATATAAATTATTTTTGGGTCTTTTAGGAAGGCTCATCTGACTCAAGCCTCTTGGATTGTTGTGTGCACTTCATTTTATACGCTTCAAATAGCCCCACTGAAAACAAAGTAAAGTATCTGGCAAGTCCCTGCAGGATTTAGGTCCGAATCTAAGTTTAGCAAAAAAATGAAGGACGTGGACAAGTCCACCTTCTTACCAAAAGACTTAACTATCTGTTTGTGTTTATGGATATAGTTAAAATCCTATTCAAATCAACGAAGACTGCTAAATTGGAGCCTTATCATCAGGAGTTCTTTTAGATAACCACAACTGGTTAAACACTTCTTTGTCTGCCTTTAGATTTTTTTGTCCACAACAGTGAAAACTTGGCTTATTCACTGGAAATATGTTTGTTGGGTTTTTTTTTTCATGAAGAATTACAGAAGTTAAAAGGCCTTCTTCCCCGTTAAAAGCTTTTAGAAATTTCAAAATGGATGCATTTGAGCACATAAACATAAGTGAAAGATTAAAAAATATTATTTTTCTTGCCAGATTAAGTAAAACTCTCAACTCCTCTTATTAACTATTTATTTCATGGGAAGTTTGGTACCAAACCAGCTTTAAGGATTTAGGCCAAAATTATTCTGGCTCCTTTGAAAACTCTGCTCCCTATTGCAGTTTTGTAGTTGGGGAAATGGAGTCAAGAGAAAATCAGTGTGAATGAAACGGTAACGGATGAAGGCAGAGAGCTAGGGTGGACTTGTGCCTCTTAAACCTCTTCTTCTTGACATAGAGACCCATCTATAATAAATAAAAAATGTCAGTGAGGAAGAGTTCTGTTTCTTCCCACCTGAGAAGTGGATGAACCCATCCTGGAACAGTACAACTGTTTAACAGAATTCTTTTCCTCCCATAACACAGCAGCCATTTTTGTGACACTGGTTTTCAAACATAAAATGCAGAACTTCTAAACAATCTAAATAAGTTGTTGTCCCAGCCAAAAAAGGGCTTCAGCTCTTTCATTCCTGCAAAGCTACTTTTTTATCTGGTACTCCACTTTTACCCGGATATTGCCAGGAAAAACAAAAAGAACAGATAAGATTTCAGTTTTGAAAAGAGGGGAAAAAAGGAAAAAAACAAAACAAAACAAAAACCAGAACCAAAAAGTGCCTTGCAAATCTTCTTACATAATAAAACAGTTTATCTTCCTCTCTTACTCTTTTTTATTTCATTGCAGGCAGTAAGTGGCAAAGTCAGGAAAAAAGCCTAAACTTCTGAACTTCCAGCTGTCTATCTTACATACTAGGCTGGCATCGGATGCTCTATAGGTGTTGCACAGAAGCCCCCACACCGCAAGGAGGAGAAAGCTCTCCTCTTCCAGGCTATATCCCGAGTTACAGGCAGTTACACAACAACAAACTGTCTTTCATCATAACAAGAAAGGAGTACAAGTGACTGTTTTGCCAGAACTATGTATGAGATATCTATACCTGTCTTAAAATTGTATGTAATCTGTCTAAGATGTCAGGACACAGCAAGGTGTGGGAAGGGAGTCTTTCAGTTTTGCAGCATAACTGGAAACTATATTTAATAGCTGTTGTATCCCTGGAATGAAAATATGTAAGCAAATAACACATCAAGCTCCTTAGATGCCTCCTTTCCTAATTCCCGGTTACAACTTCAGAATGTAAGGGTTTCTTATGCTCACACAGACTCAGTTTGCTTAGCTGAGTCGCTTCTTGTGCTCCAGAGCTGCCCTGAAAGCAAAGCATGTCAGCAAACACCTCCTACAGCTTCATGAGACAGAAGAAAAAGAAAAGCAAATGCATGAGGGCAGAGGAATTTTTCATGGGTATTTTATGGCTTTCATTTTCTTGGCAAATTCCTCTATAGCCATCAAATATATAAGATGCATCAAAAAATTGTGAAAAGAGTTATAAAAAGGTTAGCTTGACAAATGATATTTCCTCATTTGGCATGAAAGTTTATATTTGTCCAGCAGTCAAACGTCATCCTAATAAAATAAGCTTTTCTAAATCACTTTTGAAAAATAGTCACATATGGATTGTATTATATATGTAGGTGTTTTGAGGCCAGAAAACATATTTTTTGTTCTATGTCTGCAACACATAGCAGAGTGGAATGCTGGTGGGTGACCATGGCTCATAGGTGCAGAGATCATTACAAGCCCACAGCCTGACTCTGTATGTAATATATGCTAAACAAGAAAGCTTTTCAGACATACCAGGACACCATACTTTTCAGAGTGGGATCCCAGACTTTTAAAGTATTTAGATGCTTAAAGCTTTTGTTTTGAATCCACTTATTCTTTTGATTTCTAGTGTCCTGTTTCTGAACATTAGCAAATTATTGCTAGATTAAGTAATATTTAGAAATTAAAAAAATAAAAATATTTCATTTTAAAAAAAAAATCCAACTCCAAAATAAACCTATTCACTTACTTAATTTTCTCCCATTCAGCTGATGGAAACCTATACATTAAAATGTTCATGTTCTGTCCACCTAAATACTGCTTTTTCATTAAGTACAACATTATCTAAATCTTTCTTGTCAGTCTGTGGGGTGGAACTTCTGCCACATGGACATTAATTCTCAAACTCAAATAAGAGAAAGATTAAAATTCTTTAATTAAACAGAATTTTACTGAAGTGAAACACAGTCTTAAGCTTGATTTTTCTAGCTTATGAGAAAGTTTAAAAGTTTATGAGAAATTTAACTCAGTTAAGAATAACTTCACCTTTTTCTGGTATTACTTTATATGGCTTGATGTGAAGTACAATGCTATTTAAATGAGGGACTTTTCTTACAATAATGTGCAATAGAATAAATAGTGGAGTACATGAGCAAGAACCATAGGACTGGTGTGTTAATAGAGTATCCTGAAACCGAAGCTCAAAACATCTTCTCTCATCTTATGCCATTTATTACTGTCCACCTACTTAGGTTTGAAATAAAAAGTGAAAACTCATTTTCCTTGTTGGTTTATCATAAGGCTTTTTGTTCATTACTTTTGGATGTATCTAAAACTCACGGAGAACTGGACTGAGTATCACTTCTTCTCTATGACAAAATATGGAGGTTTTTTTCCTATGTAAAGAAAAGAAGCTCCCACACCTGGGCAAGAATGTAACAATGGATCATTTCCACCCACAGCCCATCCAACACACACTAGCTATGACCTTGCTTATGCTCGAAGTCGTGAATTACTTCTGAGACACTGCTCATCTTGCCCATCAGGTCAGGAAGATCAGCAGCGTACACCACCAGAAGCTCAAGGATTGCTGTAACGTGGAGATACCCCTGGTATCTGAGAGCATGTCCTGCAAAATTTGCATCGGATGACAACTGTGCCAACCTTCATCACCTCACGCCTTTGCTGGTCAGCTTCAAATCCGCCCCCAGGATGGCAGCAGACTGCAGTGGAAGTCAGTGCTTGCTTATGGCCTTGTTACAAGCCCCATAAGTAAAGTTACGGTCGTGTCAGTGATACAAATTCTTCCTTAACACTTCACTCCCTTATTTTCACAAGTTTTTCATGAGCACCATTGGAATTCTGAAGGGCAAAAAGCACAGCAAAGCATCGCTACATCTGTATTAACAAGAGGTTGAGGCGTGCTGGTAGTTAAGTATGTAGGTGCATAGATTCATCTTTTCTGCTGTAAAATACATTGAGTGGTTTGGCATTACTCTTGAATGTTACCAACAGAAAGGAAACATCTTGGTGCTGCCATACCAAAAGCACTGAAAACATGAGAGATTTTGTCATCAGTCACTGGATTCTGTGTATCCTTTTAGTTCTTCCTCTGCAAATTAGTGCCAGATTCAGAGCCCTGTAAACCAAGCCCTTTTCTCTCCATAGCAGAACAATTCAAAATATCAAGTAAAGCAGTTCAGATGTGCCGTGTCTCTCCCGAACATCTTGCCTTATTTCTGACCTGGAGAAACATGTCTAGGGGTGAGAGACGTTGGATTTCTAGGTATATTAGGGCCAGATTCTCAGCTGGCATAAATCAGTTACATCTCCCTGAAGTTATTATAAGCTATTCTGATTTACTCAAGAGGAGGATCTGGCCCTTGTCAGTCTTTGGCTTCTCTGCAAAAGCTTTTAATAAGGCGCCAACTGTCCTGGCAGTGAGGATATATTGAGTAGCGCTCAAAGTTAGCAGTAGCAGACAGGAGCTCAGCCCAGTAACGTTTTTCTCTGCAAGAATTAAGTACAGCACTTCTTTTAAGCTTAAAACAATTCTTACTGTTCCACTAAAACAAAGGACCACTCACACAGTGAATACCAGCAAGAAATGGGAGAGGAAATTTGAAATTTAAAAAAAAAAAAAGCCCAACAAAAAAACAGCGAGTCGATAGTTGAATCCAGCCAGGTTCACAGTAAATGCTCTTACCACCCTGCGACATTGAAACTCTTCGTCTCAAACGTAAGCCACAAAAATATGCATATTCCCGTAGGCTTCTTTTATACTAAATAATTATATAAAATTTCCCCAGCAGTATTCCAGCTTCAATTAGCAGCACTGGTGAGCACCAACAGAATTTCAAGTGTGAATAAGGTGGGAGGAAGGGGAGATATTTTCTGCTAGCAGTGGGGGCTTTTAAAGCCAGAACATACCAGAACGTCATCTTTGGTTGGGATCTGACCAGCACAGCTGAACCTTTGGAGTAAACTCAGGGAGTATTTTGTTAAAGAATCAAGCAACTAAAATAACACAAACTTCCATGCTGGAAATTATCTGGATACCTGATGTTAAAAGAACAACGTGGAAAAAGACATCTTTCCCCCACCTCCCTCAACCACAAAGAAATAAAAATAGACACAAATGTTTCTTCCTTTTTGACAAGTCTTTTTTTTTTTTTTTTTTTTAAATTTTATTGCTATTCTCATTTAGTCCAAGGAAGCAGATACAGCTACAATTATTTACCTTGTTGGTACCCAACAAGTTTCAGGGTTTTTTTTTCTGAATAAGCAGGCAAATTCCTGCATGAAAATTCTACTTTGCAATGATCAAAGAAGTCTGACAAATTGTCTTGCTGGACCTAAGATGGTAGTGCCTACTTGAAACACTGTGGGTTAAACTGAGTGAAAGAAAACAGATGGGAAAATACGGTGCAGAACATTCAGCCACAAGAAATGGAGAAAAGTCTTGAGGGGGGAACATACCTCCCAGACCTGGAGATGCTCCCTAAAGGGTTTCTTAGTTTGCTTTAAGTCAGACTGAGATCTACTCCAGATTAGTCTCTCTGGGTAGGTGCTCGAGTGCAGTGAGGTACTGAACGGAGATGACTGCTCTGCAAACCAGATGCCCAGAAGTATCATCATCTAGAAAGGCCAATGCCAGAGGGGCATCTAAACTAATCCCAGAAAAACACAGCAGAGAAGCAGCTTGCCTGCAGACTTGCAGCAATGCCTGGAAGTGCAAGCAGTGCCAGCGCCATTGCTGGGCACCAACAGGAGCTCAAAGCAACCACAGGAACACTTCCTCCAGCACCAAATGCCTGGACCGTGGCCCTGGGAAAGGGGCAGACTCCCAGCCCATCAGCCTGCCTCCATGGCAGGTAATCAGAGTGAGAGACAGACCACAGAAGGGAGATCAATAGACCCCTTCCCTACACATCAGTACAACTACTTAACAGAAGAAAAAGGAGCATAAATTCTGTCAGCGTACTGCGAGGTGGGAATTGTGACCTTTTTCTCTGGATCCACAAAGGAAGGACCCCAGTTAATTAAAGACATCTATTAATTTTAACAGCAGTTTTTTGAGTAAAATAACAAAAAATCCTAAAAATTCCCTAGGCCTCTCCTTCCATCCATCTAGATGTCATCTGCTGTGATTCTTTGCCAATAATCTTTCCCCCCTTCATTGTATTTGAATTTCAGTGACCCCTGCACACCAACACATTTTCTCTCTCATGCTGCCACCTACCACTGCACTATGGTTGCTTGCCCTGTTGCTTCTGCAGCATTTCTACATGCTGTTGGTCAAGTAATTGAAGTGATTAATTTTCAACAAGTTATTGCTAAATGTGCGTGTAAGTTGCAGCAACAGGACTAATTCACTACCTTGCTGAGCACTCACCCATGTAACTGGCCCTAAGTGGAGCCATGCTTTGGCCTTAGCAAAGAGCAAGCTGCTGCTAATTACTGTGAAAAGTCAGAAACCTGGCATCCCTAGAGTAGCAGATCCTTTCATTTAAATTCAATTCATCTTCCCCACCTGCAAAACTAGGGACAACGAAAATCTCTATTTGTCAGGTGAGATCCGGGCTGCTCCAGGTGAGTGCTGACTACCAGGGCTGGGACACTGAGGTGCAGGGCTGATTTGCTTCGCAGTCGGTAATTCGTGTCGGACAGTCAGAACAAACCAGACGGTGCGTGCAGCACCACCTGCACTGCCCGGGTCCGTCGCAGGGCGCTCCTCTGTGCTTCGCCTTCTGCTGGGTGATGCCCACCGCTGGAAGCGGCAGCTGACAAACATCTCAGTTTATTTAGCAAGCCCAAACCCCGTGTTTCAGAGGCTGCTCCTGCTCGTACTAACTCCGTCGCTCGGTAGCCTTGCAACGCTTCGCGCTAAAAAGCCCGCAGGACGCGAGCGCAAGTGCTGGAGCGCCTGGAGACCAGGCGGCACCGGGCGAGGTGCGGGCTGCCGCTGCCGGGCTGGCAGGTCCCCTCGCTTCCCAGGGCTCTACCCCCCGGAGCTCCCAACCCCATGCTGGCTGCAGACTCGGAGTAAGCTCCGGGCAGCCGCGGCGCGGAGAGGCCACCCTTCGGTTACAGCTGCCAAGGGCTCGGATCGAGAAGGCGCTCAGTCCCCGCTCGTTTTTGCCCAATTCCGAACGACTTCTGGGATCCCATGGGGGCTGGCCCGGGCATCGCGGCCGCCTTGCCTACGGACTCCGGAGCAGCAACCTGCGAGCGGCCGGGGAGTGGCGCGGTGATTTCCCCCGCGGCCGCCTCGACGGGCGGGCGGCTCCGGCCGCCTCCGCGCTCAGCCCAGGCGGGATGCGCAACTCCTTCGCCGTCTCTGACCTTCGCGGGATGCCTGGGAAGCCCGCAGCCCTCGGCAAAACGCAGTGACGGGAGGGGGAAAAGCCACCCGAGGTGTCCCGCCTCTGGCGGGACAAAAACAAAACAAAACCAAACAAAAAAAAAAACCAAAACCCCACACAAAAAAAAACCACAAAAAAACCCTCTCACTGATAAAGAGCTTTGAGCGCGGCTGCGAATCGGGAACCACAGTTTAGCACCCCCCCGCACACACATACACACAGGGCCTTTTGGCCAAAGCTGCGTAATTCGCAGCGTATTTGCAGAAGGCAAACCACATCAATGCCCAGTTGTAACAGGGAGGGCCGGAAAGGTGGCTGGCTCCCTCCGGGCCACGGTAAGGGCTCCCCAGGGTGGCTCCGATGTGGGACCGCTCGCCCAGACGGCTTTTGGGCAGGGAAGCGCCCCAGCAGCTCAGCCCGCGGCCCTGGGCAGCGTGCACGGAAGGGCAGGGGCGGCGGGGGGCGGAGAGGAGGGATTTAACTCTTCTTAAATGTCATACTTTAATGGGGATGGAAAATGTGAATTTTCTGTGCATTCCAGGAACAATTCCTTGGGGTGGTGACCTTTAGCACCGATTCTCTTAAGAGAGGAAAGTAGTCGAGTGTTTATCTGGATGACTGAAAGCTTTCCCTGGTGGAAGTTTATGGAAGTGTTAAAGGGGGCGGATAACACGGGCTTTGGAGGCGCTTGTCCAATGATCTGGAGGGGCTTGGAGAGCAGATCTCAGCTGGCAGACATTTAAATGGGAGACAGCTCGGCGCTGCTGCAATTTGTAGGCAGGCTCCGAGACACTCTCTCTATGGACTCCCGGGCAACTCCGGGCTCCCACGCCACCCGCTCCGCAGAGTGACCCGCCGGGCAGAGCCCCGCAGAGCCCCAGGCCTCGCCAGGAGCCGCCGCCGCCGAGCCGCACCCCGCCGAGGAACCGCCGCCGCCGCGCAGGTGAGTCGGGACGCGCTGCGCGCACTCACAGCGGGGTCGCAAACCGGTCCGGCAGCTGCGAAGTTCGGCCAGTCCCTGTGGGAGGCAAAATTTTAATCTCTCTATCCTACCTTCGGGGAGGGGGGAGGGGAGGAGTCGTTCATCGGTGTCCAGCAAAACTCCAGGGCGCCTCGGTTTTGCAGAGGGTGACATCCGTCCCTCCCGTCAGCGTGAGTGAGGCAGACTCCGACATTTCCTCGTGCCGGGAATTAGGGCGCCGCTACTTCTCTGTCCCCTGACAAGCACAGGGATTGCAAAAGCCCCGTTAGCTCTGCCTCTCATCTCCGCCTACAGCATCACTCCCGACAAATTGGATTCGGCGCCCACCCGACGCACGGCAAAATCCCGGCCTGGCCTCTGCGCGGAGCGGGGCGGGGGCAGGTCCCCAGGTGCCGGCTCTGTCCCCCCGCGCCGAGCTGTCCTCTACGATACCGCTCAGCACCCGGCTCTGCCCCGGCCCACCTTCGCAAACCTCTGCTCCTCCGCAGACCGTGCGCTTGGGCCTCCAGGACTTCCCCGGGCCGGGGGGCGTACTGCCTGGGGGAGTCGGTGTGTGCCGGTGGGGTCGGGCGCAGCAGAGCGCAGGGTATGCACCGTCTGCGCGCCCGCGGGCAGCACCGCGCGTCCCGCAACCGTGTGTCCTCGGGCGCCGTCGTGTGGGACGGACGGCGGCCCCGCCGCTGCGTTCGGCGCCCCTCCGCCTTCCCCTCCGCCGCCTCCCCGCCCTACCCTCCCACCTGACTCGGGGCCAAGGGCGTCTTGACGCCCCGGCGACTCCGTGCATCCGTCGGATATCGCTCCCCTTCCCCGCGCTAACAGGCCCCAGGCTTGGCTCGGTCTGGCCGGAGCCCGGTCCGCAGCACGCCAGCCCGGTGCGGTCCCGCGGCCTGGCCCAGTTCCTCTCGGCCCCGGGCCCGCGGCGCGATCTGGCGCTGGGTTTTTCCCTCCGGGAGGACGCTTTTTCACTCGTCCCGACCTTTTTAATGAGATCTCCTGGGGGCTCCGGAGTCACTTCTAGGGAGCTCGTCCTCTGTTGGGTAAGCCTAGAAGACGGCTACTCCCCAGGGGAGGAGACCCGAGCGGTGTCGCCAGCCGCCGCGGAAACTATCCGCACCCGCAGGGACTCGGGTGAGCCTCCCCCGGCCGAGCCGAGCCAAGCTAAGCTGGCGGCGTCTCCGCCCCGACGGCCGCAGGCGATCGCCGACCGCATCCGAGCTGCGCTCAGGGCCAGTCCCGTTTTACCTCCGCGGGTTGGGCGGTGCGGCGGAGCCGTCCCATCCCGGGCGAGGCCGCTCTGTCCGGTGCAGGGCCGCCGGGGCGGCGGGCTGGGAAGTTGCGCGGCTCCCTCGCATCCCGGCAGGCTGGGAAGGTGCGCGGCCCCAGCATCCTCGCTGGTGTGCTGCCCGGCCCGCTCCTCTGAACCCTGACAGCCCTCTCGCCCGCGGCCTCGCTCCTGGTTGCCCGCTCGTGGCTCCTCTGGATGAACACATCGCAAGTGAAGCCCGTTTCGCCCATCAGCGCTGAGATCCCGTGCCGGGGAAACCTGCGTAGAAAAGGGCTCTGAAATACCACCGGGCGTTTGGCTCGAAACGACGCGGGGTTTAGTTGTCCGTTTTGTGAGATGCGCACAGATCTTTTGGTGCAGTGCCAGTGACCCCCGAGGCACAGCTTCCTCTGCGCTATGCCCGGGGGTTCGTGAGCTGGAGAACCGCTGCTCTCCTGGCCCCGCTCCTCACTGACCCGGAAAAGCCTGTGAGTAACCAACTAGCCTGCGGTGGAGACTTGTCTATGGGTGATAAAAGACGCGAATCTTTCTGTTCATCTTCAGGATTCAGCCCCAAGCTGTGCTGAAACGTTTCTTTTTCTCTCGACGATGTCACTCGGAAACGCGTAACTTCTCGTGAAGCCTTTCTCCTTTTCAGTACGCATGGCTGTGCGCAGGAGGAAAACTATTTGGTGGTTTTAGGTCTCAGTGAGCAGATCTGTCTGAAGGGAGTTTCACTCTGGGGAGCAGAGCTGTCAGGCTACGTGGGCGTCCTCAGGACGAGTCTAACTGGGGTTTGGTACCAGCCATGCCCACCATGATGTTCAACTTCATGTAGTCCCGTAGAATGTTCTACAGAGCTGTGCTTCCCTAAAGGGGGGATTCTCAAAGAGGTTTTTTGTTTTGTTTTTAATTGCTGCCTACATTCATTAAGTGTCTCAAAAAAAGCCATCTTCATGATTCACAAGAAGAAATTATCTGAAATGTGAATGTAGCTGAATTCTACCAAACAGAGATGTTAGTTTTGCTGTCTTGATCTCAGAAAAAAATTACGGTTCTCTGGGAACTGCCATTGCCATGCCTTTTTGTATATTTAAAAATACAGATTTATGAATTATGAAAACATTATGTAAGACTATTTCTGTAATTCATATATAATAAGCCAGGCATAAAATTATTCTGATCCTTTGGGACATAAAACACTTCCATTTATTCAGTAGTCAAAGGGTTGTGTTTTGCCTTTTTCTTTGGCTGGTATTTGAAGCCCATCAAATACATTTATTTTTTTTTAGGTCTTCGTCAGATTATTTTTCATGTTTTCTGTGAAGCACATGAATCCATGGCTCATCATAATACTTTCCTAGTAAATATGGTTCACAGATGAAATTATGGGCCTGCTGAGGTCTGTGAAAATTTTGCTGTGTATTTTAACAGAACCAGAATTCCATCCAGTTGTTTTAAACAAGTTGCTTTGTGCTAAAAAATTTCAGTAATAACTTTATAACTCTGCTTGGGAACTCACAGGGAAGTGCTGTTTATGAACTGACATGTGGAGATCCTTAATATAGAGCAGAAAATGTATAAATGAAAATATTACGGTCTAATTGTATGAAGTAATAAACCTGAAAGCATTTGCACTTCTGTATGAATGGTTGCTAATATTAATCCACAAAATTCTTAATCTGTTTTAGATGATGAGATCCCAGGCTCTAGATGAACCACATATGAGATGATATGAACGTTAGGGCCCAATTCTGCTCCTGTTTGAAGTCAGCAATAAAACTTCTTTTGGCTTTAGGACTAAGAGCTCACAGATGATGAAAAGTAGAGCTCAGTTTAGCAGTGAAATATGGAAGGAATAGATTTTTGAAGGATTTTGTTACTTTTAAGAAATAGATATCAATGCTATCTGATCTCTCTGGATCTGAATGAAATAAATGGGATCTGACCATTTTGGTTATAGTCATCTGTTTGTTCAAAGGCTTCTCAAATGGATTTTCCAAAGAATTTCTGTTTATGCCAGCATAACAGCCAGCATCAAGTACTGAAAATTTTGCAGAAAGTTGGAATGTAAGATTTTACAGACTGATTCCTCACAGCTCCTACCCAAGATGCAGAGTTATTACTTCTGCAGAGTTATGGCTGTGACAGGAAAAAAAAAATACTTCAGGAGAGTTTTGTTTGGGTTTTTTTTTTTTTTTGGTAAAACTTTGGGTATGATAACACTTGTACTCTTCTGTGTTCTATTTTTTTGCAGTACTTGAAAAAAAAAATCTGTGAAGGAAACATTCACAAACACAAACTCATAGATGGATGAACCATTCTAGTTCCTAACATAAGCAAATAGAGGTGTCGTCTTCTCTCATACGCAAATGTACTGCTGTGGGACCAGAGGTGGTGCAGAATGCTGACACCATATTTTGGCTACTTTCCTCATTTTCCTTTGTATTTTTCATTTTAAAAAAATCTTAATTCTTAATGAATATTTAATAAACCTCTGTTAAAAGAAGGTTCTGCTTGAGCTGCTGTGAGGGTCATGAAGTTCAGACAGTCTCTTCAGCGGGTCTGTGTTTAAAGTATATTTAGCCCTAAATGTTTGGATTACTTTTGCTTTTAGATGTGTGTTTTGGAAGTGCCCATAATAAATGTTTTTGCCAAGTTACTAATTTTCATTTGAATCACAATTTATCTTATGAGCATGTAATATAGCTTCTGCCTTTAAGGCTGTAAACCAACTAAGTGAAAAATTACCCTTCTTCACCCAGTTTAGGACTATATTGAAACACATGCTTGTTTTTTCTTAGGGTTAAGCACATGCTTAATGAAAATGCATGAATCTGGGACAGACATCTCACAATAGTGAACATTACCATCCAATTTTCTCCAAATTCCCATCCCAACATACACCTCATTTTCACATGACTAGATCTTACTGTGTCATCAATTGAGCATTTATGAAAAAAAAAAAAAAAGGTGAAGCAATGTGCAAGTCATCAGGTTTAGAAATAAAAGTAGTCCAGGAATATGCATGTTGATGGAACTTCAGCTCAGCTATTAGACACTAAACAAACACCTGAAGTTTCCTGGCACTGCTTATAAACTAGCAATTTATTTTCAATTGCATGCAATTATATGTGTTTTTTTTCCCTTTTAAGGCTCTGGCACCATATTGAGTAAATAAACTGCATATTAAAATACTGTCTAAATACAGCATGGGCATACAGTTGCAGGAGAAATAGGAATAGTTTTGGAACGAGTCATTCTGGTCTCTTGAGGAAATAAGCAGCGGTTTGTAACTATTTTAAAAAATATTTTAAAGAAAAAAAGTAAATTTAAGAATAAACATGTTTAAGTAATATTCAGGTTGTAATAGAAATGGGAAAAAAACGGCAAATGTGAAGTCCAAGCTGACACTTGAAATTATGCTGCATTAGTCTTCAATTAGAATTCTCAACATTTTGGGGGGTTCTGTCAGAGCCTTATGGTTATTAAAATTACATGGTCTGTACCATACTTTGTTTAGATATTAAAAGCAGCCCTTCCAAGTTGTCTGCTGGAGTCAGCAATAATGTCATTCTTACATGCCTCACTTGAAGTCTGAAGCTTCCTCCAAACATAGAGCATATTGGTACATAAACATAAATGAATGAAACAAGTGTATATATCTATCATACAAGTTATAAACTCTAGGTCCTCTAACAATCTTTAGACAAACACTTAAATATTAAATCCACAAACAAATCCCCAAATACAACGGAATCCCCCTTTGATACTTTTTCACTCCAGTAATTCCTTTCTCAGTCCATTCAGTGAGAAATGCTTTTTGAACAGTGTAATATAACATTTATTTTCTCCATGTGACTGGGAAGACCTAGTAACCGAGAAATTAATAGTTGTCTTTTACAGCAAACGGCACTTACCCTGAGCCTCTACTGAGTCTCTAGGTGGCCCTCACAGCGTTGGCATTTGGCTGCTTTCCTGCCTAGTTGTGTGGTCTCAGGCAGAGCGGATAAAGCTGTCCAGGACGGTGCCCTCATTTTCCCATATGTTTCTTGGGTAGTAACACCAGCAGGACTTTTCAGTTCAAGCACTAATTTGTCCCTTGCTGACAAAACAGATCAAATAAGGGCTAAAGCTGCAGCACTCCAAGCAGGTAGAAGACACCAACATCCTCAGGTTTTCTTCACAATTTTTCCCCCCTCTTTTTTTTTTTTTTAATGGATATACTATTTTGCAGTTCTCTCAGTTTATGTTTTTTTTGGCAAGCATTCTCTCATTTCTGGTGGTTTCTTCCAAGCTCCCCACAGGGAGGGTCCTCTAAGACCCTCATTCCGTGATCTGCCTGTCTTGTTGCCACGTCCTATGCTTTCCAGAACAATATGGAGACCATGGTACTTCGGGAAGGGGGAAAAGTGTGACAGCTGATGAGTTTCTTCCCAGCTGATTGGTGTCTCGAGCTGGCTGAACAGCCGAAAGAGCTCAGAGCTTTGTGAAACAGCAGAAATAGTGGAATAAGGGAGGCAAGAAAGGCTGTTCTTATGCTATTATTTAGGTTTGGAGCAGGGGTGCAGTTTTGAAGAACCTGATAGTCTCCACTTACTGCACTTCTTGAAGTATTTTGTGTGTGCACAAACTACATGATATTTAATGTTGTATACAAAACCTTGCTGTCCTCATATGTCCTTTCAATATCATGCTGAATATATAATGACTATATATCTACTGAACACAATTCAGAGATCTGAAAAATTCTTAACACTGTGACTACATTTGTATAGCTTCTGTGAAGGATTCAGAGTAATGTGCGAGAAGGTGTAATTTGAAATTACAGATGCATCTCTTTTAACCTCTACCTAAATATTCTTTTATATTAGTTGCCTGTCCTGTTGCACATCTCTTACCTTAAGCATCATTACACTGAGATGCATTGGACCAATTCAGAAGGACAATATGACAGAGCTTGGGATGCTGTAATTCAGACAATAGGTGGATATAGCACATTATATTCTGGATGTATATAGTGCAAGAAGCTGTACAAAGCTTCTGTGTCTGACTAAGGAACACATAGCTAGACTGGATCTCCTGAGTCAAAGAGTTTAGCCTCTGGTATTGTAGACAGCTACGTCATATAAGCCTTGCATAGCTTAAAATCTGTTCTTCCACTAGTGTAGATCAGGAGCAATCTTTCTAATGTCAGTGAGCTATAAGAATGAAATGAGAACTCTTAACTGGGGTAATATACATGGAGAAAAGGGCTGGGAAAAGAGGCATGCCACACAAAATGAAATTCTGTTTGGACTTAGCCTCTGACTTGTAATCACCATACGTTAAAGCTTTTATTACTTGGTAAAGGCTTGCAGCTGGTAAAGGCTAAATGCTTATCTTTTATAAGTACACAAGCACAGACATATTTATTTAATGGAACTGAACATTTACTGCATACCTGACTTCTGCTGATATCTGAAATCCACAACTGTGCTTTATTCCCTCAACTTCTTCCATATAGGATGGTCCGCACACTGTATGCCATCAGCACTGTGTTTCTTCTGATGGGATTTCTGCTACTGGCAGCAGAAGGGAGAAAGAGGAATCGTGGATCTCAAGGTGCTATCCCTCCTCCTGACAAAGATCAGCCTAATGATTCAGAGCAAATGCAGACACAGCAGCAGTCGGGCTCTAGGCATCGAGAACGAGGAAAAGGCACCTCCATGCCTGCTGAAGAGGTGCTGGAGTCTAGTCAGGAGGCATTGCACATCACTGAGCGCAAATACCTAAAGCGGGATTGGTGTAAAACTCAACCCCTCAAACAAACTATCCACGAAGAAGGCTGCAACAGTCGTACCATTATCAACAGATTCTGCTATGGCCAGTGCAATTCCTTTTACATCCCCAGGCATGTCCGTAAAGAGGAAGGCTCCTTCCAATCTTGTTCCTTCTGCAAGCCCAAGAAATTCACCACCATGACTGTTACACTCAACTGCCCTGAGCTTCAGCCCCCAAGAAAGAAGAAAAGAATCACCCGAGTTAAGGAATGCCGATGTATATCTATCGACTTGGACTAAACTGAGAAAAATGTTGTACTGATTGCACTCTGACTGTACGCAATCATTGCCAGCATGAAAGTGAATGACATGAACTAGCATACCTTTGGGGCTGGACAATATTGTGAGTTACCTAAAACAAGCAAAACAAACAAACATCAACAACAAAACAAAAGTTTTAAGGGAAGAGCATGCATGTGTTTGTGTGTAAGAGAGAAAATGGACGTGTACAAGAAAATATATGAATGTTCACTATGACAAAAAAAATGTAACAGGAGTGTGAAATATTAAAAAAATCTATTTACCTGCAGTCATGAATTAGGTTTCCTAGTGCAGATTCACATTTTTGCCACTTGCTGGGAAAGTGGAGCTGTGGCATTTGTTGATGTCCACCTGCCATGCTATTTCCTTTCCGTATTAAGAGAAACATCAAAGTGAGAGGACAATATATTTGAAAATATGAATCTATTCTTAAATACGAAGTAGGCAAAAAGCAGTTTAAAGCGTAGCAAAACCATCACTGAAAATAGCAGCTCAACCAAGAATTTTAAATGCTTCTTGAAAAAAACTACTGTAATCCAAAAGCCGTGTCTGGAGAACAATGGGGGGTTGTGAGAGTGTTGAAAAGTCACTATAGGTGGATGGAAAACAGAGCTACAGCAAGTTCGGAAGCAAAAGGTCAAAGTAAGTAGACAAGGGGAGTACAAAAGGGAGTAGAAAAAGGAAAGATACATAAATAGGAAGACACAGAGAAAGAGGTACTGTCTTCTGTTTATGTTTTGCTTTAATTTATATACTTAGTCATATATTACATAAATTAAAGAGAAACTATATACAAGGCTATAAATATACTTCTGAATTCTAATGGCTCTCTAAATCAATCAAAACTTGTTTTTGTGCCACAAGATCCATTTGATGTCTTGTATTTCTGATATCAGTTATTCTTCATATCTACATATATATGTATATGCAGTATCTTTTAGCCATGGGTATCTATACGTACATACAACGAGTATGCATACTCCGTTGTGTGTATCAAAACTCTCTCCTTCTCTTTTTCACACACATACATAAAAACATACATAACCACAGCACAAAAATCTTGCTAACCAAGATCAAGTACAGTATGGCAGTAATTTAGTACATAAAGAGCAAAGCAAAAATTAAAACAAGCATCATGTGACTGCAAATGCAATAACCACACAAGAGACAAAAGACACCACATTCATGACTAGTAAACATTGCATTGTTATTGTTATTTTAGCTTTGCCACAGGCATGCAGTTTGTTGAAAAAGAGATGCAGAACTTTGCCAGCAATAATCCTCTTTTTATATCTTTTACCGCAGACTTGAATTTAAACAGGATTTGGATGAAGTAAAGCGAATTTCCTGAATATTAAGAGCTAACTGCCCTTCTCATCTCAGGGGGAACAAACATAAAAGGGGACACACTAATTCCAACAGCTCGATGAATCTCACCTGTGAGGTTATCCTGCCTTTTCTTTCCTTCAGGATTAGGAGCTTAAAGTTGACCAGGGCTGTGGGATTTGGCAAGAGCACAGAAGGTCCTGGAAAAGATGTTTTAGCTAGGTGGACGCTGGGCCATTGGACCCAGGAGAACCCCTTCCTTGCACATTGCCCTTGCTTTCTTGAGGGTCTGATGAGAAGCCTGGGGGTTGTCTCACCGGCTGCATTTCATGCCACATGGCGTGCCAGCGAGTCACACTGTCCTGGGCGCTGCCTTTGCAGGGACACCTTCCAGCCTGGTGGTGAAGAGATGCCAGGGTGCTGCCCGCCTTCCTGCCTGCGCCTCTGCCTGCAGGGCCCTGACAGCTGGTCCTGTCTGGTGGGGGACCAAAGGAAAGGCATATTTCTATGCCAGAGTCAGTACCAGGCCTGAAAGCAACTCAGACATCAGTGGGGCCAGTGACATGTGAGTTAGGTCCACGTGAATTGTGTGATGGGGCTTGGGTAGTCCAGGACTCAGCTTCCCTCTTCAGCAGCAATACTCTCTTGTATCCACTCTCAGTGTAACTGCTCTTTCTCACTCGTCTCTCAGCCACAAGGTGATTATCTTGACAGCATTTCTGTCCATTGAGCACTGAGGAAGACAATTCCGCTCTTACTAACATGTTCAAATGGAAAAACATACTGGATGCCACAGAGGCATCCAGTGTGCCCCCGTTACATTAGATGCCCCAGCTGTTACACAATGCATCACGCAGTTATTGGCGATATCCTGCATCTCTGCAATTAATGTTTTTTTACCGTAAAATCCACTGCTGTGAGGTCTGCATTTGTAAGATTAAGAGACTGCAACTCATTGATTGATGTTATTAAAATGCATTTCATCTGGTGTACTCAGCAGGTTTGACATGTTTCTTCATGGATTTTAAAATCCAATTTTAAAATCTGGAATTACAGAAGTTAGATTTCCACTGTGTGGAATGTGAATAGTTAAACAGAAAGATATGGATATTTAATGTTATTATTAATGCAAATCCTCTTTCACTGAAAATAAGCAGGGGTTGTTTTCATTTAAAATACTTTTTGAGTTGATTTGCAGGTAAAAGGGCCAATTTCATTCATTGCTGGAAGTTTTATACTAGCTAGGGTTTCTGTTCAAGAAATGGGCACACTTTAAGAATAATTTTTTTCTTCATGTGAAGCTGACAGCAAAATTCTTATTGTCTTTTATGGTGACTGCTATGTTCCTAAACCCCTAGCATTAAGCAAAGTGTTAGACATTACTGACTCTTTTATTTAAGATTCTGAAGGAAAATTGAGAAAAGTTTTACAAATCTTTATGTTCCCAAACAGCCTGAGCACAGATCATGATGGAACTCCCCTTGAGACAGATTTCCCCCCTCCCAAATATGTAAATTTTATACAAAGGACTTTTATGAATTGCTAGTTATTGCCTGAGAGTAAGAAAGTTCTGCTAACTTACAATTATACAAGATATTTAATATCAACCACAATATGTATTTAAATGTCTGCTTTATTCTAAAAACAATGGACTATATAACCTAAGGCTGCAGTGTTTTCATGCTCGGTCTCACAAAGCAAAACTTGGTTTAAAATGAAGTTTTAATTATTTTGTAACTGAATAGAATTGGAGTTTTTTCTTCCCAGCATTTTGTACGTCATTTTAACTACTAGTAATAAATAAATAAAATATCTTCTCCAGCCCATGTCTATTGTGTTTTTTTCTTTTTTCTTTTTCTTTTTTCCCCCTGCTTTTTCTTTTATTTCTTCCTCAAGTTTCCAGCTCTTTCTGGATCTGTTGTACTTTACTCTGACTTCTGTGGTTTCTTCTAATTATAAAAGGGCTTACATTATGACAATGAGACACAGAGACAAGCAATGGCACCATCATTCAACACGGCTACTTCAATAAGGTTTTTAAATGAGATCTGTCACTTCCCCCTCACCCTTCCACAATTTATAGAAGGAAAATCTCAATCTTTCCTCACACTTTTCCCCTTGTAAACCATATAGTGACAGTTCGAAATATAAATCAGCCTTGAATTGTTGTGGAGTTGGAGTTGGCACGCCTGCCTTACACCTTATCTCAGTTTATGTCTAGCTAGCTGTTTACTCCCACTTTTAGAGAAAAAGAGTGAGAAACTACCTTTACAATACAGCTCATTACAAGCTGTAAATAGGGACAGAGGAGATGAAAAATAATTATAGAAGAGAACAGAAATCTCATTTCCTTTTACCCTCTCTGTCCCTGCTGGCAGCACTTGAGCAAGACCAGTCTCAAGGAAGGACCTGCAGCCACGGAGAAGAGGTTTAGTTGAACTTTCCACCCCACCTGTGGGAGATGGGCAGTAGTGGTAGATATTTTACCTTTCCAACCTGCCACCCTGTCAGACGTGTGAGGGACCCAGCTGGTCATTGCAGACCCCTGGGCAACCCTGCTGTGTGCAGTAGCGGTGGCATTGCCTGCCCTTGTGCAGAGAGCGGCTCTGACTGGCATCGCCATCTTGCTGAGCCAGACTGAGAACTGCCTTTGATTTCACGTAACCCTCCGAGCAGTAACACGGACCTGTTTCAGACATACACCTTTTAGTTCAAAGAACTGATGTTGACAAAGACATAGTCAGATATACAATCTTATGAAGCAACAACATGTAGTGTTTTCCCATGGCATGTACAGATAACCAGAGAATAGGGTCAGATGTCCCATTTCCAGCTCTGAAAAGCTAGTAGGATCTGGTGTCGTCTTCTTTAATGCAATAATGGAGCTGAGCAGGCTGTTTGGAGTTTTTTAAAGGCTTTTTTGTTTAGTCTTCCATCTCTTCTAGTTTTTTGTGATTCTAAAACTTACTGAAAGGCTAACAACATTAAAATTATTATTTTTAGAAGGCAGTTTACTTTTTCTGGTCTGAGATATGGGCACAATATGACAGAATATGTTTCCTTGAAAAGATGTGCATATGTATCTTTATTTGAATATTTAAAAAATCGAGAAAAACCTCCTGGACTGACTTTTCTAATACCTGGTAGCACCATGATCTTACTATTTATATGCTAACAAGCTCAGATATTCATTATAATTTGTGTTTGGTCTACATACCAGCTTTGAATTACAGACACCTCCACTGTGAAGTCCTGTGTGCTTTATAGTTACTGATCAAAAAAATATGAGAATATGAGCAAAAGATATGAGAGAATTCACATACCTTAATCATCTTTCAGGGGCACAGATAGGAATAAGATGATTTTTTCGTTTCTTCCCAGTGAGGTAGGCTAGATTTCTGCTTGGGATTTCTGTGTGTGTGCTCTGTCATCCATGTGCTGTGCAGTTAATTTACACACACATTGTAGGACTGAGGCATCAAGAGCATGTCAGTTTTGCCGAGCATGTGCAAGACATCTGAGCAACACATGTGCACAGTAGGTATGGTGTGTCCTGGACGGGTCAGTGGAAGAGAGAGCGTCGTGGCTCCACGCCAGCCGCCTGTCAGTGGCAGTGCCTGACTGGGAAGAGGGACATTGCATTTGCAAAAGTGATGCAGTAATTTACCATCTCTTCAGTGGAAAAACCAAAATAAAAACCAAAACCATACAAACAAAACCCAGAAAACCAACCAAACAACAAACCCAAACAACAACAACAGAAAAAAACAAACCAAACCAAACCAAAAAACAACAAAACAAAGAAGCACTGGAGAACCAGGGACTGATGTTTCTTTGTGCTGTCCAGTGTGCAGGAACGACCCTAGAGTTCTCAGTTCCAAAAGGTTTCCTGAAGAAGAAGTATCAAGTACCTGGTAGAAGACTGAGATGAGAATACTGCTTTGCTTAACCCAATGATCCCCTTACACACTCTTCCTTCGCTTTTTTAAAAAACGTTCATCTCGTTCGCTCCACATAACACAAACCTGCTTTAGAAACCACTTCATTAATTACTGAAATACAGCAGTTAATATAAACAGAAGAAGGTCCAAACTTTTTTCTTAGTCTTTCTGGTTACCTAGATGACTGGACTAACTGAAGGCTTCTGAAGGGGAGAGCTGCATCATTTAAAATTACAGGGAGTGAAAAAATTAATGTGCATATGGATTTAGTCAAAACACTGAAGGTATCACTGCTAGATATTTTTAAGTAACTATCAGATCCTGGCCTTAAGATATCAAAAAAATTAACCATAATAAGATTCAGACATCTTGCTTTATTTTTTTTTATCAGCTGAGCCTGAAACCAGAAATACACAGCAACACACAGGTATCATCATGAATCTCAGTGTAGATTTTTGATGATACCTTGTAATGCAGATTCATAAAAACATCTGAAACCTGTCTGCACTGCCTGCCTGGGAATGTAGCTGATGACTTTAAGGTGCCCTTTGACAATGCGTGGCTTCTGGCTGCCTGAATTCCTCCCTTTGCTTTTATGGGTCTAGGGGGAGGAGTACAGAAATTTTAGCTGTCACTTACTCTCTTTCCTATATTGTCTAAAAATATTGAAAATAAAATTATAAAATTCATAATCTGCCATTTTTGAATGACCAAGGAGCAAAATATGAGGACCAAACTATATCTGACATAAAAGAAGAATGTTCAGGATTGCATTAAGAAAACAAACTTCTGAGTTGCAATAAGCTCTGACACAGATGTAAATCACATAGCTTGGGGATGAATCAAATGGAGAAGTTACTTTGACTCCAAACAAAAGTTCTGCAAATAAAATTTGAAATTGCCATTTTTGCATTTCTTTTTTAAAGAAGGCCTTATGGAAACAGCTATATTCCAATTCATAGTACAAGAGATCAAAAGAATGAAGGTTAAAATAGTAACTCCATCTTGCTCTAGAATAATTGAGAGCTATATGTTATCCTTCTGCCTAGTAATATCAATATGAATTCCAGCAAGAAAACAATTGGAAAGAATTAATGTATCAGTTACAGCTCATCTGGAACAGCAACACTCAAATTCATTAATCATAATTTTATAGTTACTGCATGGCATCACAACAGAGCACTGTTAAGTTTGTTTGATTTATTTAATGACTAATTTGCAGACCTCAATATTGTTTTTCCTTTAAATTAAACTTTACTGAATTTCTATGTTTTATAATTAGTTTGTTGAAGTATAAAGGCACAGTCTCTTTTGTATTTAAGAGACATTCCCAATCTTAGCTTTGTATCAATGTATTCTTCTATTCAGAGAATGAAAAAACTGTGCTATATAGATATAACATACATATATTTATCTCTCTAAACAAAGGTATCGAAAGCCTAGAAATGCATTAGATATATTTACAAGCTGAAAAACGGTCATTTGATAAATTTATAGATAAAAGTATGGGCCAGTGTGCCAAGCTTCTTAATGACATACTTTATGAGGGATTAGTAAAAGTCAACAATGACAACAATTACAACAGTAGGCATGAAGAAATTTTTTTTCAAGGAGGGAGACAGGTTTGTATGTACTCAGTAAAGTTTATTTCTAGACAATTATACTTAATGGCAAAGATGAAGGTTAGCTGAACCTCTGTCCTTAGGATCTGAAGAACTTCGAATGTTCCTTAGGAAACAGATGTTCATGAGGAACATATATTTCCATTTTTGTTGTTAATTTTTTTCCACTCCGAATGAATGAAGAGGCCAGAATTTGGGTGTTAAACTAAATCTAGCAAACAAAAAGGAGAAAGAAAACTGTGTGTTCAATGGCGTTAACTTACTGAATGGATCTAAATCCTATGGTAGGTAATTTGATCTAATTTTTGCAGAAAGGCAAATGCCAGATGTTTGCTCCACTTTGATCTTAATAACACTTTAGGCTGCAGACAATAAGATTGGTTTAAAATTTATTGTCTCTTTGATTTCTCCATTCTAATGCTTTTTAAATTCTTTACACAAGACAGATCTATATATAGGCAACTGGGGTGGCATCAGAAGCATTGTATACTTAAGACATTCTTGAAAACCTCAGTGTGGAACAGTGTTTGCTGTTTTATGCATCAAAACAAAGCCAGATTTTATACAAGCAACATTCAATTTTCTTTTTATTATAATGTCTCTTTTTATTTTGCATATGAAGTTCTGACTGTCGCATCTGTGGCACAGCTCCTTACATGCTTTTATCTTTCAATAACATTATTAAAAGTCAAGACAATATATTAAATCAACATTAAGCAACAGGAGTTGAAAGAAAACTTAATCTATTCCGTTGCATTGGGAGTGTAATCTATGTAGATCTTTAATTTCACTGTTAAGTTGCTTTTACGATTCCTTTAGTACAGAATACGCTTTAAATGGAGAGCTGCCACTGAACAGACACCAGTGAAAACCCCTGAGAAACCATGACATCCAAGAGGCATCCAACTTGCTGTCAGTTTGGACCTTCACATTGAAGGAGACCACTGTTCCGTGAATATGAATTGAACTCAGCTTATAGCTGCTTATTAAGTTGCCTTGGGTTTCTAGCAGAGTATCTTGTATATTCGCTGTTACTGAGAAACAGGGAAAAGTGAGACTGAGAAAAAATGCTAGAGCAAGAACAATGATTAAAAAGAAACAAATAGAAAAAAAATCCCTGTTTTCAGCCCCCTAGTCTTATCATAATTCTCTGGCATAGTTCAGAGCCATCTGTCCCTTAGATCCGTGCATGATGTCTCTAAAGAACTGTTTTCACTCTGCTCAGCCCAGTAGTCTGAAAGTTCAAAAAGTCAGAGCCAGTTTTTCTCTGAAGGAAATTCTGAGCTCTGTCTAATGGTGACAGTGCCATCGCTCAGCCAGATGAGAGAACAGCTACCCTGGTAGGTCTTTTCAAACTGGCAGTGTCAAAGCAGTAGCAGAAATCAGCAGCCTCCCTACTTTCTCTACCATCAAGTTTAGTTCTTGAGAAAAACTCCTTTGTAAATGAAAAGAAAAATTCCTTCCTTCAGAACTGAGTAATATTTTAGTTTATTACCAAGAATGAAACATTACACACAGAGACATGGTAATAAATATTCTTTTCTTCCTATCACAACAGCGATGACAAGTGAGAAGATTACCCCGTACCTCGCCCTAAGGGAGAAGCTGAGTAAAGCAAAAAACTCTTCAAACGAGAATTGCCTCAGGTTTCTTCCTTATCTTTGCTACATCTTGAGACCTAGAAGATCCTCAGTGTAATCTACTATCCTTATTTGTCACAATTACATTGAAATACTGTTTGCACAATTCCAAGGTGTGTTTTGTTGGTCCTCTCCTTGACACAATATACCACCTGTACCATTAGAGAAGGGCTGTTTGAAAAGACTGAACAACTAGGTAATAAAATATAGGGAGTTTTAAATGGCATTTGATTTCAATTAAAAGGAGTGAAGGAGCACTGGTTTCCTAAAAAGGCAGGATGTTATGACACTCCAAAAATCTTTTGCGACACTAACCTTTGTGCATTATAGTTGAAAGGTGTGTAAAGTGGTACCCAATGAAATTTAATGGAAGCCACACAGGGAAAGACTGTAGCCTCAATATTTATCTTTACCAACACGTAAAGACACCTTGTTCTGTTTTACTGTTGGTGAAAAAAAGAAGGGAGTGTCTATTTCACAGGAGAGGGTAGGAAGTAAGAGTCAGTGTGATGGATGGTGGAAAGAAACAGAGGGCAAGAGGGAAGAAATGTGGGTGTCAGGTACTGATCTCAAAGATGAGATCTAGTCTGCTGTCAGAATGTGTATAAATAGCTTATTAATAACAGGAGAGATGTATTGACATTAGTGTGAAAGGAGAAGTGTACTCAGTTTGTATTGTGTTGTCAGAAATAGCCATTTGGGGAGAGTATAGTTTATATTTGTCAGATATAAACAGACTATGCAAGTACAAATCAAGGACAGATCAATTACTGTGAAAATACTCACTCACCCAAAGGCATTTATTCAGCAGATGACACTGCAATACCCTCTGCCATCTCTATCAAATCTGTCACATTCACTCACTGGGGGTATAGCAGCACTTCAGTAGCATAGAAATCCCAAGTAATTTTCAACCTTACAAACATGGCTACCAACAACAATTTAGTTGCAAAAGCCTGAAATTTGTTCTTTACTTAGCATCTTTCAATGGGTGAGGCAAACTCCGCTTTCTGTCCCAGCACACAGGGAAACAAGGGTTATCAGGGAAATTTTCCTTTGATCTTCTATAACGATTACATCACATTAATGCTGAGCACACCAATATTTAGGAATGATGTTCCATCCTCTCCCTGGTTCTCTTCCCACTTAACCTGCCTGTCACAACAGCAGCTTGGCTGGCTTCTGTCTGGGGCTGACACGTTGGGAAAAGGAAGACCAAAATCATTTGGTGAGGTCACACCGAGGAGAGGATTTTTATGCTAAGGGGTTTGGTGCTACTTCACCTTGTTCTTGTTGGCAATACCAGAAATATATCTGCAGGGCATCCTCGACACAAGGCCAACAGCTTGCTGCTGGAATTTCTCTCTGACAGTGCCAGTACAGCCAACATCTCCTGGGAAGCAATCTTATTTATTGTTCCATGCCCAGATTTCTTGTGATATTTAGGATATACTTCATTCAGTGTTGCAGGTCTTGCTTAATTTAGGCACCTAAGTCTCATCTCATCTTCGATCTATTATTTCCAAATAAAATTATTATTGGACAACATGTTTTGGTTCTGGATTTTTCAGATTTCTGAGGTTTAATTAATTCAAGTTGCTGCTGAACAAGATACTGCCTGATAGCTATAGAAATAGGTTCTCCAATCTGTGGATTGTGTCTGTTAGAATAAATTAAGGACAGCCTATTCAAATGAAATGTTACAGGGGAACTACAGACTCTAGCCTTTCCTCAAGGCTCACTGTTGGTACAACAATGTGAAATATATATATATATATATACACACATATATATATATACACCATTTTCATTCAGGTCAAAACAGCCTAGAAGCTGGGGTGGCAGCTCTAATTTTTCCAGCTTCAACTTTAGTCTGTTTGGCTTTAAGTAAAAACCTAACCTTATAGAACAATGTTGGCCAGGATTTTTTTTATGTAGACAGCACATGCTGCCAAAGCTTCTAGGTAGGGCTGCGTTTGGGGCAGGACTTCCATAATGTAAGGCCTGGAGTGCTGATTACCCTCTGAGCTGAAATCGGATGTCACTCCCTGAGGCACAGGTCATCACGTCCGTCACGCATAGATGAGACCGTCTGCTCCTCTCGGTTGGAGAGGGATGTTATTTTCTTAAGGAGCAGGATGTTATTCCTAGAGGTCTGCCCCTTGGTAGGGTCAAGAGTAATATTTTATGGTTAATGTTTATGATTAATTTTGGCTGTGGCCTTTCCTTTCAGAATTTGTATGGTTTCAGTTCAAGTTGGTAAGGGGGAAGCTTGACAAGGTTAAGGCGTGAACTATATACTCACTTTTCCTTCCAAAGTAAATACTACAACAACAATGCACATGGGAACCGAGCAGCACATTACTAAATCAAACCAGAAGATTCACACAGGGAACTAAAACAGTAGGGTCCAAGAGGGTGGATTTTGCTTTTTTTTTTTTTTTTTTTTTTAATATAAAGGATACATTTTCAGAAGGATGCTTTGGGAGTTAGCTCAACACAATCCCAGGAGCAAAAAGGGCAGTTTGGCATCAGATTTCTTGTGCTGACATTACTTAAAAATTAATATTGCCTTTGCCCCTTTTCTCTCAAAATATGTCTGCTAAAGTAAGGTGAATGATTCTCAGCTGTTCAATGCTGCTTAAAGGAAAGGACATGCTAGTATCAGAGTATAATGCAAGTATATGCTGAATCTTACCTTTGGAAAATACCCAGATTTTCTGCCTGACTTTGAATAGGATCTTTAGTTTCATATGCAACTTGTTCTCTTTTTAAGAAGCTTAACTCTTCTCAGCTTCTGGAAACTGATTTCCTTTCACATATTTTATTAATGAAATAGTCTCACAGTAGGCTTGCAGATGGATTTGGTTTGATATTTTAGAAGACGCTTAAGACCAGAAGAGATGGGAAACAACTTCTAAAATCTCAGTGTTCTTTTTGTTGTCAGGACATGATGTATGGTGCCATAACTTGCTTTCTGCGGCAGTATCACCAAACAGAGAGCAATGAGTAGGAAGAAGACATATTCCTGTGATAGTGTGAAAACGTAAAAAAAATACTATTTTATGTAAGCAATAAAGATGACAACATCAGAAGTGTGTGCATGAAGCCTTCTCAGACACCTATCTTGGATTTGCATCATCATTTTGGAGTTCTGGAATGCATTGACAAAGTGTGGCATGGGGAGGTCATTATACAAGAGTTTCTGATGGTGACTTTAAATCAGGAAAAAAGAGAGGGCAAAATTCAGGTAGTAAAACCCACCCTCCCTCCCTCCCTCCCTCCCTTCCTTCCTTCCTTCCTTCCTTCCTTCCTTCCTTCCTTCCTTCCTTCCTTCCTTCCTTCCTTCCTTCCCTATCTCTCTCTCTCTCATCTCTTCTTCATCCTCTAGGAAGTAACTTCTGTAGTCAGAGAAAACATGTCACATTATACTTTCCTTTAAAATTCTGAGCTCTTTAAAAATCTTGCAAATCTTTAAGGTCACCGAACTTCAGGCCCTAAGAGGAGAAATGTTTTGGGAATGCATACACCTCAAACATCTGAAAGCTTTGTGATCTAGAATCAAAAGCCTATTATGCCACATCATGAACGCACAGCCTCCTCAGAACATTTGCATGATACCATTGCATCTCTCAAAGACAGGGTTGTTGCGGCTGTTTCAAATCACATATAAAACTAACACTGTCAGTCTTCATCAATACTTCAATGGAAATCAAAGACGCTCGGAAAAAACAATGAGGCATGGCACATTTCTGTCTGATTCATAACAAATCAACAGCGCAAAATACTGCTATAGATGCTGCAAGTGAGACTGGCAAAGAGAACTTTCAAGCATCATCATGCTGCCATTTTTTGAGGCTAATAAGAGAAGCAAAAGATAAAAAATACAGACATCAAAATTTAAAAACATGTCCCTTAACTCACACACATGGTCCTTTGGAATTCACTTTATATGGCCATTTCTGGGTCAAGCCTTTCGTAACAAATTAATTTCAAATTTCACTGCTCAGCTAATTACATAATTGTAAATTCTCAGTGGTTGATTGGCACTACTTTGATTAGTTATGAATTGTGTGGTAGGTTTTTGTGCCTGACTCTGTGACTAATAGAGTCTAAAATAAAAATTTGTAAGTATTAGTACAAATACGTACAAGTATGACCAGTAATCTGGCTGAGAAATTTGGAGATGAATTAATGGAGCCATTTCAAATAGCTTAATCATTGCAGTCCTGGAATTCACAGTTTGAATAAATTTCACTATTAGCAATGAACAAATGTTGGAGCTGGATAAATGCACACAAAACTAGCAATGGTTTCTTAAACAGGGAGGGAGAATGAGGAAGACAGAAAAAATTACAAAGAGGAAACAATGCAAAAGAAAAAAACAAAAAAGAAAGGAGAAGCCTTATAACATACTGTGATGGAAAAAAAATATTCCTCACTCACCCCTCACATCCTTTTTAAGAAGCTGCAGAGGGTTTTCATGAAGGCCCAGCATGCCTAAACAAGTTTCACTTGGAAAGAATAAGTTGTAAAAGTTAAATCACCACTTATTTCTTTTGAGCCTGTCTTCAGCTGTGATCTGTGGAGCTTTAGTTTCTCTTGTATATAACACAGTAGTGTGAGACCAAACTTGAAAAATCCTAACTTTGCTTAAGTGTGTGGGAATTTACTTTAAAAGAACAGCATTTCTTCCAGCAGTAGCCAGTACAGTCAATAGCCTGTACGGAAACCAGAAACTTCTGAAGCCCACACACCTGTTCATCCACCATATTACAGAAAAGATACAGCACATTTATGAATGTCACAGATAATATGCAAGATGCAAAAAACCTAGAGCAAATAGATGGAATGAAATGCAATGATTATGCAGAAAGTAAAACTAAGACTAGCAAACTGTTTTCCACACTTTTTCATCCTTCCCAAAAACACAGCAGGGAAGGAAAGGCAGATATCCCATTTGTCTGGCTTTGTGGTTTGTACTTTTCTTACATCTGGAAGCCCTTGGTTTGTTGACTCAGGTAGTCGCACTCTCAAGACCAAGGACTGGTTTGTTTGACCTAGTGTATTCATCAATATTTGCATTGTTAATTTCATTATTTTGCAAAGCACCTTGGGATGTGTCTCATGAAAGAGGTTACACATAGAAATCTCCAGTCTGCTTTGATTAAAGTTTTCTGATAAGTATGTCTCAAACACTACTGTCATCAGCACATTTGCTTTTAAATTATTCCAATAACTACAGTATTCCAGCTTCTAATATGGACTTTGTGCTAACTATCCTTTCCTGAACTAATGGATGTATGAAAATTTCATCATACATTAGTGAAATATAGATATTAAACCTATGACCTAGATTTCTAAAACCTAAATTTCTTTCTCCATATAAATAGCTTAGCTTCTATTAGAGATGTGTGTGTATATAGAGATAATAATATACACATGCATAAATATGTATCTGCGTATTTATAAACAAAATGACTTAGGAATAATTGCCTGTTTTATCTCCAACTTTAACCCATGGATAAACAGTTGTAGTATCTACAGATATGTAACAGTGCAGCTCTGAATTTATTTAATCATACTAATCTTATCTGCCTGTTAACTAGAGGCAGACATTTCACCTTAAAGTACTTAACAGCAGTCTTATAATAGATTCATTCTGTATTTATTAAATAGTACCTTTCAATAACTCTAGAGCTGAAATACACTAACAATTATCTAATGGAGATGTCTACAGCATAGAAAATCAGGTTTATGTCTGATGAGAGCTTCGTATGCTCAGAAGAGTAGCATTTATTCCAGAACTTCAGGATTGGTCTATTTTGGATTTTGTTCAATTTTGGTGTTAGTATGTAGGTTTATTCTTAGAATTAAATTCACTTTATCTGATGTATTTTCTTCCCTGCATGTGGCATTTCTCCCTCAGAATAACTAGCACAGCACTACGGCAAATACTGCTCTTTGGCTAGATCTTGCGAGTTGCTGAAAAAATCCTGCATTCCAAGCAGCACAAAGGCAGTTGAAGAACTTCAGGACTCCAACACTTCTCTTAGACCTGAGGGTCAAATTTAGGTTCCTAATGAACACTAAACCCGTTGTTCATGTTGAGAAAGAAAACCAAGCTGTCATATGACATCTTGGCATATCAGTAAGATTCCAAGTAAAAAAGTTTAAAACATCTGTCTCTTCAGCCAGCAGCACACTATTTTATTGTCTTAAAGGATCAAGAAACTAGACAATAAATAATAAGAGAAGGAAAAGAGAGCAACTGTCTCTATGTTGGATTGCTTTGGCTTAGCTAATTTTAATTAGAATGATCTAACTCATTACATACATGCTTAACTGTTTGGTGTCTATCTCAATATTTCTACCATGCTCATCATTGTGTATTTAGGCACCTAGCATGTCTTCCCAAGATCTACATGTCTCCTTCTCCTCTACAGAAAACTGATTGCAAACAGTTCTTCACATTTGGTTAATGTCTACATCTTGGTGATTATTTCAATCTGGCATCTTCAATTCATTGTATGGCTGAAATCCTAACTAATGTTGCTCTCAGGAACATCTAAAACCAAATAACATTCTTTCTATTTTAGCTTTATGTGATGTGTGATGACAAAACCCCCTCAAAACTAGCTAAAATATACCAGTCTTTAGAGAGTTGTTGACCATTCTGGTGAAGATGCTTCCAGTTTCTGTACTCTCCTAATGGTCAGTTGCTGGATGAATTTACTTTACAATTTTATATTAAAATGGTAATTGCTTTGTATGCTGACTGTAGAGAAACTGAAAAATAAAATCTCTAATGATCTACAGTGAGGTTTCCTAGGCTATCAGCCTAGAGTAATAAAAGCAACAGTAAAATATTGATAAAATTGCAATATAACGTAGAATTTTTTTTCCCCTTCGATGACGAAACCCAAATATTAGTGTCTGGAGACATCAATGATACTTGCCTTTGAGATACTATTTTAGTATAATTTTGTGGGCAGTATGCTCTGAGTTACTGAAAAGCATCGAAGAGCTTTTCAATATTATGTACTTGGAAACGTGACAAGTTGCCAGAAGTGGCATGAGAATGAAAAGAAAATCCAGATCCCCAGATATGTGTGCAAATTGTTTCAGATGCAAACCCCTCCCAACATTTATTAAAATACCTTCATGAAATTTAACTTTGTAAGCTACATATTTGAATTAATTGCAGATCCCCAAAATATTGCGTTTCTTTTTAACAAGCACACTGAACCTGGAATATTAACTGGATCAGTAAAGCAGTGTAAATATAAAACATTATTTAGACAGAATTATTTAAACAGAGAAACCTTCAGTATCTCAAAATAGATTTTGCATACAAAAATACAACTGATAAGATGAACAAAAATACTGAGGAGGAAAAGATAGTATTTTATTTACAGTCAATGGTTCCTTAAGAATTTAGTTTAAAAATAAATACTCCATACCACTACTGTAACTTTTACAAAGTTAATCATGTGCACGTATTGTTTTTTGAGAAAATTAAACTTTCAGATGCATAGTAGAAACACACACACACATAGACACACACACACTCACGTATATAATTACAATGAGAAGGAGGGGAAAAAAGCACCTGAATCTATTTAGCTTATTCTTTTTGGACAATTATAACATATTTAGTCAAGAATTACCCAAAGGAGTTTGATTCCTGAAAACCAAAACCCCTAAACTATACTAATATTCCATTATTTTTGCTGTACAACCTGTGGCATGAAAAATGCAAAGTTGAGATTAATTCAAATGACAACAAATATATAGCTGCTGAGTACATGTGTGAACATTCAAGCAAACCAGATTTTATTAAAGCAAATCCCATATGGACACAAGAGACTTAAACCCTGTTATGTCTGTGAAACTTTCTAGGTACATAGAGAATATAAATAGCATTGCGAGAGAATTTGCTATTTTGCTACATCTTCAAAGAGAAGTTAACCAGCCAAAGAGGCCTGTATTTTGAGAGCTTTGGGTAATATGGAGAGAGGGAAGAGAACCAACAACAATAATGTTCAACAGTGCAACTATTCAACTCAAAATTATTGGAAAGGAAAACAAAGAAAAAATTCAAAATAACTAAATGAAAGTTGAAAATCATACTATAATCCTACTTTCCAGAGGCCAACTCTAATTCGTCCCAAAATATTTCTTCATTTTTACTTCCTACAACTTCTGAACATGGTGAAGCTTTAAGCTTTGTACTTCAGAGACTAAAGGCTCAGTACAATGACAGGGGCAGCTTTTCTTCTTGAGGCTGATATACCCCCAAAAAATAAAGCGTCAATATAATAAGTATAGATTTTTTAAAAACTATAAAACCAATTCTTTTGCTCCTGGGCAACACATTGCCAGCCATCATCTGGGCATTCACAGCTTTGCTGAGAGCACCTGAAAGAAATAGTACTTTCACTAACTCTCTGTAAAAAGCCCCTATTCAATCCCTTCTGACATGGACCAAGAGTCTTCTCATCCTTTGCAGCAGACACCATTGATGCTTCAAAACCAGAGCAATGTGACAAAGATGCATTTCATCTGACATATCTTTTCTGGACTTGACATTCTCTCAATAGTCTCCTTATACTGAGATATATGCAGATGAAACTGTGTTGTTTGGGCTACAGTAGTTACCAAACTGACCTGTTGAGCCAGTACACAGGCTATTTTGTCTGACTACTACTCAAGCCCCTGTCCAAGACAAGCTGGCTTGATTTTCTGAGATAATATAATTTCTTATTAAAACAAACAAACCCCAACATTTCAACAGGAACTTACGTGAGGATGCACGTCTTCAAATAAAAATTGGCTAGAAACAAATAGTGAGATTTATATGGCTCCAATGTTTTCTTTTTTTTTTAACCAACATTTTCATTTTGTGTATGTTACAGAGTCTCTGTACTCGGCCCCTGCCTAATTGGTGGAAAATATGTATAAATGTAATGGCAAAATACTCAGATATGTATCTTGTATCACACATACTTCTGGTCTGGAATAGCACAGAAGTCGATTACCCAACTAAATGCATAAGTTCTGCCTCCTACCCGGAGACACAGGCTTTCCCGATGTAAAATGGTAAGTAACAGAAATTCATGAAAACACTGTATCGATTGTCTGACACCTTGAAACTGAGTTGTGTTCAACTTAGGTGAATTATGAGGGTTGAACTCGTGCTCAGTAAAGCTGCGTAAGTCTTCATTGTGGTTTGGAAGTTAATTTACCTCTCCTCACCCAATAGTTGAGTTGTTCTTGGATCTTTAGCAACCGGTTTGGTAAGGATGTGACTTTACTTTTAATAAAAGGAGGAGAGTGGGGAATTCTATGAATTGCTGAAGAAAAACAGTGATGGGGACCAGCTTCCCCTGCCAGTTTGCTGAATTTGAACATTACAGAGAATCTTGAAGGAATGAGATTCATAGCTGAACCTTCTAATTTCTTTACAGCCCTTCTAAACCACACCAGATTGTATCACAAAATGAATAACTGAACGAAAAGGAATCAGAAAAAAAAGTATTGTTTTTATGTGGAATGAAAGCAGTTTTATTCCTTCACCTTCCTGTCAGATTTAAAGAAGTATAGAATAGAACTGTGACTTTTTTCTATTTTGATTCATTACAAAATGGTACCTTCCCCCCATAAATCTCGAAGATACCCACAACACAAAACTTCATTATATTAAGAGAAAAAAAATATAAAAGAACTATAAGAAGGATATGGCTTTTCTCCAGTTTATAGTGATTAGCTGCTAATGGCAATACATTCCTTAAACTACTTTACAACTAAGAAATAAGCATCAGGCAGTATACAATATATATGTTCACTTGCTGACTAGTGATGCTCCAACAGTAGGAAATAGTGCTATATTATTTGACCTCTACACAGTTTTCTTTAACATATTATCTGTGGTGGTTGCCCAGGATGAGCATTTGTCCAACTACAATGGAATGTATTTACAGCATGCCAAATGAGAAGTAAAAATACGGAACTACAAGCTTAGTTTCTCTGGGGGAAGTCAGATAAAATGTACCATTTACATTTTTCTAATGTGTAATTCAGATTGACAAATATAATCTTGTTCATATTAAAAAAAAAGATTAAAGAAATGCTATTGACCAGTGAACAGGCATTACAGCTCCTCTTTCTAAAGTCACTTGAGCTTAACCTATAAGGATGGTGTGTGTCAGAGTCAACACAGTACATGAATCTCAGACTGTCAGTGCTCTTTAGGACTTCAAGCTTATCCTCCATCCTTCAAAAGCTCCCAGAGCTCCAAAACCTTTTGAGGCAGATCCTATCACAGAAAAGAAATCCTTGTCTCATATTGGGATAGTTCAGGATAATTTTCATAACAGGATTCTAAAACAGATTTTATTCAGTCCCATGACCCCATAATGTCTTCTATGGATATTATTTACTGTGTGGGCCACAGGAAAACTTATATAAATAAAACTAGCGTATATAAGCACTTACACTATCAGCCTCTATGGAAAGGCTTCATGTTACCTCAATATTAGATTGCTGAAGACGACATTAAGGTGACAAAGTATGAAATGAAATTAAACACAAATATATATATATATAAATAATTGTTGCCTTTAATTTAATCTAAGATGACACCTGGCAGAGACCAACCACAGGTCAAAATGCTGTTCTACACTATGGGAAACATTGTGCTACTTGATAATGTCCTCCCAGGAAGGTGGTACACTTATCAGTTATCAGTTTGGCGTTTCTATTTCATTGCTTCTTAAAACAAATGTTCTCTTATACCCAGTGCTTACATTTTACGAAGAGGCCCTAATTTAAAAGTTCGAATTCTATGAGGTATCAAATCAAAACTATTTAAAGCCAGTTGAAGCTTGCCAAATTTACTGAAAATATTACAGAGTTTAGGTGTATCATATTTTAAACAAGTTGGAAAAAAACTTATCATCCACCCTAACAGTAATGTTTCTAGGACATTTTTTTAATTGAAAAATTGTAAAAAAACCCTAAATAAAAAAACAGGAAGAAAAGTTCTTGCAGGCATTTTGATAAAAACTTGGCAAACCAGTATTTTTGAAGAGTTCTACCAGTTTTGCTTGCACAACTTTTGAAATTTAGATCTCTAAAACAATTGCATAAAATTGGTATGGTCCAAACCCTATTGAGCAGTGGAAATGTTTGCTAGTGATATTAACAGGTCAAACATGATAATTCACTAAAAGGAGTGACCGTTATTTAAATTTTGCATCATGTTAGCTGCACACAAGGTAAACTCCTTTGCATACCCTCAAACCTTTGACAAATACTAAGGAACTAGTGTTTCTGTAATTCTGGGATTTCACATCGCACAATCCAAAATGCAAGTTTTCTCAGACCTAAAACCGTGTTGAATTCCTGAGGATATAAATTTGCTACCTTGTAAATAACACAAGATGCAACAGACAGATGTTAATCAATTAATCATTTGAAATACAGATGTTTATAATTTGACAATGTTTTTCCCGCATTGTGTTGTTCTACATCACACTGTCGTATTTTAATTTTAAAATCACAACAAAGAACTCTTCTGGCTTGAATAAGAACATTTCATTACAGCTGAGATAAAAATACTTTATTAGGTCTTTTGACATACTTATTCTTACATTTTTCTGTCTAAAGGAACTATTTGAACTGTTGAGTTAATGGATATGGGATACCACTTAAGTATATCTGAACTGATTCCAATAAGTTTTATGAGACTACATAAACCTGTCGGAAAGATGTTCCATCCTGATTTGAAAGCACCAGAAAATGGAGGAACCACAACTATCTTTGCTAACTTCTTCCAATGGTTAACTAGCCTCATTACTAATAGTTTGGAATTTATTTCTAATTTTAATTTATCTTGTTTTAGTTTTTTTTTTTTTTTTTTAATATATTCTTCCTTGCTGGCTCAAGGAACCATTTAGTCCCTAGTATTTTCTGTCTTTGAAGCAATTTATTGACTATAGTCATTACCTCTTAACTTTCTTTTTTATTTTTCTTTACGTTTATATGCAAATACATAGGCTTATCTTCAGAAGAAGAATACCAAAGAGAACTCTCTAGACTGCAAATCCTGAAATTCACTAACTAACATTAAAANGAGATCCAAACGATATTGTACAAAATCAAGACACGGCCAAGAATGAGCATAAACTAGGTGGATATGATTTTCTGAAAATATAAGTTTACACAGGTGCCTAAACGCGGATTAAGAAAGTGGATTTTCAAAAGCACATAAACGCTGTAATGAGGTGAATAGTTCTAACTTGTTTGGAAGTTTCTGAAATTTCACACCCACACAAGATTAAGGCATCTATTTTTAAGATATTGACCTGAAACAGTGAAGAAATAGTATTATTAAATAGGTAAATGCAGAGTCTTCCACTGCCCCGTATTAATCAGCTAGGAAAGATGTTTACATCTAAGAAAGAAATTGCTAACAATTTACTGTAAAATCAGGGCAATAAGAACCCTGTACCTCATATAGAAAACAAAATATTTTATTCTTTTTTCATGTAGAAAAAATTTTGACTGCTCAGAGATAGCCTGGCTGTTTATATCTTGTTGGAGCAGATATCCTCAGCAATCCAGAAAGGTTGAAATCCTATGTAAACTTTATCCTTCCTAGAACCTCTTGAGATGTTCAATTTTTTTCCTCTCTGCTTTTTGAATATTCCATCCATTCTACTTTAATCTTCTGTATGTACAGAAATTATACCAAAGTGTAATACTATTCAATCTAGACAGTTACAACCCTATAATAAAGCACATGATTAAACATTTACATGGGTTAGCCATGGAATAACACCCAGGCAGTTTTCATAGATTAATAACGTAATGAAAATATAATTTATATTGTCCAAATATCTCAAAGATGCTAAAAGGTCTTTAGTTTTTAAATCAGTAAGTGATAATGTAAGTAAGGTAAAGAGCACTTCACGAATTATTGATATTTACTCATCACAATGGAATTCTTCCTAGTACTTCGACTTGTAAATCAGTAATGTATATAATTTTCCTGAGTAATATGCACCTACTGAGTAATATGGAATTTAATAGTGCATTGCTTTAGAGTCTTTGAGAAGCTTGGCAATAACAGATGAGTTGAAAACAAAACAGAAAACAGGAAAAAAATTCTCATAAGCCACATCTACTTTGTGGTTACAGAGTGACTTCTATGCAGTGTAGACATATTTTAAAATACATAGCCCAGAAAATTCTAGTTGTCTAGCTATTGCTGCGGAATTCATTTAGTCCACTCTTTACTTTTACTTCCTTAACAGCAATGTAGATATGTACCAGAGACTTCCATTCTATCTTTTTATTTTCTTTCTTTTCTCCTTCTCTCCTTTTGTTCCACCCAAACTATAAAGCTCAGAGTAAAGTCAGGCACCAAACTAGATGCAAGCTTAAACCAAAACTTTTGGTGACCCCAAGATGAATGCTAGTTGATGCTCGCTTGTTATATCTATAGTATCTACATATTATATAATTAAACAGCTTACATTGAACTATATTATCTGTTAAAATCTCTTCTCTAATACAACATTTCAGTTAAGGTCAACAGGTGTACCATTGTCACTTCCATCACTGTCTGAAGACACTTCTGGGTATCACTAGGGGTGTTAAGTGTGATATTTAGCTGATGAATTCCATTGAAGAGTCTTAAAGTCTTGAGAGAATGAGTCAAAGAATCTGGGTGAATTCTTCTTTTCACTTAAAAATAGTTTAACTAGCAGTAGAGGATTTAAGTCATGGGTGAAACCGGAATCATAATGTCTATCTTGAAAGGAAAATCAGTAGATTTGAAGATGAGGAAGAAACAATGTCTCTGTGCTAAGTTTTTGAATCTTCTGAAAAAGTAGCCTAAATTCTCAACACTTTGGCAAAATTATAATCTGAAAAAGGAATTATAAATCTGATCAAGGAATGCTTTAGATCAATAATTTTAATCCCTTTTTATATACATTTTTCAACATTTCAAAATGAAAAGTCAATTTGAACTGAAAAACAGAACTTCACATTTAGAAATTTTGAAACAAGATAATTCAATAATTTAAAAACTCTTTTCCATAATGTATTTCTAGTGAGAATTTCCAAAACAAACCTTTTTTTCACAAATTCTACTCTTGTTGATTAATATTTCAAGTAAAACATTTCATTGAAAAATTCCTGATCAAGTCAAATGGCAATATACACTATCTTCATGATAGATGGAAAACCATATCAAACTCAAAATTTGCTTGCTTAAACACTCATCAGAATCACCTTGCTTGTTGTTGTTCTTTGGCTTTTATAAGCATTATTGCTCCTATTATCACTAATAATATTGGAAACAAATGTATTTTACCCATTTGGTGGAAGACAGAAAACTTAAATGTTTGGAATTTATTTTTCTGCAATGGAAATAGTCAAACTACAAATCAGATTATTTTTGCTGATATATTGTTGTCTGCTTTCATAAGAACTATGCTTACATTATTGAGTGTAAGGGGTACCTGCAGCAGCTAGAAACTCTAAAAGATGCAAGGAATCTTGCTTCCCTTATTTTTATTTGTGCAGGAATGAGAGAGATACTCATTTAAGAAACCTGCAATGTATGAAATCTTTGAGTTAAGGACTAATACCTTCCCTCATAACCTTTTCGTACTTTTTGCTTTACTTAATTTCTTAACCAACTTCAAACACCATTAACATAAAGAAGGGGATGTCTCTCTTATGGACAGCAAGCAGAAGCAAGTATTCTCTAGTTTGTTGTTCCTATTTACAGGCCATTACCTATTTGTAATGAAAATCACTTTTCTGTTTTACCTTAAACTAACTTCTGCTTCAAGGTCTCTGTGTAAGAGTCCGAATCCCTAAAATACATCAAGGATCCTCAAGTAACTGTGGATATTCTATAGGGTTTTTTTCCGGCTCTGCTACTTTATGGGCAAAGGTCATAATGTTACAAGAGGACAGTGAGACTCTTATTTCTTCCTCATTTTAATTTAAAAATTACATATATATATATATGTATGCTGGACACATTCTTCATACAAATATAGGGGGACAAAAGCAGGCTGCATAATATATTTTAGAGTGAGATATTCACTGTTTAAAAGAAAGCTTTCGATAGAATTGAAAGCTAGAGATTTAATGATAAATGTGTAACTTCATGGAGACATATTATTGTATTTCAGTTCAATGAATAATGACTAATAAAACCATCATTTTATGGAACTGATATTTTCAATATATTCTGAAATAAAAACATACATTTTTCTTTTGAAGCTCAAAATTTAGGAAATCTTAGGTTAAAACCATTAAAAATAATGAATCAGTCATGCTATCAATCATAAAACTAAATAATTTGAAGCTATTCCTTTTCATGTGCAAAATATTGCTTCCATTTTAAGTATGGCATAAGCTTGAGCTTCTATAAAAATATTTATAGTAAAATACAGCATAAATCTATAATTTCTTTTAATCAGTTTTAGAAAGATGCATCCAATACTTAGACACTGTGAAATTATTTAGAATCAGTCAATTTTACCTCAGTTACTGCTGAAGTAACAAAAAATATGATATAATAGTCTTTTGTGAGCTGAATGGCATATATGCTCTCATCTATATAAAGCCCTGTAAATAACCTACAGGTTGTTAGTCATTACTTAGCATCCACAATGCTCATTTTAGCTCTTCCACATTAATGCGTTATTCACAGAGTACTTTAAATAACCATTAACAACCAGATGCATTTTAAGCAATGTAAGGAAGAGTTACAGAAAATAATTTTTAGTTCCCACGTAAAAACCTTCTTAGAATTCCCTCCACTGAATATACAAACTCCTCTGAAGGAACTGAAAAGTCTTTAGTGGATTGTCTTGGAACAGACTAGCAAAGCAGAATTCAGTATCTAATATAAGGTGCTCCCTGGGCCATGGGTGTAGTAAAGCAACATGCAAGGTATGAAGTACATTATCATTTTTATCTTTCTTCTTTCAGTTGGCCGTCACGCTGGCTTCCTTTTGACGTAATCTTTCTTTCTGTTAATGAAAAAGAAAGAGTTTTACTATGATTCTTGTCTATAACTTCTACCTCCTCTCAAGTTGCCATGAGCATTTGGTCTAGAATACTGAGAAGTACTAAACGAGTCACAATACGTTAGAGTTTTCTTTATTAATTAAATTATTTAAATTAATTAAAAAGCAATTAATGTCTGAAGCACTCATAAAAAGCTCAGAACCGGGTCATTACTTGCTGTAGAGAAACTGAGCTTTCTGTAGTTATACACTTGTCAAATACTGTGTACCGTTAAAAATGTGCAGCTCTGTGAAGACCAGTGGAGCTACAGAAAACCAGATACATTTCCAATTCATGTGAGTCTAATACCTTCTCTTGTCTGGAACTGTTTCTGCTGACATGAAAGCTCTAATTTAGCAATAGCTAGATTACGTTGTTTAGTGACCAAAGCAAGTGCAGTCCTTCATATCTCTGCCACCTGCCCTGCAACTGCTATGCTCTGCTGGGAATGGAAATATCCTGATTCCTTCATGCACATTTCCTTCCCTTAGTCTCTTGCTTCCTGCAGTTTATGAAATGCTGATCTAACCTGCGTGCCTTGCACAGAGACAAAAAAAGGTATATCTTCAGTGTAAATTATTAGTCCTCTTTTTCTGTCATATCAAAAAAACTGCGAAACAGCAAAATGAAAAACAAAATGGAGATTTAATCCCTTCTACCATTATTTGATACAGAAAACAAGATTTTGCAAGCATTTGAAAAAACAAGACACTTAGCCATTGGACAAATGTATGCAGCCTACACAGCATGGAAGAAAATAGAAGAATCTTCAGTGGAAGCGGAGAAGAGACCAGAAAAGCAGCTCTTACCATATTTTGCTATCTAAAATAGCAGAGCCACACTTAGGCATACCTAAACTAAGTTTTAAACCTAACTGTTGGACTACCATAGGGCATAAGCTTACAGGTTTCTCCTTGGGAAGAAAACCACTCTGCTATACCCAAACTGAACATGTTACGTTACACTTCAGCAATAGCAGAAACACATAATCATTCTGAATGACGAGAATAGTGTCACAAAAATCCTTCTGAATGTCATACTGAGAAACATCATACCAGGCTAGCCGTAGGATTGATTTTCTTAGTTTCAACTTTCTTATCTGCAGTTAACTTGCTTACTGATTGTTGAGCCACTTTAATTCTGAAACAAAACACATAGAAAAGACATTGTTAGATTCAAAGAAATTAAAGCTTTTCTGTCTCTGTAAGAACCATCACCCTAACAATTTAGGTACATTAACCTAACGGACTGCTATACTATTCAAAGGTACTTAAGAAAGTGACAAAGTATATCAGAGCACATTTTAAAACAGAGAAAATCAAAAGGACAGTCTGTCAGTATTGCTCACTGAAAATGTCACCAGGCAAACCATTTCTCTATTCTTGCAGAGTCTGGGCTTTATAGATATATTTCTATATATCTATATATATATAGACATATATATAGATATATTTGGTATTTCCTACCAAAAATGCTGCAGTGTCAAGGCCAGAAGATAGTCCTCTGAAAAGAAAACAAAATCTAGCTGGCTCAATCTCTTGTGTATATAGAATGTACTATTTTAGTAGGCCATTTGACAGGCTACACATTATATTTCCTCTGAAAACCTTGAAATGGAAGCATCTGCCAGTTTCTCCTTAATGTTTTCCCCATTGCTTTACATGGAATGGACTGACCAGCCTCACCGATGTGATAGGAGGAGAGGCAAATTAGAAGAGGTTTTTGTCTAAGGATAGTTAAAGCTGGCTTCTGTGCAACTCCAGACCAGTTTACTGAAAGCACTGTTGAGATAAAGGGAGAGAAGAACATGGGTCTGATTCCTCAGTTTCTTGCCTTTTGCTCTTATGGTCTTATGTACAGAACCCTTGTTTCTGTGGGAATTTAACAAGAAGAACACATTCAGCAGTTTAATCAGGAGGAAGAGGAGAAACAGAAAATTTAACCAAAAGGAACTTGAGTCTCCTATTACAGACAGCGGAAAGGGCAGGGGAAATTACATGCTAAACAGTGATAAGGAGGAAAGAAAATTCTTTGCACTCCTAAGACATGATCTGCCCAGCTATCAGTGCCTTTAAAATGCTGATGCTATAAACACCTACTTTACAATTATATATGCAAAATGCAGAGGGAAAAAAGTTGCGAGTGAATTTTTACAAGCAAGGAGAACTCAGCAAAACAATTTTCACTAGTGCACACCAAATCAGTCTTTTGCTATAAACAACACATTTCTTGGCACTCTTGAACTGAAAAATTCTACTTTCTTCTCCTATTTATTTTTTTCCACTGGCAGAAATAATCGCTATGGCCAGTCGAAAAGTATTTGAAATACCATGTCCAGTTCAAACTGCTTTCGACACACTCAATTTTTGAGGAATTTTGGAAAAAAAGCAAAAAGGAAAGTGGATTATAGCTGTAATTACTGATGTGTTCTTCCTTGCTGTAATACTAGCAGCAAACTAGATTATTTTAAAAATATAGGACATATTCATAGGTTCATTGTTGTGTTTATCAATGCTCAGTGTTGGAAACTAGAAGTCTTTCTCTGAGCTATGCATTTTGGAAGCATCTAATGGGTGGTTATTGGTGTTGTCTCTATTTCCAGTGCTTTAGAACATGAGGAAACAGTTAAACTACTTTCAAGTAAGCCTATTTTCAAAACTGTTTAGCTACAACATTGAGTCAAGCTGTAAGTACACCCTTAAACACACAAGTATGGAATTATTACTCTGCACATTTTAAAATATATTTGAAGTCTTTTAAAAAGTTAATTAATGTTCCGTTTTTCTACAGGCAAACGACTACGTGGCAACACACCATTCCATGTTTTTTACAATTTTCCATTAATCAGCACAGTTTACTTCTTAATGATGGATGAGGGCAGCCAGTGGACAGCAGGCTATTCCTCACAGCTACAAAGTTTCTGCAAAGATGATGACTTATTTCAACTGAGAGTATTCAGGTTCAGCAGAATCACATTGAGGGATCAGCTTCTAAATACTTCCCTGTTTCGAACACATTTTTGATCATATTGTCTTTCATCCTGGGATTGTTTTCCAAATAGTTATTTAAATGCTTAGAGCCCATTTTTTCATCCGAAGGGAGAATTCTAGGGCTTATAAACTTTTAGACTTAAAAAGGAAATTATGCCTGTCACTGATTTAGGCCTAGTTCTGTGTATCTGATTCCATATTTGCAAAATTTCCAGGAAACTTGGATTTTTAAAAATGGAATGCATAATTTGGAATATAAAATAAAAATAAAGCATCACACTAACATGGTTTTAATCATGTGATATTTGGCTCATAAAAATGACAGATTAATTATATATTACACTTTAGTCACCTAGGGAAAAAAGACATCACTTTGTTAATACATGACTGACAAGATTAGCAGGTATTATTAGAAACATAAGTGCATAATTTAAAAGGAACGTGATTCTTTGGGACTTTTTAAAATCACATGGCACTGAGGCTGTACAGGTGCCTTATAAATTAAAAGAATTCTTTGTTAAACATGGGCAGGATACTAGAACTGGCTACTGTGTTTGGAAGCTCTATCCTTGAAATGAAAAAAATGAAATGGCATGAAAGCTATTAAATTCAAAATTTAAAAAAAAATCTAATAGCAGAAGTCTAACCTTCGTATTTTTCCATTATTTTATTTTCATTAAAAACACCGTAGATATGAACACATAATTTTAATTCTCCATTAAAAGCTTTGACAGTCTTCCATCAAAACTTACAACACACCTTATATTCTTTACCTGCATTTAAAGTTGAATGTATGCACATTTGACTGAGACTATTACTGAAACAGATGATAAGTAAAACCAAACAGATCGCTCACAGAAATGATGATTAGCTAGTGACTAGACGTACTCTGTTAATTTAAAGGTATGCTTCTATTCTGTTCTCTCTGTAATATTCTAACACTTCTCCTCAGCACAAATAGAAGTAATTTTCCTTTTCAATAAATCATATAATAACTTTGTTCGAAAAGTTTTCATTAAAATACCAAAAATTAGAAGAATATTAAAATTAGAAGTAAAATTAGAGATGAATAATGTACAGAAAGAAAACTACAAAGAAAACATGTTCAAAATGATAGAACTAAATTAGTAATTATTTTCTGATCTTTCCTTAGACCCATATATATTATTAACCAATCTGCAGATATACCACACAACGTACTATCCTTTTTAGTTAACTTAAAATAAACTATTACATTTATCATAAAGTTAAGGCATTAATTGTAGTTTATGCGAATTTATATAGATGTAAGTTGCTTAACTTCTCCTTATAAAAGTATAAACTTCCTCGACTATTTTTAATTTTTCATCAATTACTTGTTCAAAGTCTGTTTGAAGTAAAACAAAAGCTAAGTAATAGAATGTCAAAGTGTAAGGTAAACAAATATTCTGTTAAATTTCCCTTCTTCCTTGTGAGTAACTGCAGTTAGATGATAATGAAGGTGGCCACTTTTAACATTTATACTTTATAGAAATCAAGTGGAATAGAAAATAATTTTAGGCATCTAAAATGTAATTACTGTACAGATGGAGAAACAGGCATTGTAATCTTATTTAATGACTTTGTTATTATTGTTGTTTCATTGTGAATGGGGATAATAGGTACAGGAAAAACCACTTCGGGTTATGTGAAATCCACTTAAGACTAGTGTTCAGTGTAAGGGCCAACAAAATATCTAAAGAGGACTTTGAAAAACACTACTAAAACATTTGCTGTAGATTTACTAGCCTAAGTAGTATCTTAGTGACACTGCTTAGGGTGTGAGATTTACGAGGTATGGGCTTAGAACGCTTACTCAGTCTTGTTCCTGAAGCTCATTTGTTACCTAAGTGTTACATGGGACACCGAGTAGACGTTGGGAGAAGATGCAGAATCTTACATAGCAACATGAACTAAGCATCCTACCAACGACTCTAGACCCCTTTCTTCTGAGTTTTTGTAGTGTGAATGAACGTATAGGGAAGCAGCTCACACGAACTGGACACTTGCAGAGGCACGGCCATGAGGGGGAGTTTGGAGATGTGCAAAGGAGTGGACTTGATGAAAAGACATGGATTTTCTTCCTGTATCAGTGTAAAATAGCATGGATGGACACACTGGCCTAGCCATATTTTAGAGATCTCATGGAAGAGAAATTGGAACTGAATCTAATAGAGGTGAAATCAAGAAGGAAGAAAGTGGAACGGAAAAATCAACAGAAGTATATCTAAAACAGAAAAGCAAGAAGGGATAGAAGAGTGTAGTAAATCAGGCTAGAAAAATAGTGACAAGGACACTTTTGAACAGAGGGCAGAGGACAAAGAGACCAGAAATGATGGTAGAATAACTGAATCACAACACAGATCTTGTTGCATCTTACCACACAGTATGGAAAACAAAACTGAATGAAGTTATCACAACAACGTATTTTTAAACAGGGAAACCGTGACTCCAATACCACATACAGATCTTTAGTGTAAGCAATGGGAATATAATTGGATTTTTCCTGCCTCTATGTGGCAGGTGTTGAATTCCTCTTTAAAGTGGATGCACAAGCTGGGCCTCTTAAATGAGAAGTTACTAGTGAAAAATAAAGACATTATTTTTATTCAAAATTATGATTTTTATTTTGTAACTAGGGACACAGAATCTAAATCTAAACATAAGCCCATATTAATTAAAAGTATCCTTCATAAGCTCATGAAAATACTTTTTCTCCTTACAGGAAAAGATATTATCAAGCCAGTGACTAACCAGATACACTCATTATCATTTTCACCCCTGCTTCCCATTCAAGTCAGACAAAAAAGGTGTGAGCTGGAGTGCTCCATTCCCTAAAGTCCCCATTTAGGAAAACTAGAACCCCTTCTAATCAAGCCAGTTGCTACTCATGTATGTTCAGGCTCTGCTGGTCTGCAAACACAGAGACCGAGTTTTCTGGTTCTCTCTCAGCCTCTTGACACTCTGGAATAATCCATTCTCTGCGCTTCTACAGCTCCTTCCACGCAGCTGGTGGGTTAAGTGGGTAGCTGTGGGTTATGAAATAGCTTGGAATGACAATTCTATGCCACCTGAGCTTTCCATGACTTGAAGTTCAAACTTCTCCCATAAGACTGTGTTGGCATAGGAATTGTTGTGCAACCCGGATCTTCAGATATGGGCGGAGATGAACAAACATGGGGAGCTACAGTCAACATCAACTGTTCAAACTAAAGCCAAGCTGTATACCCTGTCCAGATCCTTAACACAGCTAACAGTGACTCCCCTTGACAGACTAAGATATATCCCCATAGCTCAAATTCCTTTCATGTGTTACATGCCTTACTGCTCTCGGTCATAATTTCTGTTTGCAGCCCAAAATCTAATCCACAAGTAACAGCACCATTTCCTGAAAACACTGTTAGCCCACATAATACAACAAGCTACATTTCAGTCTCAAGGTTTTAGAAGACAGATGCCTGTGTACTACCTGGCCTGGCAGATGATTTTATAGAGTTGTTACCTTCACAATTAGGAGTCATATAGCAGACTACGAAGCTTGAACATTCTCCAATTCTATTACCATGTTGTACAACGCAATTGCCTGACCAAGCCTTCAGGTTTAAATCTTCTGGAAAGAACTTGGTCGTTAGAGATCAAATCTTTAGATTACATTTAGAATAAATATTCACTAACTAAATCTGTATAAATACAGTAAAAAGTATGTTTTCAGTGGAATTTGTCTCTGAATCTCAAATTGCTGATAAGCTTGAGGTCACAGAATCACAGAATGGTTAGGGTTGTTTACTCTATTTTTCTGGATCTACTGGCAGTGTTTTGATTATTCCTATAAAGTTCGTGGGAAGTTTTAGTTCTGTAGTCACAAGAAAAAAAATCTATTTTTATGCCTTTAGAGAAGCTGGTGCATAAGAAAAGCCAATAGGAAGAAAAAGGCTACACCAATTCAGATACATAATACGCTTCAGTCCATCTGAGCTGTCCACTGGCAGATATCGATACCTAGGAGCACATGAGGACAGCCAAAGTATACAGTGATAATCCCCAGCATACTTTTGCAGCTGGAAACTCTCTTCATATGTAACAGGCCTTCACGGGCTTTTCTAATATGACTTTGTACTGTCACCATTCTGATACAATGCAAGCTTTTGGCATCTGTGACATCTTGTGGCAAAGCATTCAACAACTTAAGTATTCCGACTGTAAAGAGGCATCACTGTGTTAGGCTTGTACCAGCCACTTGCTAATCTCATATGATGCTCTTCAACTGTTGTTCTAGATGTGGTATGTAATGACTATCTGTCATTCACCTTTCATGCTTGTACAGATCCTTATAGTGTCCTTTTCAGTAGGGTCCTTTGAAGACAAAGATTTCCCCTTGATTTAAACTGTTCATTATAAAGAAGCTGTTCTGTACCTGAGCACTCTTATACTTACCTCTCCTAGCTCTACCACATCATTTTGGAGAAGAACTACATATGGATAACCATGGATTCATTTAATGATTCAGTGATGTTTTCTGTTTTGTCATATGGTGCTTTCCTAATAACATCTAAAAAGAAACACCATTTTTCTTTCCAAGAGCAAGGGCCTTGAGCACTTTGCCAGATCTGTTGTATGCTATATGGGAAATAGCCATCTCTGTTTCACAGCCCAAGACTATAATTTCAAATCATCTCCTCAATTTGCCCCATAGCTACACATTAACCTCATAAACATGTAAAAATCCTTCCTTTTTTCTCTTTCTGCATTGCTTAACAATTTGGTACAACTCTTCATTAGTTTTCATGTATCAGGTACCTTATCTTTCTGTTACAGACAAAGGCTAAACTGGCCACCTCAAATCTACTCAAAATGCACATGGAAGGTAGACATGTAGAATGTCACCTTCTTCTCTTTCTTCACTCAATTACCGTTAGCTTAAACTCGTTCCAAAAGCTCTTCTATGACAGTGAACCATTAGCCTCCAGCCTGGTAATGCTGTAGGACTCATTGATCAAATTTTCTCACAAATATGTTGCCTTTTCAAATATTTTCTTAAAACTCATTTATGTTGTTATGTCAGTTGGCCTTATTAGACCACTAGTTTAATATCAAATGAAATAAACAACATCTGTTACACTCATCTTTTATCATACATGCAGATGTATGATACCTGAATGGTGCCCTACATTTGCCCTACGTGTTTGACTAATGCTCAGAGTATTCTATCATGATACAAATTGATTGAAATGCCTGCAAATATAGACGTTTACTGACTCCCATTGTCTGAGGTGACATATACATGACATACAATAGATGAAAGACTAACTCATTTTTTAAACCAAACTATAAACTAAACCTCATCTTCTAAGGCAGATATAATGTCTTGAACCAAAGATGATTTCTCCTCCTTGCTTGCTGTGATACTGAAAATGAAAATATAATTCACTAGTTCCTCTGCAGCAAGTGCTACTGGCAAATTTCAGCCGTTTGTTAAGTGCAAGGCAGTGTCATAATTAGCTTAAGCAGTGGCTAAAAGTGTTAAATATTGTATTGGCCAGCATTGTTAAGAGACTCCTCAGACTTACTTTTTTCCTGTGCAGAAATACAGGTACAATGAATATCATTTGTTCCATATTTAATAAATGGAAGAGTTGGGCAGAAAGCTATAAGCAGCTTCAATTTACTAATATAAACAAAAATTAATTGAACACTGTTCAGTGTTTTCTCTTTTATTAGGACATTTTCATCTTTATTATTAGCCACCTATGCTGCTACAGTCAGAGCTTCTGCTTTTTGAACCTGTTATTGCCCTTGCGGTAAAAAAAAACAATCACAAGACTAAGCTAAAACCATCAACATGTTTTGTGCTAGAGATGAAATTCAAGAATAAAGACAGCATTTTTGAAAAAGGGCCTTTCATAAAAGGTCCCATTAAACCCCAGACTTGTTTCCTGTTGTTTTAAGATAAAGTATATAATTCTGTTCATTCAATAATGATCATGTCTTCTCCAGCTATTGAAACTTCAGTTCTCTTTTTCAATTTCTGACCTATAAGGTTTCTATGTATGTTCAATCTGAAAGAGAAGGCCTAATTCAGTACAGTAATTATTGTAGCAATCTTTGCAGTGTAAGCAGTGTGTCAAATTAACAGCAATAAATCCCTTTATATCTAATTATTTCATATTAAAAGGGTAAAACCCATAAACACATAATGATAATTCTTGTCACATTTCTGTTGTAAAACACACGATCACAGTTCGTGATGAAACTACTCAGTGCAAGCTTTTAGTATTTTTGCTGGGTTTATTCTCTTTTCCTATATTCAGACTTGGCTAGGATAACCTCTTAAATTGTACTTTGACAGAGGGTAAATGCTTTAATGGATTTATAGATAGACATTAATATATATTTAATGTATTTAAGCTGTTATAAATTCATATTTGTTTTGATTCTGAATTCATAGACTTTGGCTACTGCAAATAAAATTAGTAGTCTAAGAAAAGGAAATGAGACTGGAATTATATGTAAACTACAACAGTGTAAGTGCCTTGTTGCCAAAAAACACCAAGCCTTTGTTTTAGTCTTCAATTCAGTTATCATCTCAGTATTTTATAAACAGAAGAAATCATAAAATCAGTTGATGTACCTGGATGCACAGACAGACTGGATTATAAAGCTTTCAACAACAAAACTGGGTTTTGAGGCAAAGCGAAACAAAATTTTTTTCCAATATTTGGTGAATATTATGGGGCATTTACATTAAGCTGTTTGTCAGGGATGAAGAGGTGATCGTTAAAGCAAATTTTATTGTATTGTAGTTGCATTCTTGTCTTGAAGGGAATACTATGTCTGAAAGAAAATTGTCACCATATTCCTACCAGGAATATGATTTTGAAAATTCTCCACATTTAATGTCTATAGTGATTTATTCATCATATCATCATATCATATCATATCACAATTTGTTATCTATCTGCAACTCTGTCTTGCTTTCCTAAATGGTGTGCAAATTTTGTCCAGGAAAGAGACAATGATTCAACTATATTTTGCAGGCAGCAAATTTATTTTCACGGTAGGTTAAATGCAGAGCAGCTCAGTTAAAGTGTTTCCTTTACTTTAAGAAAAAGTCTCATAGAAATCTAACTAGATTTCTGCAGTTGTGCTACAATTGGGAGCCAAGTAGGTTTTAGACAAAACAGGCTTTTGCAGCTGAGGCTGTCATTTACTTCTGAAATTCAGAGATTTTAAAGTTGTCTGTTATACAATGCAAAGAAGTTAGTTTTGAGTATAACATTTTAATTTTGGAATCGCAGGTCTTTTGACCTATTTTTCTACTATTAATTTTAAGCTAATACGTTTTAATTATACCTTTGCATAATGATAGTTCTGCATGTCATCATTAAATTTTGAATTTTCTGTGCTATATTTCTTGAGAGACAAATTAAAATCCCATATTAACATTCCTATATAAATGTAAACAGTGAAACCCATTTTGGGGTATCTATGTGCCTAGCTAAATCAGACACATTTTATGCTGAATTTCTGCAGTTCTTCCTGAAATCTGAAGGGTAATCCAATTGTAAATGTGTTCACATAAAGATATCAACGCCTCTGTTTCAGAACCCAAGTTGAAAATATTGACTTATGCTGCCAATTCTTCCTCTTTGACATTTCCTTCAAAACAAAAGAACTGGTTCATGATAAACAGTTTTTCTTAATTAAATTACAATATCTAAAAATGCAAAACAAATAGTGCATCCAATTAATTACCCAGTTAAGGAAGACAGCTGTCCATTCCTGACATAGTAAGGTTTTTAGTTACCAATGTGCACAATGACTCTCTACTTGCTTTCAAACTTTTTTGGACAGCAGCTCATCAACTGTTAGTCTCATATTTTGTAAAACAGAACCCTTAAATGGTCATGACTTTACGGGACATTTTCAGGTGAAGAAAATGTCTTTTCCATCATTCTAATCTACTTATTTTGTGATGTTGTTCTTTTCAGTAGCCTATTACAAAACAATTTAGGATGTTGATACAGTTCTTTAATTCTAATTTGCTTATTACACAAGGCTGCTCACCTCAGCAGCTCATTGCCTTGAAGAATCACCCAAATTCTGAATGTAAAGGACAAGGAATTGTCCTTTTGAGATTAATGAAATTTTGTAAAAATAATTTGAACTCTGGAAAACAGTCTATATAATCCAGCAAGTGTTGGTGCTTTGAAGTATTATAGTGACTAGGGATCTTCATTCTACTTCTATCACTTTACATCTATGAATAGGAATAAATGTATCCACCAAAGGAGCTGATGAAATATCTGTGCTGCATTTTCATTTGTAATTTTATCTATACATTTATTAAACCATGAGAATTGCTCACCTCAGCCCAGTAGGAAAGCATATAGCAGTTTACTGACAAAGATTTCTTGAGTGTTGTATTAGGAAAGTTTAAGAAGTTATGCACTGTTAAAACATTTACAAGGCATTTAAAATCAATTTGTTTGAAAGGATCATCGTATGCCATCAGCAAGGCGTTAATTACATAAAAACGAATGGATGTATAATCTAGATTTTTTTTTCCTTTGGGTAGTTAATTTCTATGCCTCCTAACTGCTTTGAGAACAAAAGTAAGTCATGATTCAGCAGAAAGTACATCCCTGAGATGATCCTTATCATGATTATAGCAATCTGCTACTGAGTCTTTATTTCAAAACAAATCTGCATATTAGTCGAGACACAAAAGAGTCTCTGTAAATGTTTGCAGCTGTCAGCTTCTACAATCAATCTAATCCTAACACAGATGATAAAAAAGCTACCGCTTTCAAGTGTTTAAAATCCGTAATATCTGTAAAACGATGTTGATAAAGTTCATAATTGGGAATATATAACTTCTACATCTTGTCCTTTAAAAATCTACTTCTACATGAACCTAAAAGGCCCACTGATTTGGAGTAAAGTGGAAAATGTAAGAGTAAAGGAGTATACTACTTTTGCTGACACTTTTAAAGACATTTTTCTCTAAATCTGTGTCAATTTGGAATAAGCACCTGGATTTATATTTCATGCTGGAAACGATTAATCCATTTTTTTCCAAAGTACGACCACACTACCACTCTCTGGGGCTTTTCAAATGAATTGAGATATGGTAAGCACGATGCAAGTGTAATGGAATTGTTTTTTCTTTGTAAAAGATATTAAGCTTCTTTAAGAAAATTGAGCAAATTGAAGGTTTTTAGTGTGATTTTTTTTTTTTTTTTCACTCTAGCTAATAAAATCAGGAGACCGTGGTGAGATCTAGCGGCAAGCAGTTTGATGTCCTCAGCAGGACACCAGAAGTCAGTAGTAGTGCTGTAAATTCAGTGTGGGGCTTCGACACTGTGCTAAGTGTGGCCTGAATCTCTGGGGCTTCCCTTTGATGCAAGTGCAGTATATTAACTGGAAAAGCATTCACTTTTATTTGTCTGTACTGTCTGCGACAGCAATATCGCCTCATTTAGGCTAGTTCAACATGAAAATGCACAGAGAAGCAATCTGTTACAAATTAGCACAGCTCCCCTTTCATTTTACTAGCTAGTAATTGGAAAGGGTTACAAAAGTGTAATTTATCAGATTATATGTGTTTATCTTTTTGTGGGACAGCATGCCTTTGGTGAATTTTCCTACGCACCCTGAGGGAATAATCTTTCCTTGATGTCCATTAGTTCGGAAAGAAAACAATGACGCCTGTGAAATATAGGAGTATAATTTGTTGGGTTTGAGAAGGAACAGTTTCCCAGACATCTAAAATGGTATTAATGACTTTATTAGAACCTTACCGTTCCTTGGAAATGCTTTTGCTCTCTCGTTTCCAAATGGTCTTGAAGTCACTGCAGAATTCGTACCACACCGTGAAAATGTAGTTTGGTGTGATCTCCTTCTCTCCAGGCTTTGGCTTTATCCCAAAGTATCCCACTGTTTCTTCAAAGCTACAAGGGAGGGGGGAAAAACTGTCAACACATGAGCCCACTGAGGAAACAGTTTCTCTGAGGGCTGGTTCCTGATTCAGTAGTCAAGGCTGGTAATTATAATACCATAACTTCCCCTTAGCCTTGGAAATCATAGCAGCAATTCATGCTTTGTATAAGTAACCTTCCAACATCTACCCCATTCCCAGGAGGAGAACTTACAGTGTCACGAGCCATCATAGGGAGAGGTCATACAGGCAGATCATGGGCATTCAATCTGAATGAGAAAAACTTAACTTCTTGCATTTCAGTAAATGCTATATCTATTTCTTTAATTTTATTCTGCAATACTCCATGAAGATCTTATTCTTCCAATTGTCTTTATTGAAGGACTGTGAAGCTGTCACATGCCAAGACAGGAAAAAGTCTCCAGGCTTGGTTAAAGATAACCTTCAAGTACTTAGGGACAACTAGGAGTAGCAACAAAAAAAGCCACAGACAGTGCCAATAATCACTTTGCAAAGTTTTAACTGAAAATAAATAATCTTCCACAAATGTCAATTAGCAGATAATTTTGTCAAAATACATTGCCAATATTTTAATGTTTTTTTTATTTTAGAATGCGGCCACTGAATTGCTATACAGCTATACAGATCTTTACAGAGTATTTTTTTTATTATAGACAATAATTCTGATAGCGTTTTAACTGATTGGGCATTTTTAACTTTTATGACACTGCTTTGCATAGATAAAATGGAATGATTCACATGACTAGGTACATGAAGACTTATCTAAGCAACACAAAAGTACATTCACTTTTGTAAAGGCTGAATCACTTTCCTCTGCAAAGTAGATGCAATAGTCCCGAAATATTTGGTGCTACTTATGAAAAATAATACTGTAATTTAAAGAGAAAGGTAACAACATATTTCAAAATAACTGATTTTTCTTGAAATTTTGTTTTTATTTAAGCAAAATAAAGGTATATTCTTCTTTATAGTTGGCAATAGGTCCTAAAACTAGGACAGAGGATGAGTAAATATTGAAAATAAAATCAATAAGAGGTATTTTAAAGACTTGTAAGGAGTTCCCAACTATTCAACAGATTTTACTTGAGCAACAGATGTAGCTTCAGCAAATATTCCTCTCTTAACTTATATTTGTATTTGCATAGTACACATTACATTTTTTTGTATGGAATTGCCAAGGTTATGGTTAAGTTTTTTGCCTTAGGTTGAGATTCAAGCATTTAGCTAGGCTTGAGTAATATAAAGTAACCATTGAAAAATACAGTTACCCCCAAAGCAGAGAAGCTTGGATTTTAGCCACACAAGCCAATATGCTCTGTTTTTTTGATACTTTAAAGATGGATACACCTTCTAGGACATGCTGAAGGATATCACACATTGCTCAAGGTGATCTAGTATTATAATAGCTTTTTAAATCCTAATATATGATAACTTTAACTTTTTACATTTCTTACGTAGGTTTTGTATGAAATATGTGACTATATTTCAAGTTATTTGGTGATCCATGGTAAAGGAATCACAAGGAAATAAGTATGAATAAGCCCATAACATTCAGAGTTGAAGGGCCCTGTAGTGGCACTACAAAGACAAAATAAATAAATAAATAACAAACTATCACAGCTTTGAATATTTCTGTAAAACATTCTGGGTTTTCAAACCCTAAAAGTACTAAATTATCTTAGTCATAATCACATGGCTAAAACATGTCTACTGGGCAATGTCATTTCCATTACTTTCACTTGGGCCAAATATGCCTCAGCTGCTCATAGCCCTTGACTAGGACAGCTGAGACAGGAACAGCAAGACCAGAAACTCTCTTCTCAGGTTCACTTCATGTAACAGCAGCCCCAGTAACACCATTCTCTTTTCTTCCTAACAGAACCCTTCTCCATCCCAGCTGCAGCTGATACAGTTGTCTCTGAATGCTCTGGGATCCTGAATTCCTGCACCCTCTCTCCCACTCTGCCTTCACCCTGATACTTACTCGTCATCCCCTCTTCATGTTTCATCATCAGCCCTTCCCCCAGTAGCACTGTTTTGCTTGCACCCAGCTTAATCCAGCTTCCCAGGCTGCTTTCTGACTTTCAAATATTACACATCTTTTTTAGCAGTAATATAAATGAATGTTTAGTTAGTAACTGAAAAACCCAAAGTCCGTATCAAACAGCTAATTCCCTAAACCAACTGCAAATTAAGTGTCCCTCCACACCCTGGAGAGTCTACTCTGCTCCAGAAAGGCTACAAAGCAGGTAGAATATGAAAGAAACTGCACTACAAAAGGTAGGTTTGTAGCTAGGTAGAAAGAAAACAAGCCAGCCAGCCACCCTTGACAAATGAAATTAAGAGGTAAAGCTCCAGCTGACATCAGCCACTACTTCAGCCAATTCAGGCACCTTCTGCAAGCAAAAGGAAACAGTTCACCTGAGACTTGAACTGCATTTGGGAGGTGCCCACCTCTCTTTTCTTGACTGCCTGGGAAGACTAACCTACATGCCTCAGCTACGTGGAGTGACTCTGGGCTCAGGAAAGTAACATAAAAATCCAGATTACCACAGATCTGCCTTTGGTGCCCACAAAGAATATTGATAAAAAGTTAAGAATTAATTTACCCCAGCTGATTTATAGCAGTTCCATAGCCAACATGAACAAGGTTAAAGACAGATCCTTCACTCTCACAAAACTGTAATTTGGTAAAAAAAGTTTATTAGAAATACTAACTTATTAAATATTATACCCTCTATCTAAAAATCAATTGCTGCCACTTCTTCCCCTGTTGTGCCTCCTTTGGCTTAAGTAAGGCAGAGATATTCAGGTAATAAAAACATTAGGATTTCATTCATTCCTTAGTACACTGTGTTCAATAGCCTAAGTGCTGAAGATGTTCAGTGATGATGAAATACATTAAGTAGTTAATCAGTTATTACAATATTCTGTAAAGCTCTGATTCAATTCAATGTTGACAGTAATTAAAACCTCAAACATAGTACATCGTTTGGCTAAAAATTCAACTCAACTTTTTCCTGGAAGCCTACATAAGAATTTTTCAGAAAGCATATTACTTCTTTGAAGTACAGATCCTTTTTCCTATTTAGTGTAATTCCTAAGATCAATAACAGCTTTGACCAAAATAAACTGTTAGAAAATGCTAGCAAAAACCTTACCATTTTTGTGCATTTTCCAAACTGCTCTCTTCTTTTTTACGTTCTTCTTTAGCTGCCAATGAAAAACATTTCAAAGATACAAATTATTGCCTTACTGTTTTAGAGCTTCCACAGATAAAACATCTCATACATTCAAAATTGGATAGGTTGTACACTAAATATGCTAATTTTTGATTTTTATTTATTTCTTGTACCTAAATGAATGCTTCTGATGTACAATACAATTTATGTGATTTGGAAAGTAATTTACAATCCATACTATAATATATAGTGGTAGACATTAATCTGAATAAAAAGTAAATAATTAAACTGTCTTTCAGATTTTAAAAAAGAACATTAAGTTGTATATGTTTCTTTATTGTTGCAGACCAAAACTTACAAATTTAAATCTGTTTTTGCACTGCAGATAATTGGAAGTTCAATTGGAAATGAACAGGTACCAAACATAGTTAACACCAACTGTTCCATACCACTATCACATTTTGTTCAGGAAGCTGGAAAGTGAAAACACATGTACTAAGTTTTAAATGTATGGTATGTACATGATTTTTTTTGAAAAAGCAGCCAAGAGTTTGAAATATGGTTAGTGAATCTGAGCCCTTCTGTTACAGAATGCTCACACAAACTACTTAAAAGGATTTAATTTTCAAAGGATGGGCATTCTCTACTTTTGAAAATGTTTCCTAAGCTGGATACTCAAGCAAAAGCCCTAGATTTTTCACTAAATGTTGACCAATTATTCTTAATACAGTGGAGCAACTTTAGCTGCAGAAGAATACCCTGTATGTAAAACAATACTAATGTGGAAATGCTATTCCTATTCCACCTTAGAATAATCCTGTAAGTGCAAACGTTAATATAAACAGAATTCAGACCCTTCTTTATACAAAGATCTGGATTTTCTGCTGCTCTGTCTATAGGAGTGTATTGGCTTGTTGAAATCCAGTTACTAATTTGAGTTCACAGACAAGGTCACTGAGAAACTGATCCTGAATTATTCCATTTCATTATAAGGCTACAGTAACAGAGGTTTGTAGGAAGACAGTTAAAATAATTTTAAAACTGGATTACCTCAGAACATTTGCTGTTAAGAAAACAAATTCCTTTCAACTCATATGCTTACCTATATTGGGCAAGTCTGTTGGAAATTCTTATTCAGATTATTTCAGTTTGGCAAAAGCCAGAAACAATGTTGTGTGCCCTTTGAAGGGAAAATAATTAATTCTATACCATTAAATTCTCCACCTCGAATCTTGGTGGCAAGATAGCTGCAATCAAAATAGACAGGGCAGCTCTGTTTTGTTGTATTCATCTCAGGCTCCTGAGAAAGTCTGCTAAATTTAGCCTACTATACTAATTAATTATTTCCACAGCTCTTTCATTTTATATCATTAAAGTAGGGAACATAGGTTGGAATTCTGATAGTTCATCATGATACTAAATTAATTACTTACACAAAAATGAAGATGGATAAAAGCTGAACTGCGCATAAAATTGTACACTTTATGATTACATTAATAATTTCTTGTTTTTTAAGGACACGAAAAAATGTTAAACAAGGCAAATTTCCCAACATAACTACATTCACAGCTAAACCAGAAATTGAATATCCTCGAATCCCTGCATATGAACAAGAACACAGTAACTAACAAGAACAACATGCTTATATATTTATAGTTAGGTGCTAAGACCTGATTTACTGTTTTTTAATCTTGTAGGAACAGAATAAAGGAAGATAGAGGAAAGAAATTCTAATTTGTAATAGAAAGTAGAAGAAAAGGTGTGACTTCTAGGAAGAACACACCAAGTTTAAGTTTACATTAATATAACAGTGTATGTGTTTATGTACCTATATAAGGGAAAAGATGAAGGAAGAAAATAACTGTATATGACAAATGGTATTTTCCACATATTTAGCCAAAGCATGTATAACGAGGAACTATTTAAAAGCATTTATTTGAAATTTAAATGTTGAAACTTGTTAAGAAAACAATGAACAACTCTATGCAACAAATACAAAGTAAATAGGAATTACAAATACTACATGACGTGTAAGAGAAGAAACCACAGCAATTCTCTAATCTTCCATGCAATTTCTAAGTAATTCTCCACTCAGAATTTGTAATATCCTGCTCTTTTCTCCCTGTCTACAAGCTGCAATAACTATCAATGGTGTCATTAAAGGTTTCAACGAAACATTGTATTTTCCTTAACAAGGAAGGAAATAGATATTTTCTGATTCATGTCTTCCAACCAACCACAGTTAAGACAGAGTCTAGGATAAGACATAGACAAAACCAAACAAATGAAGAAAAATACCCAACAAACAAAAGCAAACAAACCCCCCACATTCCAGCGCTATGTACCACACAATCACCCGCTCACTTGTCCTCCTTCCCCCACAGTGGGACGGGGGAGAGAATAAGTGCAAAAGTGAGAAAAACTTACGGGTCAAGACAAAAACAAGTTCAAAAAGTGAAGCAAAGGGGAAGAAAAAAAACAAGTAATGCAAAGGCAATCACCCACCACCTCCCACAAACAGACTGATGCCCAGCCATTACTGGAGCAATCACTACCTCTGCCAAACTCCTTTCTCCTCCCTTTTTATTGCTGAACATGACATTACATGCATGGAATATCCCTTTGGTCAGTTTGATTCAGCTATCCAGGTTGTGTCCCCTTCCAAATCTTGCCCACCCCTGGCCTACTTGCTATGGGGACAGAATGAGAAAAAGAGAAATCCTTGACAATGTGCAAGTGTTGCTCAGCAATAGCCAAAACACTCCTCTGTTATCAATGCTGTTTTAGCCACATATCCAAAACACATCCCCATACCAGCTGCTATGAAGAATATTAACTCCATCCCAGCCAGATGCTGTACAACAGCACATAGCCATATAGAAAAATCACTTCAGATGAATCCTAAGATTTATATCAATTGGATAATTTGGGCAGTCTTTATGCATAAAAGTCAAATCTATAGTTATTTTTTTACTATAGCTAAGGTGTCCAGCCACTTAATTTATCATGTTAAACAATCTGTGGTTTTCAATGTAGTGTGAGGTTTTATCGTTCAGCTGATGATAGCAAAGCCAACTGCATGTAGCTAACAATTTATGCAAAGTGTTCATACATATAATCAACATCCATTTAATATTACTAGTGTTATCTTACTGTCTAAAAAAAAGATAAGGCCCTGCATAAAAAGCTCATAAATAGAATACATTGCAAATGCTATAAATGAACAATTTGTACACATGAAGGTTTAGTTCATTACCTGACACTGCCACAATCAGCTTTCTTGAAATGTGAATTTTAAAGGAATGGAAATCAAATTAAAAGAATCCTTTAAACCAATTAATAAATGTCAAGCACAAATTAAAAAAAAATCTTAAAAATACATATATGTACATATATAAATGCAAGAGAATGTAAAATCAGAAAATTGATCATCTTTATTTTTCTTCCCCCCCATTATCAAACTGGAATATACTGTATTTTGAAAACATGGCTTGACTACCAAGAATAAGTATGGCACTGAGCGTGGAAATTGGGGGTTTGGAATTGCTAAAGACATGGAAATTTAAATTCTAATTTAGTATTATATAATTCTGGGATAAGTTTTACATTTCATACATATCAAATCCAATTTTAGAACTGTTTTACTTTCTGAAAACAAATCCTATAATAAAGAATATAGCAACAGAGGATATACAAGTTATCAAAAATTAGGCACAGTAAACATTAATTTCATAATTTCAGACATTTATACTTTACATTCTAATTATTGAATAGGCTTTTTCACTAGCCTTAAAGATTTTTAGCAAAGTATGAAGTTTCATAAATTCTAGAGGAGGCTTGTACCCTGTTCTAGGAAGAGATATACTCAATAAAAAAATCTATCTATCTAGAGCCATACATAAAACCTGAATTTTCTGCTGTTTCTCCGTTACTATATTGAGTTACTTTTAACATAACTATCTTTTGAGAAATAGTATTACTTTTAAGTTAGTCTATATAAAAGGATTCTTATTACTTAAGAACTGACTTCGGATATAAACATAGAGAACAGAAGGTAATACACAAGTGGGAAACATTTTCCTTTTTTTTTTTTTCATTGTATTGTATTCAACTTCAAATTTGAAAAATACATACTTAACACGACTGCAAATTATTTCATGTGGCTGCCATCCACCGTTCTCACTCAGGAGCTTTTTTGTTTTATTAAAAATTATATGTTTTAGAAATAATAAAAAATCGTAAGTGTTCAACATACATATTCCTAGTAACTACTTTCTCTAATATGTATGACTCAATTTATTTTCTTCATCTAGTTACTAACTTCTAATTGGTAGGCTTTACGAACTCATGGAATTCAACGGCCAGCCTGGAAATGAAATGAAAATATTTCATTGTGTGTCTAATATATTTTTCTATTCCAGTACATTAGAATTTTCAAACCCCCCCCAAACAAATAAGCCCGTACCCATCAAGAGATGTTTCTTCTATGGTATCAGTTAAGCAAGAAGGCCTGGGAGCAATGGAATCAATGAAACTTGGCCTACTGTGGATCTGTATTTTCAAGTTAGTTCCCAGATGGATTCATTAATGTTTAATTAGGGTTGAGTTCATGATACAGTCTTTCTCTCCCTGGAAGGCTAATAGGGTCACTCTTGTCTATTTTGGTTAATATCTTAGGATCTCTAACTCCGTCACATTTGGTCAAAATTGGCCAACGCATTAAAAATTATTGGCAGGGGAACAATCAATGGGCAGTGTGATCACATAAGCCTCACTTCCTTTACCTCCTCTTGAAATTAGAAAATGTCACGCTTTTAACATGGGATTTGGCTATGCAATTTTTTTAGATGGTTTAAATACTGGTATAGACATTCTAAATCCTTTCAAAACAACCTTCAGAACACTTGCTGCCATGAGGTCTTAATCATGCTTCCCTGGAACAGCCCTTACAAGTTTATTTTCCTTTGCAGTGGTATAAAAATTATTTTTCAACTAAGAAACCTGCATTCAGCAACGAAGATGTACCAATGTTTCTATTGTACAAAGAGCCTCCATGCAGCCTCTGAAACCTGCTTAAGAAGCAAATTTCTTCACAAGTAATCAGGAATATCAGTTACCAACCTGTATCTTGGGTACTGAGTAATGATTAATTAATTAACATTTACCATACGGAAATTGTTAAACATTATGAAAATATTAAGTATTTTTAATATTACAAAGCCATAACGCATCGTAGACATTTGTACACACACAGAGGCATACAACACTCAAGCAACACATTCAAGGAAGTGTTTATTATCATAGGTAATAAAAAACCTAGGAAATTATGTTTTCTTTTTAAAGTGATAATGCTGTCTATAAACGTGTCAGAAAAAGTGTTGGAGATCATTTTACCTGAACATTAGAACCAACTATGAAGAAAAGAATTTTCATATTTATTTTCATAAAGTGCCATATTTCTTAAAATGTATGTTTCTTTGTACTATTTTTCTATTATGTTCTATGAGACTAGATTTTTAAATTAAAGCTATTTTTTTTCAGTTAGCTTCTACATAAGAAGGTAATAGTTTCATTAATATTAGGACTAACACTAGTCTTACTTTCCTGTGTTCTGGAGTTATTCATTACAAAGCACAAATTAGCATTAAAGTTTTCAATTTATTCCAATTAAATAATTTGAAACTGCATTCTGTTAAAATGCAACTGAGAACCATTAATCCCTCATTCTCCCACACTTATGGTTCCAAAGAACAAATATTTTCTAAAGACTATTAAGACTTAAACACTATAGAAATATATCCTAATTCTAATTTCTTTTTCATAAACTCTTATGGTCTAATTCCAAGATTAATTTTTGAGATGACTAAATGTATCTAAACAGTTTATGGAACTGAAAAATTAGTTCTAATCCTTTCAAACAGAACAAGGGTAAATCCAATCTGTTCTGTGTTTGGGAAAACTAAGTATCCAGATTATCTGTAACTACAATCTCCTGTTGTAAGCAGAAGTAAAAACTTTAAGGATCAGCACATTTTTATACCAAGGGCAACACTTTAAAACAGTTGACTGATCATTAAAACCAATATTAAGCAGGAGGTCTTCTCGAAAACATAAGAAGTATATATAAAAAAGTGAACTAGCAGCTAACCTGGTGGGTAAAGAATGAATAATTAAAGAAATATAATGAAACTAATTTCAGAAAAGCTTGTGAAATTTGTGTCCTGAAAACTTTCAGGGAAGAAAAGCCATAGCATTGCCTCCTCCTGTGGAATGATAACAATGATTTATGAAGCTAAAGTCATTTCTGCTGATTGAGCTCAGTTGAGATTGGTTTCACATGAACAGCTAAAGTACAGCAAGACGTGAAGTGTAGTGGCCCCACATGTTTGAACACACTAGGACATGCTCTTCTAGGTGATCCGAAGGATGGGGGTGGGGGGTTAAAAGCTGCTGCTTTGTTTTTCATCCATTTTCCCCTCATTAGGATACACTTCTCTTGCAAAGTAAGCCACTTCTGGTGGTCGGGAGCAAAGTCTCATTGTAAATGCACAGCAGGATAGTGGCAAAGCTGAGATTAGTTCTCCATAGATTTATATAGACCTTTCTCACTGTTGATTGCTTGTACTGTTTCAAAGGTGCGTATGTTACCTTTTTTATTGCTGGTTACTGACTTTATTCCAGCATATGGTGGTTGGCGCCATGACACAAAGTGAACATTTTATACTAGAATTAAAGTGGATATTTGACAGTTTCTGTCAGAAAGTTCAGAGCAAAGAATTTGTGAGACAAGATTTATTGCATATTTTATGCGGGACACATCTGTTTCTTTGCTACGTTTTTGTTTAAATAAGAAAGCAATGAAGGTTCTTTAAAAAACAAAGACTGTCAATAAAAAGCATGAACAGAAATACTACATTACTGAGAATGAATTTAATTCTTCTGACCTTCTAAAAATATGCTGCTTGGAAGTATGACAGTCACCTTTCCCTTTTTGTTCAGGCAAATACACTGAATGGGGGAGGAGAATTACAAGTGTAAACTGATTCTCACAGCTACCCATACTCAAGGGTAAATCAAATAAAAATGAAAACCCAATTAAATCTGAGTGTTGATAACAGATATTCACATTTAAAAGTAAGATTTTGCATATTATTTTATTTTTTAGCATCTGTAACTGCATTTTAGTGATGTGAAATGTGCCAAATGAACATTCTTTGTTTAGAAAATTTCTTATAAAACTACAGATCAGTATAACTAGGTACACAGCAAGCTTCTCCAAATTTATCTATTAACATCACTGAAACAGATATAGTTTGGCTTTTAAAGTTCAATGTTCATCATACCTGAATCAAAACTGAATTTGGAGAACAACTATCAGGATCTCGTTTAAAAAAAAAAAAAAAAGTGTATGCCCTATACAAAAGAGAAACATTTCTTCAATAAAACTCCAAATTTTTAACCAACAACCCTCCTGTTTATAAAGATTCACATTTAGTATGAAACCCTAAGCTTGAGAAATATTAAGTTTAAATAGGTGGAGTTAAACAAGACAGAACAAGTATGAAATAAACAAATTATATTGCTCAAAAATCACATATGTCTTTATGAAAAAGTATGTGTGTCTTATTTAACCTCTACTTAAAGAACACATCCATAGAAAAATCCCCTCTCATGGACAACATACATTCTACACAAATAGCTATGATAGATTGTTAAAAAATATATCTATCGCAATATGAGCTCAATAATTTCCTGAACAAAAATGTAGGAATTTCCTCTACAAAATCACAAATACTTGACAAATTATTTCATACTACCATTAAATTTAATTATTGTTTTTAACTCGAAGTTCTACACCTTAGGTTTGTGCAGGAAAATGTACCTAGCTACTAATTTGAAAGACCTGCAATTTGAAACAAAATGCGAAAGAGGCAAACTTGGACCCGCAATAGTTCTGCTTCTTCCCAGAAACACAGGATACTAACTTTAAAAATTATTTTGTTAGGATTCTTTTAACCAATGTTTTACAAGAAATACCAAACTATACTTAAGTACAAGGCATACATTTTTTTGCAGTTTGCCTTATTTGTAATAAACACATAGAAGAATATATTTTTTAAAAAATCTTGATTTCTAAATAAAGAACCTTCTATTCTCCTTATGGGGAAAAGATGATGGGATAGTGAAGTGTATGTGACACATTAGTCAGGCCATTTAATTCATTCCTAGAAAGGACCAGATACTGCCATGATGACAGAAATGAAAGTGTATACCAAAAAAAAAAAATCCCATCTTAATTCAAGACTGGAAAAATAACAAGAATTATCATTGCATCTGCCTGATCTATTTTGTCTTTTTTCCAGCTTGCTTATTTTCTGTTGAACTCTACGCTGGAAGTATCCAGATTTCCCCTTCACACCAGTGCATGTAAACATTTGGAAACATCATAGAATGTTTGGAAATATTTTTTTAAATTTGAAAAGAAATTTTAACTCTTGAGACAATTTGTTTCACATCAAAAGCAAACCAATATCAAATTACACTAAACTGAAAATGACTGGCATTTAAAAGGTAGAAAAGCCAAAGTTCCCCCACCATTATTTCAAACAGAAATGTAGAATCAGCTCTCTTAATTAAGCTTGGGGATTCTCTGTCCTAGGAACTGCCCAATTACATCTAGGAACATGTAAATATGCCTCTCCAACTCTCATTCAACTCTAAGTCAATGCTGGGTCAGGCCCATTGTGCAAAACCCAAGGTAAGGAAATATATTATAAACATTTGCTAATAAACTGTACCGATAACTCTAAAGATAATGAGACCAAATACATTTTATAGAGCAATTTTTCCTTTAGCATAATATTCTTTAATGTTTACAGTTTTCTGTTTGGGCACAGAAGCTACAATGTTGTGTCCAGTCATGCATCCCTGCCTGTCCTAGGGCACTAGACCCTCTCAGATACCAACACTTTGGCAACAGTTTGTGGAGGGAATTTTCAGATTGTAAGGCATCCTCAAGATGAAAGACTTTATACACATGCTTTGTACGAATAGTTGTATCCTGAAATATGCTGCACAGGAGTCCTTTAAGAAATATTTTTTAGACACTTTCAAAATAGCTGACTTGGGACAAAGTTTAGATAGTTGAAAAATGCTGATGCTAAAAAGCTTGAATTGATTTACATGCCATGAAAGAAGTACTGTTCCAATGAATTCCGTACATACATATCTTAAGATGTACTGATAACTACTGATTTCTCCACCTCTGTCAGGGTGTTCACAAAGCAGCACTATGAGGGCTCTTCTCAGGACAAAGGTACAGCTTTAAATATCTTGCCCTGGCATCTGACTATTTAGGCACAAAGGTATCACAGAAGTTGTTGCAGGAGAGGTTGAATGATGACCTGAAATCAGGCTTTTCTTACATTTAGAAGTCTGTCTTTTATCATAACTGTAATCTTACAACACCGTGTCATCCATGTGTTTTTACTGTGTCATTCTCCAATTTTGAGAGCTTAGTAGCAATCTGGTGCCTTGTCTTTTAACTAGCTTCAAACTTCTGACGATTACCCTACGAACATTGTGATTACTTTTGTTCTCAAAACAAACGGTTCTACTACAACCTCTTAAACAAATTTGTGTGTCAATTTTTTTCTTAGAAAGAAGCTTCCTTCTGATGACTGTTTCTTGTCTGGCCTACAGATTTTGCCTGTTATCATTGCTTAAAAAATGAAAACACAGTTTATACCATAACAGAACCTTACCCAGAGAGTTCCAATTTCCTGCTGAAATTTTCAGCGTCTAGTATTTTTATCAATCATGCTTGAAAGCATTAAAACATGATGTTTATGTTTTTGCGCAGGTACAAAACACAATTGAGAAAAATTATCGATTTACCAAAATTACAAAAGTCTACATAGAAATTCTACATAAGTGCAGGTCAGATTAAGCATGTTATTGTCATAATAGATTTGTATTATGGTAGCAGTGAAAGGTATTTCAAAGCTTAATCCAAAGACTATGGTGTGAAATTACAGAATACAGGGGACCAAACATAATGTGAGAGTGACCAATGTGACAGAAAGTATTAAAATATTTTCCATGTTTGGGCCTTTCAGTATTTACTAACTGCATTAATCTCTTCTATCTAATCCTTTCCAATTATTGACTCTGCTCTTTCCTTGCAGTAATAGCTTCCATATATGTAAGCACTTGCTCACAGGATGTATAATATACAAATCGATCAGTGAGAATCCTGATTTCCTGCCAAGGAAAGCTTTGACAAATATTTAAATTCTATTAGTTCAGTGACTTTGAATATCAGCAGAAATAGGGCAAGACAAGGATGTAAACAGCAGAGCAAATTCAGATAAACTGCATGCTAGTGGCATTGACTGTAGTACAGAGTGACATAAGTAGATAAATAGGAAATAATGCAGGAAATTAATAAGAATACAGTAAAGAAGAAGAAAGCAGCTGGTCTAAAATAATAGCCTAATAGGATCCCTGTGAAAAAACAACATATGTAACCTATGGCTCTGTTTACTTATAAGCCTGTGACATAGGCACTAGAAGAAATTTAGTGGAATTGAACAGAAAGTGAGGGTTTCAATAAGAATGTAAAGAGAATGCTAGACTCCAGGCAGCTGATAGTGGTTATTCTAAAGGTATCAGTAATTCTACATATAGATTTTATAACTACAATATACATCATATTTTTTGTACTAAATAAAGTGTATCAAACTGACATTCATTATGTCACGGAGTTGCTATTAACAGGAAATATTTCTCATAAAATGCTAGTGACTTTGCAGCAGCCACAGTAATTCAGTATAATGCAATCAAATTGAAAAGAAGTTAGAAGGAACTGTTGCCTCTAAAAGATTCTTTCCTTGTCTTCCAAGGGAAGATGACACCAAACTTTTAATTACAAGTCCTTCTAAATTACATTCATACTACATATTCTAAGGGAGGGTAACCCTCTGATTTGATAGTAAGTCATGATGTAGTGGAACTGATTTTTTAGCAGTTTTTAGCAGATTATGGCAATTTGATGTGTATCTGTTTTAAAAATAATCAATTTAAGGTTTCCTGAAAAGTCATAGTTTTAATTAACATCAATTTTCAGGACTTTGATGCTGGTAATTCTTCTGGTAGTGTAGGAGGAAACATCCATTTCAGAGCAAATTCTTGTTCTTTGAATCAGTTCACTGTCAATATTGCATCAGTTAGGGACATATGGATGCAATTACATTCCAGGACACCTTATTTGGTGTCCTACGGACTGAGGCTATTGTCTAACTACACAACCTCAGAGTACCAGCAATAAGGTTCTGTGCTTTGCAGACTCATGCCAATTTATGTAAATCACTCTTTCATCTGTTTAAATACAACGATCTTTGAGTGATGAAAACAGTTATGACTGTCACAAACAGTTTGAAAGATTAAAGTAATTCTGCTGCTGGCATATAAAACAGCGTTCCACTTCTAAACACAAACTTTGCCTGGTCTGTAATGTCATTGCTGGGAAGGATAAAAAGTTTTAAGCAAACATTGTCACTGCAAGGAAGTATGACATATTTTTCATGTTTGACACTGAACGTAAATATCCTCCCACACTGTTTAATGTGAGAACTGCATATGTGTGGCAGAGATAATAAAACATCTCAGTGAAAAAAAAAAATGAAGGGGAAAAAAACCAGCTATGTTAAATAGAACAGAAAATAAAGCTTTGAAGTTGAAAGTCTTCATATTTGTACAGTTTATTCACAAAAGGAAGAAACAGTATTGATATGCAGACTGGATAGTCACAGAATCTGCAAGAGAGTCTGACATCCTGTAGAACTGGTTATCTTTATGGAAATATATTTTTTGGCTGACAGAAGCAGCTTCATAATTGCAGGTAACAGAAAATCAGGGCAACTGTAAGATCCTTGTGTTATTGCTCTTCTGCTGTTGTTTACAGACCATATTTTAAAAGGCAGCTGTTAGTGATATTCGCCGCTCTTCAAAACTATTCTTGATTTTCTTGCTGCACTTATTCAGCATTAAAACGTTCAAGAGCTTGAGAAATAAAACAGAACACAAGTACCATAACCTGATATGTAAACTAAGGTAGAGGGGTACAGCACTAGTGGAAAGACAAGCATATGACTTAGTTTCATACGCAGTTTTAGAAAATTTTTCTTCCTTTCTGTTAATATTCTTCTTGGAGAGAAAAGCTATATTTTTACTGCAGAGAAGCAAGAATTTTAAATATTTCTTGGGGGTTTCTGATATTTTGGGAAGTCATTACAGGCAAGCTCTACCAAACTTCTACAAATAGGGACTTAAAACATAGTCTTTATATCTCTTTTAAAAACAACAATATAATGGCGGCAGACTCTTAAAGAAAATAAGTACCAATGTAAATTTATTCCTGATCTTCAACTGCATTGAAATTTATAAAGGTATGTCCCATTGACAGTAAGAAAGAAATAAGAAATATTATTGTATTGTGAAAATGGTACTGATAACAGTGGCTTGGGGTATTCTTGACTTCTGATTCACTACTACTAAATGGTGCTAGCATCCTGCTTTATACTTCGTATACTGGTTTGATCGAAAAGCAGTAGAGTTTTGAGTGGAAATACTTTTTTTTTTTTTTCTGTAGTATAATAAATTATGCTATCATCCTCCTACACTCACAATACGTGCATATAAACTAAGAACTGAAGGTTGCTTTCCCTGGATTAATAAATCACCAAATAGGAGCATCTATAGTACAACAAAATTTAAGATGGAATATACCCAGGAACAAGTAGGAAATAATCAACAAGAAACTGGAAGTCTGCCAGCTGAAATATATCACAGTATAGTTAAAGTCAGTGGCATAAATTTCTTATATGAAAGTTATTATGAGATGGTATTTTATGTATTGTTGAGGAAGAAAATGGAAGCAAGTAAAGTTGGGTGAAAATAAATCTATGATGGTAACAAGTAATATGAAAATAAAATTATTTGAGTAGGGATATTAGGAATGAAAACCAACAACAATAAGATATCTTCCTGGACACTAGCTTGAAACTAAGATCTAAATCAGGCGTGTCAAACTCATTTTCACCGGGGGCCACAGCAGCCTCGCGGTTGCCTTCAAAGGGCCGAATGCAATTTTAGGACTGTATAAATATAACTATTCCTATATAACCCTTCCTAAAATTACATTCGGCCCTTTGAAGGCAACCGCGAGGCTGCTGTGGCCCCCGGTGAAAATGAGTTTGACACATGTGATCTAAATGATTCAGGCTTTCAATTATTTGTTTAAAAGAAGTCAAATATACTTCAACAAGGTTTCATTTAAAACTCTGTCATCTAAAAACCAGTGACTCCAAACAAAGAATCACTATTTCAGCTTCTTACTTCTGAGCACATTTGTAAGAAAATACAGAATCCAACGAGAATTTGTTACTTAAACAGAATAAATTATTTTTCTGGAAATAAAGTTATGAAGATGGAACTGATAGAGAGGCATGAAGGCATGAGGACATGCATGAGAAAGGAAGGAACAATTATTTTTGTAGTTGTAGGAACCTGGATCAAATAATTCATATGAAATAGATTCATACATTTCAGAAGGCCAGGAATAAGCTCTCTGTCTTTTTGGCAGTCAGGGATGTTACAGAATCACAGAAGTCCCCCTCTTTATCCTGTCTACTCTCATGCCTGAGACTGTAGAGGTTTTGATCAGAGTTTCTGGCCAGTACACTTGGTAATTGTTTTTTCATAACATTTCTTAGTTTCTTGGTATAATCACCCCAGAATGATATAAAACAAAAAGTAGTTAACATACAAGTGAAGGGGGCTAGCTTTACTAAAGTTTATTTCTTATTTTCTGTCCCATTGGACTACCTCAGCAGTCTTCTATGGTGCATTCCAACAGGCAAATGAGGAAATGTGGATCAAAGCTCCTGTTCTGCACCAGAAATACATTAAAAAGAACAATAGACTGGATGCATGCCCAGGTAGCTACTGCAGCTTGGCTAGAACTATCAAGAAGAAATTACTCAGCAGTCAGATCTACTGACATTTTCCATGTGGTTGCTAACCTTCTCTGAAAAATGCACTACCTCTTGACATAATGCTGCAGCAAGTAGCTTGGTCTATGGCTCTGTTTTTCTATCGTACGGTCCCATGACCGCACAGCATTTATCTTTTAAGTGGTATACAACATACAGCAGTTGTAGCAAAGCAATGAACTTCACCAATGCTTCCTAAGTGCCAGGCTAGAATTCTAAACACAGAATAATTACTTTTACTATGAGATTAATCTCAACAGATCTACTCTATTTGACAAATCGCTCCCTCTCCATCTTGCTTATTACCTTGGACACTTCAGTGTACCATGTGCCTTTCCCAAACAGCTTTGCTTTCTACTATTAATGACTTTCAAAAGCTAGTCTGTCTTGACATCAGACAACTTGCTTCCCAGACTCTGCTATAAATTAAATGAATTCCTTTAATAGCGAAGTCTTCCTCATCAAGATGCTGCTTTATTCTTAGAAAAATAAAGAGAGGCAGCTATGCTATTCCTATGTTAACGGCTATGAAGCAGAAAGACCTTTTGATTTGCACATTCCAGTATATGAGGGAGGAAATTGAGCCCAGATTAAAGTTTTTACATACTTTCTGACCTGGAACCAATGAAGGGGAATTTGGGACCAGGCCATCCTGCATGAATCTGTATTATGCATTTCTACATTTATTAAAATAGACAAACAATATGAAATAGTCAAGCAGCAAAATAAGAAATAAATTTTATTAAGGCTAGTTGCCTACTCCTGTATGTAATTTTCTTTCTTGTTTGTATTCTTGAGAGAATGCACCAGGAGAATAAAAAATGTCATGAAAAACTAAACAAATGGCTACTGGCCAGCGTGCTTTCTAGTGACCTGCAGTAACCAAAATTTGTTTTCTTCTCTTCAGTATAGAGTATTTTGCATCTTTATCATATTCATCTAACTATCCTGATTTTTTGGTGTGAAATATCTTCGTATCAAAACAGGAGTTTTCTTCTAAGCAATACTGAGCAAGAATTTCATACTTCAAGGAGCAATCCAAGCCAAGCATTAATTTCATTATTTCAAACTTCTTTTTGCATACCATGGCAAATTAAATGGAAAAGATTAAGAAGATATTTCTGAAAAAATACAGTTATTCCATGAGAAATACAGTAAGAGTGTATTAATTTACAGTAATATTTAGGCCTCCATATCATAGTAAAACTAATATAATATGTTGCATACAATATAATTAAATCTACTAAAGATTATTTCCACTTTGAGAATAATCTAAGCCCTTTTCAAAAAGCACAGGCATATCAAATACAGCCAATGAAGTATTAACACAGTTTACACATGACGTCTTTCATAGGGAAGTCAGAAAGTACTTGACAAAACTTATCTTTCACTACAAAAAATAGCAAGAATCATTATTTAACATTCTGTGTACCAGAAAAGTGAAGTGCTCTCTGAAAAAGGGATTAACCAACTACTCTAGCATCACATGTCAAGCAGCTAAACTGGGAATGGAACCTAAAGGTTCTGGCACCTAATTCCCTGTTGAAGGCATTAGGCTACATTACGTCCAGTTATACAAAACAGCACTGACATCAGCAGAAGTACAGTTTATCCCCTCTAGCATTTCAGAATGTCAGTCTCCATAACACTCTCAGTGTTTTTTGTTACAACACAGCAAGTATTAGATTTAATTGCTATTAATTGTAATTAGGAAATGTAAACTGTTCAGTTTAAGCAAAGCAATATGATTTTTTTCTTATAGTATTTCCAACTTAGCACTGACTAGAAATGATGGGAAATTGTGTGTGTGAGAAAAACCTTAATATATATGAGTTCCAGCCCTATCTTCAAGCCAGAAGTTTCAGAAAAGCATCTGAGCTTTGGATACGTGCTGTGAGCTGGCAGAAAGATGACAGACAATTTTTTCTTACATTTGGTTAAACAAGCCACAACTGTTTTTTAAACAAACAAAACTGAAAGCAGATGCTTAACGGATGCACAATATCATTGGTTAACTCCTGATTTCAGAGAAGCAGCTGAGTTTCCAGACACTTACCTAAACTGAACATCTGAGCTCGACATTCGTCCAATGCCTGTTCTAGTACCATAAATCACGATGGGTTTCTGTGTTATTTTTAGCTATCTTCAGTGTAGAATTTTACAGGATTTCCATTCTAATGCCACAGAAAGTACCAGTCACCGATTACAAAGATTCAAATCAATCAGGTGACTGAAGGAGAAATAGGGTCAATAATTCTGAAGGATTTCTGAAGAGTCAATAATTATAGGATAAGACAAAAAACTGACAAGTCATCTCAGGAAAAGTTAGATGAAACAGAAATGTCAAAAGATGAGAAGTTAGACAAAATTAAATGTATATGATTAGATACCATAAAACATAATATTATAAATCAAAAGGAGAACAAGCGAACATAAGAAGAAAGTGGATGAGTATGTAATCCCTGTGGTTTTGCTCTTTATAGAACACAAAAAACCTGAAACACTAAAAAGTGTCAAATAAATTTCATTTCTATAAAGAATTCATTGTCCCAAAACACCATGCAGAAACATATCTGCTCTTTTTATTTTAATACACGTTATTCACAAACAGAAGGATAAAATTTTCTGTTACATTGGCGATGATAAATATATCTCAGTTTCCCCATCAATAGGCATAAACAGGGCAAATGTTGGAGGAATATGTTTTTCTATTTGAAATGATAATGCAAACTCAAATTACAATTTAGTATAAAGCAGAACTATACTTCTTCCAAGATCAACTGGGCATTTTTATCAAGTTCCCCTCATCAGAAAGAAGGGTAGCTCATTTGTGCAGGAGAAACTAGATGCTGTGTCACCTTTATTTTCTGGGACTGTCATGATATGCATTTACTGTTCCTTCTGCTGGTTTTAGCTGGGGTGGAGTTACCTTTCTTCATAGCAGCTTGAATGGTGCTGTGTATTGGATTTGTGACCTAAACAGTGTTGATAACCCACCCACGTTTCAGCTGTTGCTCAACAGTGCTTTCACAGCATCAAGGCCTTCTCTATTTCTAATGGGGACCCCCGGAAAGTAGGCGGGGGGTGCACAAGAGGTTGGGAGGGTCCACAGCTGGGACAGCTGGCCAAATCAACCAAAGGGATAACCCATGCCATATGACTTCATGCTCAACAATAATTCTTGGGACAGAAGGAGCAAGAGGTGAAGTTCAGAGTTATAGCATTTGTCTTCCCAAGTAGTGGCTACACATGATGGAGCTCAGCTTTCCTGGAGATGGCTGAACACCTGCCTGCCCATGGGAAGTAGGGAATGAATCCCTTGCTTTACTTTGCTTCTGCATGCAGCTTTTGCTTTCACCTGTTGAATTGTCTTTATCTCAACCCATGAGTCTTCTCTCTTTTACCTTTCTGACCCTTGTTCCAGCCCCACCAAGGGGGCGTGAGTGAGCATCTGTGTGGTGCTTAGCTACCTATCGGAATAACTGCAACAGTCCTCAAGAGATCCAGGGTGTAATAAGAATTACAGAATCTGTTATATAATCATGGAAAACACCATTCAGTTAGGGTCTTGGCAAGACCTGGGCAAAATGGAATTATGATCCAGATCGATACCCAAGTCTATAATTTTGGCTGCTCTGCTCCGCTGCTTTTCTGGCCAGTAGTGAGAAAACACCCAGCCTGGGAAACAGGAGAGAACTGGACTGTTCCATTCAACACCAGCAACCTGCGCCTACATTGTCTTGAACTGATGATTGAATTGTACCTTGGATCTCACCCCAGTTGTCTCCAGACTCTATCGTGGTAAATCACTTCCTTACGCCTATTTCTGTTTCACACAAAACTAAATCTTTAAATCTGAAGCAGTCTGTTCATAAGCCCACACTTTTGATAAAAGAGGCTATTACTTTACGTATATATATAGATAGATAGATATATACACATATATATGGACTTTCTCTAGAAGGGTATTTTTCATTCTTGTCTTTCATAAACTTTAAGCTTTATATTCCTTCTGACAAATTTGGTCTATGATGAGTATATTTTTCACTTTGCCTACAAATAATGATAAAGAACAAAGCAGAAAATAATCAACAGGAAATGAGTAAGATCAAGGGAAAAATTATCTTTGAAAAGTGGTGTACAAGATCTGTATATCCATTATTCTTAACATGTACTAAGCACATTAGGAACATAACCCATAACAAATAGAAGGAATTTTCAAATTTTCAGAGGCAACAGATATTTAATGCAGCTTGCACTGTATATAACTTCATAAACCACTATACTATTAGCCAAGGTTTGTTTTGTTTTATTTTCGTTTTGTTAAGTAAGGTTACCTTTCTGGAAGAATTCTTCTAACTTCTCCTTGAAGGGCTGGAGATGCTCCTCAGAAGACTCTCTGCAAACTAACTTCATCTGCTTTTCAGAGGCTACAAAAAGAAGTTGAGAGACATTTGTGGCAGAATTCGTCTACCAGAAATAGATGTTAACATTTTAGTTTAGAGGAAATGGAAATAAAGAAGCCCTAAGGAATCCAGCAATTACATTAAACTAAAAAATACCAATACCAGTCTAGCATAAGAAACAGAAAATTCTACACACATTTAAAGAGTGAGATTTGTGACTTTGTCCTAAAAATCCAGCTGAATGCTGAGACTCACTGCTAACACAGTGTACCTCACACACAAATTCTAGACGGTATTTAAAGCTCTAAGCTTTGTTTCTGTGGTGAGTGGAGGATGCCTTATATCTGGACGGATTTTAATCAATCAATGCCAGGCATCCTATACTCAACCATTTTTCCTAACACAGATGCAGGAATTCAGCTTTACTTAAGTATTCAAATTCCAGGCAATGATGTGAAATAGTAGAAGTCTTTAGAAAAATTAACTTAAATCTAACTGCAATTTGTTTACTATTTAATCTGTCACCTCAAGACATGATGCCACGCCAATTTCTAAAAACTCCAGGTTATTCGCCAATGAATTTTAACATTTAACATTCTTAGAAATTCTAATAAACTTTTTAGAATCCAGTGTTCCATATTAAGATGAAATGAGACTGCTAGAAATCAAAATGCAATTACCTTCCATTTAGCAAACGAATTTATGAACTGTTACAACATTTTTTTCTTTCACAAGTCTTCATTCTCAAGAAGATAAATTTAGATGGAAATGTATTTTGGAGTTAAATCCACGAGTTACAGCTTGGCTGCAGGAAACATATTCACATAATATTGCTACCACCATTATATAATTCAACTTACTGCAGCAAAAAAATAATACAAAACTGTGGAAACAGAGTTGAGAATTTGAAATTAAAAAGTCATGTTAATGTAAGTTTGCAGTGCAGTGAAAAAAGTCAATGGAAGGTTGAAAACAGATGCATACATTTTATTGTACAACTAGTAGTGTGCCTATAATACTCTTGGACCACCAGGACTTACTAAAAAAGACAGCTTTTCAATTAATTGAGAACAGAAATACATTTGGACAGTTGCTACAGAAAAAGCTGAAAAGATAACTGTTCCCACCTAAGTGTATATTTTCCTTTAGCATTCCTCCACAATTAATATAAGTTGTTGACTACAACATTATTGGGGAGCTCCAGAGCTTACGTAAAATGGCCTGGGCTACAGCCTAAGTTCATCATTAATCTCTAGTCTTTCAGCCTGTAGCATAAGGCAGACCTTTGAAACTGTTCAGAGTAAAGTCAATGCATATTTGTTTGTATGCGAGACAGTAGGCGGGATGGAGCGTTAACTTAAACATAACAGATTGGGACAGTCTTTTAGTATCTGCACAGCTATGTATCTTTAATAAATGAAGCAAAACAAATCTGAAATCGGAAATATTTCCGACTTTTAAAGATTAGTTTATTATTATATGTGCCTCTTATTAAAAATCTGAACTTTCCCCAACTGCTTTCATACATTGAATGAAATTTATGTATACTTCACATTTATATTTGTAGAATTAGGAGATCTCTATAGCTGTTCAAGCAAATTGAAACACTTTACTTTGGAAGAAGATGGACATATTAGAATTGTAAAGGGGAAAAAATCTAGCAAAACAAGTGAAGCATTGCTGTTAACTTTCTGAGTGGAGGTTTCAACAAAGTAGCAGCTACAGGCTTGTGGGTTCTTTTGTGTTTAAAAAAAATCTACAGAAAATTATATAAGACAATATTTAGAAATTAGTTTAGATAAATATATAATGACAAGAATGTAAAAGCATTAGTACACGTATTCTGTCCATTTGGTACAAAATGACTATAGAATGCACATGATTATCACAATCAGGTAAGGTTGCACCAATTGCAATCCAATAATTATTTTATAATAATCAATTTTGTATAAATCTATCCAGAAACAGATTTCTATCTAAATGTACTCCACCATACTCTAGAAAGGTGTTTTCCCAAACATATTGTGTTGTTGATGCACTGTCTGGCATAATGAAAGCTTCCTACAAGCTTCAGCAACACAAAATTTATAAAGGTTACTCAGATATGTCTCATGTAAACATTTAAATGACCAAGACTAGCATGAATTGTTTCTAAATTAAAAACAAAGCACATATAAAACTTTTTTTTTTTTTTTTTTTTAATCAAGACAACTAACATTATCCTTAATCAGATGAGAAAAACTACAGGGAAATGTGGACGAGAAGTATCAGGATACAGAGAAAAAACTCATTAGGGTAATAAATTCTCAAGAAGAATCCTAACATCCTTAACAAGAAGATCAACAATTGTCATGAAGGGAGAGGAAGAGTAGGAAGAAAGGCACAGAGAAGAAAAGTAAATGAGGCAGATGACATAGAATAAGTGAAGCAGGGTGCTGATTAAAACTCTAAAAGTTTGAGATGAGCTGAAATAAGATACCAGTTTGCAAATTCACAAAAGAAGACATGTAAATGCTGGCAGACTCTAAGAATTTACGTTATTGGAAAGCCTTAAAAAGAGACCTTTGGATGATTCTCTCTGCTGATATTTATCGATATGATATCTATCTAAAACTAAAATCTATCAGTTTACTTCCAAAAGTTCTTTCAGATAACTGCCAAAATAGACTGAAGGGCTCTGAGAAAGTTTTAGCTTTGAGCTAAAGGAGTCAAGGCCAAGGGTGAAGAAGTGACAATCACAAGAGTAATGTATTTGCCCTATGCTGCTTAATCCTCCTTTAATTGACTCTAAATTTAGGTCATACTTCACTCAATAACCTATACTTTTGGTCGACAAACAAACAAAAATGTATCTGGGCAACTGAAGGTTAAGTAAGTCTGTTTAAAGTCAACTGTGCTGAAATATTTAAATAAATTGAATATTTGAACAAATTTGAAGTTCTGAGGAATCTGAAGGAATTCTGAGGAATCTGACAGCTAGCACACATACACTTCTTTCACCATTTCATTCCAAAATAGTCATCTGAGAAAATACACAACTTGTTTCAGCAATACAGAGTTCAAACAGATGCAAATTCTCCATTACTGTAACTTTTGGTTCATTTTCTTGGTATGTATTGTATGTTAGTGAAATTAAATGTAATATGCTACTTCGAAAATTGTTTATTTCCAAACAAGCTATTACAAAAAAAAAAAAAA
>VWYH01002052.1:323353-361088 GCA_013399365.1 Pampusana beccarii
AAAAAAAAAAAAGAAAATGCAAGCGTGCAATAGTATTTTAAAGCCCTTACAAATTTTTGGATGTGCATCAGACTTCACCCACTGCAAATCTTGGCCACAGAAATGGAAACCACTAGCAAAACATTAAAACAAAGCTGCAAACTGCTGATTATCAGTTTGCCACTGTCTTCAGATTTAATGCAGTACTTGGCTCAAGAAGTTCTTTAAAAATCCCCAATATAAGTGAAAATATTTACAAAATAGAATATCTCTCACTTAATGCCTATTGGGCAATAGTCCTTTAAAACTCCACAGACACTTGTAAATCTGTCAAAAGAATCACTGCCCATAAACAAACTCTCACATAAAGAGCATTTCAGTGTCAATCAGACAGGATTTGGAATTTTTTGAGCACTATTTTTAAAGTAAACACAAAATCAGAAATAGTTTAATGTTGATCACAGTAAATTACTATTTACTCACCAGAACCCACCAGTAGCATTTACAGGAATCATCCTGACAGTGAAACCAAGTATCAGCACCATTAATTCCTATAAACCTGTCACTGACACTATCACCTGTGAGTTATGCCACTGTGAAAGTTGCTAAAACCCACCACCTCCTCTTATCTGTTCAGAGCCTGGCAGGTTATACTGCCAAGATTGCTATTTTATTTTCTTGTTGTAATGCAGGCTTATCTTTGACAGGAGGGTTCCTATTTGATAATTCTTTTCTAGAACCCTACCTTTCCTATTTCAATGGGAATTCGAAACCATAATGCAAATGAATTCAATGTACGACTAAATAACCTCAAATTTATGTTTGAGAGGATCCATGATTTTTTACAGTGCAGAAGGCTGTTACAGCATTTGGGCCTATATATCCAAGTAAGAATCTGATAAACTTCAGATAAAATCCCTAAATTAAAATTATTCAGCAAGTGCTATGTAACTTCCACACGATTTAGCTTGTTTCATTTTGCTTTGATGCATTTTCTTACTTGCAAATAACTTGACAAGTTAAACAAAAAGTTACAGGAGATGCATGTTTGCCCGTTGGGCACTGTTGCAGGATTTGGTTGTGTTCTCTTGTTGTTACATGCAGCTTACATACACATTTACTGCAGCTGTGCACATAAGAATATTAGCTTTATTACAATCCACTATATCTGTATCATCTATACCTCTTGTACTTTTCTATAACTTTGCAAGGAAATGTCTCTTTTTAGATAGAGCTTTAAATAAATGTGGAGAAGAAGGGAAGAGATTTATCTTGATTCCTTTGGACTACAGTATAAGAATTTTGATTGTGTCTAACTGCAAGTGGTTATGCTGCTACGGACCCAGAAAAGTTTCAGACACAGTATTTTATTTGCATTTTTGGACACACATTGATAATCCGTACATGTATCAATGACTGCAACACATGAAGGTTCGAGCACTAACACCTTAGTCAGAGCTGGGCTGACGAATACAGAAGCCTTTAAACCAAACAGAGAGGGAAGTGCCATGAAGTGTGGTGTGAGGTTTTCTGAGACAAAAGCATCTGACAAAAATGTAGAACAGGATCAAATTGCACTGGTACTCTATTCTCAAACTTGGTTTTTATTGTCTTAAATACAGGTCAGTCATTTAAAGCAAAGCAGTGTTAGCACACATAAAACTAAATACGCCATTCTAACCTATTAATCACTTGCCTAGTGAAGAAGAAGAACAAAGAAAGAAGAAGAAAGAAAGAAGAAGAGGAAGAAGGAATTTTTCATCACTCATTAATAATTCAGCTTTCTTAAAAAGTAATTTCAGAGGATAGAAGCTAATAAGTAAAACTTTAAACAGCCTGATCTTTGTTTGAAATACATTTTCCTCATGACACAAAGAAACAAGTATCTGTTTAGATGTTTAAGCTCACTCATATAAATAAGACAGAAAAACATTTCTGTTATAAGTCCTAAGCTGTGGAAAAAGAAATAACCGAATGAGTGGGATACAAAACACCCTGTAGAGGTCACCTGTTCTAATGGAGTTTTAGTGGAAGTTGAGAGTCAGATATCTTGACAATTCTCACAAGTTTGATCAGACATTCTGGCTTTTTCTTTTAAGAGTTGTGAGGGGGGTTTGTTTGTTTCTTTTAAGTTAAACAACATTTTGAAATTTTACAGTATGTGATGACATGGAGAATAACTGTCAGGCCTATATTAGTTTCAGCTAACGCAAAAAAAAAAATTTGCTTCTCATTTTGTCAAACGGTATCAACATTCTATATAAATAATTTAAAAACCTTTCTGTTAAGATGGTTTCCTAACAATACATTTAACAAAATGAACAAAGATTCTAGTAAAACTAAATATTTTTCACACCATAGCAACATATCTGAGACTCTGGTTAATGTATTCTCTCTGAAATGGCAGTTTACATTCAGCGTGCCCTTCAGCAGAGAAGCACACTGCAAGAAGCTGAACAGCACATATTAATGAACATAATGACTAAATCCCCCTAATTTTCCAGTCCAGTCTTTGTAAGACTCCTTAAATTACTCCAGCATACATTATTAGTAGAAAGTTTTGGTTTAGTATCAAGATCCAAACATACAGACCTCTGCATATCATTGAGATCTGTCGGGAGTGTAGAAATGTGCACTAGCAGTACCTGCTGAGAAATCAGAACATTTCCATTCTGTCTGAATAGTACAAAAATTAATATTTTGAAAATGAAGAGTCTTGTCTGGCTAATTTAGAGGATGACAAAATTTTTAAGAAGCAATAATAGTATTTCTATCATATGAGCTAAGATTTTTACAGTGCTAGAAAAAAAAGACCTTTCAAACACACAAAGACATGGTTACTTAGTGTACTGAACAAAGGATCAGATAGAATAGAGTTGCTGGACAATGGCTGAAACCGTAGGTTTATGAGCTGAAATTGTAGATGCCAGACAAGTGATCTCCTGTTTCCCTCTGTACAGCTGGATCTCTGATTTTCTGTGCAAGACAGATCATAAAGTTCCACCTAATTAATTCTTCTATGAAGTTTATGGCTTTGGTTCAGCTAGAACATCCTCTTAGATTTAAAATTGTGTAAATTCATAAATTACCTGCAATATTAGGAGGAACACTCCTCAAAGTGCTAATTATCCTCACTACTGCTAATTTGTATGCCACTGTCTGAATTAATGTACTTTCAGTCTTTGGTCATTGGCAGTAAATATGTAAGTGACCACCTCAATTCTAACAGAAATCTGGCTTTTTTTTACTGCATACTCCATCAGAGACGAAAAGCTGTTGAGATCCACAAATACGAAGTCACTGTTCCCTGCAATGCTGGTATTACACGCTCTCTAAACTACTTGATTCACGATCCATCATACACGTGGATAGAGACAATATTCCTCATGTTCCCAGATGTAGAGTACCTGCTCCCAGATGTATACTACATAGTTATGTAACTAGTTTAACAGACACACTCACGCTTATATTTACACACAGAAAAGTGCACAGAAAATTGTAACTGTGGTATTTCCAAGATTCATTCTAGAATCTTAACATGTGCAAAATGATTTTTAACAATAAATTTCCAAGAATTCTTTAGCCAAAAAAACCCACCAAACCCTACAAAAGAAAAAAAAAGAACAGCATGCTATTGTTTAATCAACAGAAAGCTTTCTCCCTCACCTTTGTGCACACATGCAGACATCTGCTTCCAGGGAATAAACTTTTCTTAAACATCATTGCTTTGCATCTCTGTTATATTTCTGAATCTTATTAAAACCATTCCATACTATTCTCCACTATCACAAACTAGAAAATCTAATGGAATTTTAAGAAATGATCCACTTAGAAAAATTTACACTTAATGTATTCACATCTGTACATTACCAATGGGATATTGTCAAAATGTTAGTTTTGTTGTATAATAGAATCCAGTGCACATACACAAACTGTGTTTTCTAATGCCTGTGTTGTATCTTTGCCAAATTAAAACAAACTGAAATATATGTCATCCTACTGAGGCGAGAGACTATTCAAAAAGACATCAGAAAACTCCGAGGAGGAACCATGTGTCATTTTGTCAACTCTTGAAAAAAAAATAGCTGTTTCTGTATGAAGCTGTCCTTTGCTCTTTTCCTTACACAATTCTGCATTGCTTCAAAATATACCATGTAAATGTTGGACAGTGCAAAAATATAGCAATATTCACCCAGTACAAAACAATGCGCTCCACTTATGCTAATGCCTAAATAAACAACACGGTCACCTATTTGCTGCCTCTTGTTCCACCACCCTGTTCAAATTTCTGTTTGCCTGCACTTCCAAAATTTTAAGGTGAAATTTAAAATGTAAAAGCATAATTAACATGAAGAAAATGAAAGTGACTAGTTCCTAGAAAGTATCATATAACTTTTCTGCTCCTGCTGGGAGTATTTGACTCAGATGTCTAAATGCCACTTTTAAATTTACTTTAAAAAAATAATTTAAATTGCACTAAGGTTTCAATTGGTTGAAAATATTTTAGAAAAAGGCCTTTGGTGCTGTCTCAAATACTATCCTCCTGTAATGACTAAACAATCACCTTTTACTGAGAAGTATCTATTGATCCAAAAAATTAATTAGAAAGATAACACTCAAACTGTTAAAATATTTAGAATTTCCACAATATGATCCAGTAACCTTACTGTCTATAATGCAAATCAAACAATAGACAAAACCTCTCAACACTGTAATTGTTGCCCTATTGCTAATTATTGTTTCATGATTATACTAAAACACTATTCCATCATACAGACTCCAAGGCCATATTATGTTTGAACTAATATATTATTTAATCTGAACAAATCATAACACATTCAACTAATTTCTCCATCTGTGGTTACACAGAAATCCAACAAAAGCTGAAAACGCCTGAATTCAGTAACTGAAAACATCAATTAATCTCCAGAAAAAAAAAAAAAAGTTAATTAGTGGACATTTTGTTGCAAAACCCTTTAACTCAGTTTGAAGACTTTTATGTGAACACACACATTTAAAAATTTTAGATTAACTTCTTGTGAATAATGTTGATTAAACTCTTCCTTGAGAAAAACAGATGCTGTTTAGAATTCTAAATTGGGAAAATCAGAGAGTTTCAGTCTTAAATGAGCATGAACTGATTATTTTTTCTTTTTGCAGCTTCCTCCTTGTCTATTTATAGTGACCACGACTGCATGAACCAAAAATTGGTTCTTTTCAACCTTCACCCATTTCTTATTTGTAGATTCTCTTCCATTCTTGTCTTTAATTTGTAACACATATCCACTTTGCAATATAGTGTGACACAGAACTCCCTGAAGAAGCACTGCATGAGAGCAAGGTAAAGGCAACAGTTTAGCCTGGTCTGGCCAGCCGTGCTAAGAGACAGGGCTAGTTAGCTATGATGCTGGTATCAGTACGGCGGCACCATGCTAGTTATATCCCATCCACTGGATCTGTTTCTACAAAAAAGAATATATGTATCTATATGAATATGTATATAAACACATATTCATATCTGAAACAGAATATATATATATATTGTCATGCAGATGTATGAGAGTGAAAATAAAAAGAAGCACTTGAAGAAGAGGCAGAGGAAGCCAGGTATGGTCAGCCTGGTGAACAGAAAGTTAACTGAGGATCTAGTTTTTCACTTCAACTATCTGGAGAATAGCTATAGGGAAGATGGGGCCAGACTCTTCTCAGATACGCACATCTAAATTAAATGGAGCAAGTAATAAGTGTCAGCAGGAAAAATATTCAAGACAATGATTCAGCACAGGAAGGTGCCCGGAGGGGTGTTGGAATTTCTGTTCTTAGATTCAAAACTGAGCTTGCTAAGGCCCTGTACAACCTGACCTAAATATGAAGTTAGTCCTGCTCAAAGGCTTTGGACCACAGGTCCTCCACAGGCACCTTCCAACCAAACAACCTGCATTTCTCTATGGTTTTGAAGATACTTGTAATACTTCTGTATGAAAAATGATGTGGAAACAGCCAATGTAACATTGTCATTTCTCAGCTTTTAATGCATGTTTTCTCTTTCTTCCCTTTTAATACGATTTTACGAGATGTGGTTGCCATAAGCTGAAGTTTTGATGAAGTTCCACTACTTAAATGTGGAAAAGTTCGGTTTCACGTACTTGTGGAAGATACAGATCTGTCAACAATTAGGTTAAGAGGCCCCCAATTTCAAGCGGTATCTCCTGGAGAACTAAAATCTAGCTGGTTATTATAGGTAGCTGATCCACAAAGCCTTGTTTCTATTTTAGATTAAATTATTTCTTCAGTCATATATGTGTGTGTGCAAACACCTACATATATACTCAGATACACTCAATTAAGTTAGTGAAAATTTAAAAAATATATACAGTACTGAAAAAATATTAGTGTGAAAATGGCAAATAATATCTCTACCAGTGCTCATGAAAGAGGGTGAAAGTAAAAGGTATGTGGATTTTCAATGGGAGTAGAATGCTAAAATCTCACAGGAAATAGAACTAATGATGAGAAATAAAGATGTGCTCTTGAAAGAGTTGACCTACCTTGGTTTCCATTTTTAACCATTCAATAAACGTATTTGATTTTTCAGCTCTTAAGGTCAAGAATACTAAGAAGTTATAATGAACATTACAGTAAACGATATAAGGAATCTCATATTGCTTTCTTTTGTGTAATGGAGCAGCATTTTAAAATTTTATTAAACGTATTGCGAAGAAGAGCAATGAGCATGACAGATGGAAACCATCTACAGTGCAACTAATTTTGAATAATTAAGATTGTCCAGCTTTGGAGAGAGATTAGCAAAAGGTTCATGGTAAAATTTATACAAGTCTAGTATACTTTGGCTTTCTTTCTAAAAATCTTCTTATGATTATACATTTCAAATATTCTGTGCTTATTCCAGAATACCAATCAAGTGGCATTGTCCAGACTAGAAGGGAAATCGTGTTTTGTCATAGGGAAAGCAAATGGAAATCGTACAATCTTAAAACATTGATGCAAAGCAAAAACTTTTTTCTATAAATAAAAAGATTAACTGGAAAGCTAATACCTGTTAAATGAATAAATTTATCTGCTTACGCTACTATGTAATATTTGAAAATCCTGAAAGTACACTGACTACACAGACTTGAGTGAAAATCTGAGCTTACAGAAAACATTTTTTTCCTCTGACTTTAAAGTGGAACCAGATTTAACTCTAAAATTTTCATCTCACTATTTAATATTGCATTCTTCTGCACTTCTTTCCCCTTAAAAGCCTATATTAAATGCATGCTTTTGTTTATCATTCTTTCTAACCTAAAAATGCTCATGATTTGAAAGTTTGATCCGAAATATGTGTTAAAAACCTGTTAGATTAAGGTTCACCAAAAATTTGTTTGAATTTTTGAGCCACACTTTAGTCTAATCCCTTTAGAGTGAAGTTAGTCTGTCCCTTTAAAGGCTAACCTGAAAGGCTTCAAAATAGCAAATTGTATGGAACTCAATCTGTTTATCTGAAAAGGATGAAAGGGTTTGTGCTCCATCTAGATTTGAACTTTTGGTTCCACAGTGTCTAGGTATTTCAAACCAGTGGTCTACCCCATTAAGACACGCCACTCATGATCCGTGATAGAAAGATGAATGAATGTCTTGACAAACTAGTAAAAAATATTTTAAAATGCTAAATTACAACTATCACAAAAATTGTCTATCAAAATTGACATTTCAGGCACAAGAGGTGATATTCATATTTTTAAAATCATTCTGTATAAATCTCAGAAAAAAAAGTAAGTCACCAGCGGGAACATTAGTTCATTCCCTAATGACACACAAGAAAATCCCTTTTTCATTTCTTACCTTTGTCTCATCTCACTCCCAAGGTAATCTGTTTAAGACTACCTTAGCCAACCAAACTGTGAAATAAATCCGATGTACCCAATAACACAGGCAGCCCCAGTTAATATTTTTCAAATTATTTACATCTGAAGGGCCGCGCCTGTCTGGATAGCTGGGCCTGACGCTTCTCTGGACTTGGTTTCTGCTACTCACATCTGTTTCAGCTTTAGACTTTCACTGGTATTCTGCCAGCAGCCACAACTTTTTAATGACTACAATAAACTACAGAGACTCATCAAATCTTTGTTGTACGTGTTAAAATTATAACCTCTTCAATTAAAATTTTGATTTAAAAATAAACTGCAGCATTATCTGAAGAAAAAAATTTAAAAGGGAATCTTTGAAGGCGATACATATTTTTGTATGAGTGATTGTTTCTTTGTTTAAATATAAGAGAAACTAATCACAGGAATGCTTGTTAGAATTCTCCTGCGTATTTGTGAGTGATAAAACACCAATATCTGACAACATTTCCACAACTTTTTTGTTTCAAATCTTTGCTGTCATTAGCTTTATATGTTAATTTGTTTGGCTGGGTTTCAAATACATCTTTACAAAGACTAATCATGAAAATAAGCTCAACACAACAATTTCTCTAGATTTTCTATAAACACCTAAGAAAATTTCCTGTAGAAAACAGAAATCAGTAATTACAAGAAAACGGTAGTTTTTATTTTAGGAGTCAGTTAAAGTGTTTAGCTTTTCCTGATTGCTGTCTGTGTCTTTGCAGTGTAGAACAAATACGATGTGACTGTCACAGCCTCAATGCAGATCCTGCAAGACTAAGATGCATGACAGCAGGACTACATGCTGAAAAAGTACAAGATCAAACACAGATCATGTTTCTGCACAAACTAGCCCAAAAGAGGGCAGGCCAAGGGGTTTACAGGGCCAAGCGATGAGAGGAGATAGAGCACTCACTTATGCCTGGGTCGAATAAACAACAACTGATACTTTCCTACCACTGTTAACCTTTGAGTCTATCCTGTAAGGATAAATTATTTTGTAACAGTTTTCATTTCCTTACATTGAAAACATAAATTAAAAACAATCATCTTGTTCAACACTGATTCTAAAGGACTCTTCCATTTTAATGCAGAGATGTAAATGTAAATGGAGAAGTTTTTATAGGCTTTATAGCAGATTCTTGCCCTAAGTTCCATTTTCTACACAAAACTGCTTCAGTAAAAGTAGGAACTTTTCCTTAACAAAAAAGCAGGCTTAAAATATTCAGTCATCATTTGCTGGATTTATTTTAGAAAGTCATATGAGGCACAAAATAAAAATGAAACTGCTTGGAACACTTAGAGAGCAACCCTTCCTACTTTATTTCCACTCAGTACCTTGATTGATAGATGAGTCGGGTTTCTGAGCCCCTCTTTATAATAAACATTTTAAAATGTTTATTTTATGTCCCAGGGTGAAAATATTTTGAACTGGAGCTTTCCATTTCCCTTTGCTGTGCCTTGGCAAGCTGTGGTTTACTTCTACATTAATAGTATTCAACTCTTTCTTGTAGCTGTTAAATTGTTGTTATACAAATACTGAAGAAAGTATTTATGTTATGGAACTAACAGATATCTACAGTTAAACACACAGTTCTGGAGAAAGCAAAGGAAAATTCACACATAACTGAAGAAAATTTCAGAAAGGTTTCTTTAGGGACCTTTTGATTATAAAAGGGAAAATAACTTTTCAGGATTTTTACTTTCATTTTATTGTCATGAGTTTTAATTTTTTTTCGTTCTAATTTATGTAAGTAATTTGTGCCACAGTGTAAAAACTCTAAATGAATCAACACTATAAACCTAATTAGCAATAAGAAAACCTCATAAAGGTCACATTTTAAATGGCACTTTGTTGTTAGCAGATGAAATGTGAAAGTTCCCAGTTACCTTCTAGATCTCTTTTCAGCTTCCTTAAATCTTTTATTAGGTCTTCAAACTTAACTTGGGAGGCCTGGAAAAAGTCCTGTGGTTCTGGTAAAGGAAAAATGCTCTTGTCTGTTCCCGCTTCCTAAACAAACAAACAAACAAACAGGCCACTATGAAAATTGAATGCATTTGCAATGAAATAAATTACTTTTTTGAACATAATCTATGAAACTACTATAAAACTGCAAAAAAAGAACATATTTTAAATCATTCTTGCTAAAACAACATATATATAATTCAAGACGAAATCCTGACCATCCTGAGTGTTGAAACTTCCTTTTAGATGTTGTAAAGCAAACTGCTCAATTCAAACTATGAAACAGCATTGAGCTCACATTTCAGTTCATTTTATATCAATAAAGGTTTAGATAAGAGATTAGAACTTTCTTAAAAACAGATAACGTGAATGCCTATTTTAATGCAACAAGTGATCTTATGCCAAAAGTTTGTGGTTTCATTGTCTCCCAATTCATTAAATATACACACACTTTATAAGCATAAATTGAAAACAACATTTATATACTGCCTGAAGTATTTTATAGAGATAAAAATATACACTTGAAGGTTTATGTGGCTAAATAAATCACATGGGTTAATGTCTGTATGGAACTCCTAAGTATATATCTTATTTTTAGCACAGTAAGAAAAAAAAATCAGAAGTGAAACAAAACAAAACAAACCTTACAAGGTTCAGAGCAATATCCCCAGTGGAAATTTAACAGGTAAAGTATGTAAATGGTATTAACATGACATTGGTGTGTATAAGCACACACTATGGAGTTTAAAATACTACCTGTGCACAGATTACACTCTGTAATAAAGGAAAACTCATAGGTTGGAGAACTAATTTTTTTGTAAACAGGGAAAAAAGAAAAGATATGAAAATTCAGGGGGAAAAATATACAATGGATGACATTTGGACTGTGTGCATTTCCTGTCAAGGAAGATAAACTGGTTTGTTTTACAAAATTCCCTGAAGTAAAATTATAGTATGGTAGAAAGTTTGTAGAAACATTGAATATTTAAATAAATGGATTAAAAAACATTAGCTTCAGCATTATTACAGAGCAGAAAATAGTACCCTGAGAACTGAGAAACATTACAGGCTAGAAAAAGTTGCTTCTGTTATGAAGGTTCTTACAAGATGGGTTATTAAATGAAAGTAATGATGTTTTATTTCTCTGCCAAAGCAACAACAACAACAACAGCAAAAAAAAAAAAAAAAAGAAAGAAAACAAGTACAGATTTAGATATCTGCTATTTTTTCGTCTTCTCTACAGCTCAGCCCCAGGAGCTGTTTCACAGGCTTGTGTCATACAGACTCTCCAGAGTTACAGATCATAGAGTCATAGAATGGTTTGCGTTGGAAGGGAAGCTTTAAAGATCATCTAGTCCAAGCTCAGTGGCATGGGCAGAGAAATGTCTTTACTTACTTTAGTCCCCACTTTAGTCTTACTCCTCGAAAAATTACTCATGACTACTAACTCATCAATTCAACATCCTTACGTAAGAATTAAGAAAAAAGAATATTTGTGTTCAAACAGACATAGGGCTTTGAAGAATTACACTAGTCTTAGATTCAAAAATTAGGTAAAGGCATCTTCTTAATCGCAAAAATAGGCAATTATGTACATAAAATCAATTAATAGTGACATTTTCAGTTAAAAGACAATAGTTCAAATTTTCTACTCAAAAACTTTGGGCACTGCTGATACATGTCAAAAAGCCTCATAAATCTAACTCACTGAAAGCAACTCCCACATCTCTTCCTACATTTTCAACCTCTAACTTCTTCCCATCAGCTGACTCTCCTATTTGAAAATACCAAGCTGTCCTTGCATTCTGTTACGAGACAGAAATCAGTATTACCATATCAGAACAAGATTTACAATGTCACAGTTACCAGGAGGCAAGAAGGCAGGGCTGGAGTGACCACCGGCCTGATCTGCAACAGTCACTGACAGTTGCCTGCAGTGGTTAGGTCTACAGTTACTGTAAAATTTTCCAAAGCCTTATCATATAAACCTATAGCAAATTTCAGACCTATTGAGGTCCATGACCGTTATAAGAAAGCGAAAGAAATGGATTTTATTTTTCCATCAGAGCTACTGTGTTCAGATTTTTAAAAAGCTAATGCAAACTCTTTTATAATCTCTTAAAGAAACCTACTTTTGGAGAGGCAGATACAGCAAACAAATCTTTTACCTTATCACAATGGCGCAGGTAATATATGACGACATAATCCACCAGATTAATACCATTATCCTAGGGAAAAATAAATATATCATTTTAAATGTGTGTAATTGACACTGTTTCAAGTGAGTGAAAATTTACTCTATTTCAAAATAAATATAATGTTGGCTTATATTGCTGTGAGAAATAGGACTCACAATATCTTCAGCCCTAGCATTACTGACCAAAAAATCCTTATAACATAGACTTGATCATACCACCACAGGACCTATGGCTTCTTTCAGTTCTAAATACTGGGTAAGAAAACATGCAGTGGAAGAAGCTGTCTCTGTAAATTTTTGTAACAGTACATGACATTACTGAAAAAATAATATTCCCTTGAATAATAATAATAAATTATTCTTGAATATACTATTAACTAAATATTACAGTCACCTCAGATCTGTTAAGGTGAACTGTATTTCTTGATTCGTCTAGTCTCAATTCATCTATAACAAAGATTTGAAAGAGGCATACATATTTTTCATATTTTACTCCAAATAAAAAACCAGACAGCTTGTGCTTAACAAGTATATTTCATTCCCAGCAGACTTATAAATATGGATATTAATACTCTCTTTGTGGAATCACCACTTCCATGTGCCTGCATACAACAACTGTACTCAGCATAATTTTGTGTTGTTACATGTCATTGGGTCAGCATAGGCCAGGTGAAATAAAGGAAAAGTGTAAAACTGCAACTTATACGTTACAGGGTATGGTTCATCAACATAAAAGAATCACAATATAGGGAATTACATCTGGAATGTCTTTGAAGTTTTTTGGATGTGTTTTCATATTGTATATTGACAGGTATCAGGACAAAACATTCGTATGTGAGCAATGTCTGACTTCCTGTACTGAGCTGCCTTGCTATATTAGAGCCTGCACCACATTATATTTTATTAATATCATACACCAGTAAAATTCTTAACTAAACAAGTCATTGCTGTCAAAATGCAGACAAAGCCACCCTGCTTGTATAACAGTTTTTGGAGACATTGTCACATGACAAAAATGAACTGAGGTGACTCATTAACATTTGATCGTACTTTTACAGTAAAATGTATTTGTTATTCCATTTTCTATATGCTAAACTATAAAACCTATTACTTTGTTTTAAAAACTATTTGCAGAAGAGAGAATACAGAGATTTTGAAGTGGTGAGCTACATTTAAAAAAAACCCTCTATATCAAGTAATTTTCTAGGCTCCCGTGACAACAACTTTTATATGAAACAAGAGATAATTCACATTGACTCTTTACCTTAGCTCCTGGAATTCATCTTACCTAGACATAATATTGTTTGCTGGCAATTCTCAAAGAGAGTATAACAAAAGGACACAGGAAGGATACCTTAGTTTTCAAATATACAAGACACTGCAGTCTTCTTCCTCGCAAATGCAGTCTGCCAATTACCTTTGAGGTTCCACGTCTGCTTGTACCAGCTGGCCCCATTGAGTTTTTATGCATTTTGGAGACTAGTCTAAACTAATAATATATTTATTTCGGCTACCAGGAAACTAAATACTGTAATTTTTCAGCTTGTTTTGCTAAAGAAGCGGTCTTACGCAATCATAGTGTACATCTGTCCCTCCTTTTCATAACTCATAATTTTGGAACGTGCTGGCTAAATTCAAATTGGAAAGTCCCAGACATAATTAAATTCTTACAAGTTTATGGTTAGATAGGAGAGCAAGAATAAAATTAGTACTTCTACTGAGAAAAGTCAGGCAAAGTTCATCTGTTTTACATTTTTCTTAATGGCAGCTGGTTAACCAATGAACACCTGAGTAGTGGGAAACTTGGCCTGGTTTTAGATTAGCTGCAGCTTGTACTGTGTCTTGTCCATGGAGTAGGACTGAGAGAAAAGTGGTCATAGGGAAGACCTGAACCATTGCAGTGAAGAAGAAAGTAAGAATTAGAATAATAGAATAATTTATGTTGGAAAAGACCTTTAAGATTGAGTCAAACCATAAATCTAATACTGCAAAGTCCACCACTAAACCACATCCCTAAGCACTACATCTACAAGTTTTTTAAATACCTCCAGGGATGGTCAATCAACCACTTCCCTGGGAAGCCTGTTCCAATGCTTGACACCATTTTCAGTGAAGAAAATTTTCCTAGAATCTAACCTAAACCTCTTGAGACTGTTTCCCGTTGTCCTATCACTTGTTACTTGGGAGAAGATGCCAACACCCACCTCACTACAATCTCTTTTCAGGTAGTTGTAGACAGTGACAAGGTCTCCCCTCAGCCTCCTTTTCTCAAAGCTAAACAGCCCTGGTTCACTCACCTCCTCCTCATAACACTTGTGCTCCAGACCCCCCCACCAGCTTCACTGCTCTTCTTTAGACATGCTCCAGCATCTCAATGTCTTTAGGAGACAAAGGACTCAAATCCATTGGAAAAAAATTCATTAATACAGTTGCTCACTGAAAAGTTCCTTAAATGTGTTTTCACATTTTGTTAATGATGGTATTCACAAGTATAAAGCTCCCCAGATATACTGCTTTCCTGACGTTGCCTGTTTCAAAAACACATTCCTTCATATATAAAGCATAACTGGGAACAAAAGCTTAAAATCTACCTTTCTTACAGTTCAAGACAGCACTTTGTGTAGGAAAAGAGGAAGAACATGAAAGAACAGGTTTGTTTTTTTTTTCTCACCCTCCAAATCTGTACCAGCATCAGCAGAAAATACCTCCTATTCTTTGTTATTTCATATATCCATGTGGTGTCTCGGTATGCTTTGGCAAATAACAACTTTGAGCAGTATTTCCATTGCCTACATTATCTAGCACCTCTTCCTCCATCCTAAGGAATGAAGTAGCCTCGTATCAAAAGGTGTTGAGAGTTTGGGAGTTTATCTGAGACTGACTTTGATCCTACCATGACTAATCGAAAATGTGCTAGTGGTTCACAATTTTTAACACATAATTTACTGCCATCTATGAGCATTTTCTTGTGCATGCCATTCAGAATTCATGCCCTACATCCATTTAACTGCCAATTCAAATAAATAGACTGAAAATATCTTGTTGGGTCTGACACACCTCTTTGAAGAGGATTAAAATCCTGTATATTTAATATTTTAATCCTTTACATTAAATCCCTTAGTGTATATGCTACACTGAACCTTTACTGGTATTCTGGTTTTAAATCTGATTTTAAAAATATTGTTACTCACACAGAGCTACCTTAAGTTAAGAGCAAGAAAAAAGAATGGGGACATTTACTCAAGAAGATTTCAGTGGTCTGTGCTCTCTCACTTCTCTCTGATCTACTGTAATGAAGCCCCTACTAGTAAGAGAGACATAGAGAAGTTCTCACATAAGATAATTATCCTAATAATACTGAATAGGAGAAATTTGAGATTATGGAAATATGTGCAGGAGAAGAGGATGAAAAGTTGAGAGAAAAAAACAATTTTCTGGTACAAAGTGACATGTTCTTTCAAACAAGAATGGTAAGAAATAAGGAAAGATCAAATTTTGACAGATGATGGAACAAAAATATGTCAGTTGAGAAAAATTATCTTAAAAATGAGTACTTACTCTGCTTTTGACATCCTTTAGTTTGGGAAGTATTTCCAAACCAAATCCATCAGCTTGACCCCGGGTCCTGTTCCCGCCATTCATATAATTTCCGAAAGCCAGAATCAAACCTAAAATTTCCTTTACACTTGTCATGCTCAGCAAAGCCTGGAAAATGGATACTAGTCTGTAACTTCCACTGGCACAAAAATTCTAATCACTAATATAAAAGAGCTTTTTAAATTTTCTTTTTGTTAGAGGCTTTGTTTCTTGTTTCTTTTTACCCCTATAGGTAAAGGAAGCTAAAACTGGTACAAGAATCAAGCATTTCAGAGAAGCATCTATTAGACTATCTGCCTAAGATAACTATGTTTAACTTAATCATATGAGGCAAACTGTATGGCATCATAGACTGTGTAGATGACAAAAAAGATAATGAAAGAAGATTATTAAACATACTTAGTAGCCTTTAAAAATCTTACAGATGAGGCAGTTTATCATGAGTTTTCATAACGCACAGTCAAATGGAGATGTGCTATTTCTGCTGCCACTAGGTTAGACTTGGACTGTCACATTCAGTTTGATTCGCATTGGTCCTGGTGGTCTGGTAATTCACGCTTCCAGATCCATACCTAATGTAGATATACCAGTGCTAAGGACTAAATTACTATGCCTCAAAACACTTAAGAAATCCAGAAATACGGTGGAGAACTAATAAATTATTTTAATTTATATATAAAGACACCTATCTTGTCAATCAAGAATCTGAGGCCACAGGCCTCATTCTTAACTATGGAGCCTTATACTACACATTGGATAAATCAATTGTAGTGTGAGCTCTTCATAAGTAAACAGACAGCAATACCACTTTCCCTATCTTGTACAAAACTGATTCCTTTTTTACGTCTCCTTTGGAAAGCAAACACTAAGTAACTATTTTTACTGTTAAAATATGCCAAGAAATCCAAAGGGATAAAGCATGGATACTCTTCAGCTGCAAAGATAATAAAAAGCTAATCTTTAAATTTGGAAAACAAACAAACAAACACAAACACAACCTGGCTTGGACAGGACACTTTAGGTCACTATTTAGTTCCTGTTTTAATTTGTATCTCATTCTACTTTTCATGTTTTATTTTTTCCAATTTCAAAATCCTGTGTTTAGTCATTCATAGTATAGAAATCTTAGGTAAAGCTTTGTCAGGTATTAAAAAATTTGCTATATCATGGTTAACAGAAAGGCATAGGTATCAGGGGAAAGTAATAAGCTAATGAACATGATAAGCATCTATTGCTGATGGCATCAACAGTGATATGTAAAAAAAAAAGTTAGTTTGCAATGCCCTGTACTAAGCTGGTCTGATATTTCATTTATAGTTTATGGAGTTTATCTATTACCACACTTGATGTACAAATAAATAAAAATCTGTCATTCAAACAGAAATCAGTTTTCCTATGTAGAACATAAGGCATCACACACAACTCACCTTCCCTCTTTCCTCTTCCTTTTGATCTTATAAGCAGCTAAAAAATTAATATAATTTTATTTTCCTGAAAAGTCAATAATCAGGCTTAAGCTTCATCACTTATGGTACAAAAAGAAGCACAAAAACTCTAAACTCTAATTATGTTTTTAGCTGGCTTTCATGGGGGCTTACCTTGGAAACACGCGTTATGATATCAACTTTTCGGTGCACTGCTGTTATGCCTTCAGAGAAAACTGACTGGAAGATAATACACTGAGCTCGTTCTGTGAAGTTGGGGATCTGAGATAACTCATATAAAAATCTGTGGAAAAAGAGTATTAATCAATAGTTACATTTCTCACCTGTGGGGTACAAAATGGATCAAAACTGTAGTATAATAAAATACACATGCAATTTTCCCTACTTTGAATAAAATCTGAGAATTTATAATTGTTATATTCTTTATGCTCAGTGTGTTAAAAAATGCTGTTTATATAAAGAAAAAAGCAAGACATTAATCGTTATCACATTAATCCATTAACCCACTATCACAGCTGCATAGTAATTAAATAGAAAAATCATAAATCTAGGTTTTAGGTTGGGAGAGGAGAGGAGAGGAGAGGAGAGGAGAGGAGAGGAGAGGAGAGGAGAGGAGAGGAGAGGAGAGGAGAGGAGAGGAGAGGAGAGGAGAGGAGAGGGGAAATCCTTGTATTTAGTTCTAAAATACTTGCAGACTATATCTCTCTTCAGTCACTGTTATGCAAAGTACTAACTCTTTATCTGTCCTCATATATACACTTGGCTTATGAGCGTATTCCAGCTTTCTTCCTTTAACTCTTTGGTAAATAAAAATAAATAGAAGTATATTCAACAACTCCAAATCACATATCACAAAATGAAAGCATCTCAAAGGCATGACTAATTTCTCCCTTTTCTCTTTAATTTAATATGTAAGAGCTTGGCTAAATCATACAAGAATATTCAGCATTTCTTATAATAGAGGGTTTGCATAACTTGCTTTGTAGGTTTTGAGTCTAGAATTTCAGTGATACATATGTTTTCCTGAAATCCAGAAACAAGCTGTCTTTTGCTCCAATATCACTTCAGAAACATTATTCTAATCTCCTGTCTACAGCTATCCTTAGATGCCCCTTAAGTGATGCCATGAAGACTTTTCTACCTCACTGAATTATGGAAATTTTGTGAACCATTATTAGCTTGAATTCCTACTAAATTTATTTTAATTATTTAAGACAATACATATAATTTATCCAAATTATTTATTTTTCATGATAAATATAATAAGTATTTTCAAATACACTTTATAAATTTCTCATGCAGGCAATGCTTTGCTGAATACATAGAGACTGTCTAAAAATCAGCAAAATCCACCTGTGGCTGGTGTGAAGTATGAGGTTTTAATTGGAATATCATTTATTTCCTTCTTTTTCTTTCTTGCCTGATGAAAAAAGTCTATTGTGAGAGAAAGACTGGGGAGGCCTGGCTTGGCTCTTACACTTAAGCAGTGGGAAAAAAAGAAATGCCAAGCTGGTATTAATAAAAATGCTTCCTATTGGGAATGAATGGTATTGCCAGGAAAAAAAGAGGATACTTTGTACTTCGTGTGAGAGAAACAAAAGAAAGAAAAACCCAAACTGCTTCACTAAAGTTCTAACACACATATATTGTAAAAGCTTAAATTTAAAAAGTCAAATGACACATATTCTTGCCTTCCCTTGAAAAGGGAACCATCTCCTACACTGCTGGTCATCAGAATAAAACATAATTCTGCTGAGAGTTAAAAGAGCACCAGCATAAAAAGAAAATGTCTCCACACTTTGGAATTCGAAGTATTGAACGTAAATATGCAGACAGAACACTTATAATTGAAATCTGTCACAAAAAGAAATCTTAGTGACTACAAATATAGTTACTAACCACAAAGTCATGGCATGAATCTGTGGTTATCAGAGATAAACCACCAATTCAGGCAGACAAAACTTTTGAAGAGAAAGGAATATTCTTAGTTCAGTCATTTTTACATTTTTAGTCTGAGAAAAGCTAGATTTTGTCTTAAAGTAACAATGATGTGACTGTGACATAGCTTTTTGGTTGGTTTCTCATTGATACACTTCTTATGGCCTAAATTAAGCGGAGAATTTGCTGTTCATCTCTGTGACATCCATTTTGCTCCTCTCCTGCAGAAACTTTAAATAAAAATGCATTTACCTGAGAACTCATTTATCCTACTAGAGTCTTCTAGTAAAGGACCTGAGAGTACTTTCAAGCCAGGCATATAGCCATGTCGTTAGTGTAACAGAACATTCTTCCAGAAGATGATAGACAAGGCTGATTCTATCAAGGTAAATTATTTATCAGCTCACATTTATCCACATTTGAAGAATATAAAATTTAGAATTTTTTTTTTTTTAAAGTTGTATCTAAACCTGTAAGCTTGTAATTAAGCCAGTGGGATTTAAGCTCAAGTCAACTGAAACTGGTCTTCAAAGCAAAACAAATGGCATTACTTGCACAGCAATTATCAATAGCTCACTACTTCCTGAATTCAAACTATATACAAAACAGAAAAGCTCAGTACCATATTTTCTACTGTTTCCTTCATTAGTATTTCTTTCACAGTAGAGAGGACTTCACAGAGATTTCGTTACAACTAAAAGGGTCTTGGAAACCAGCTAAAGCATCTGTATCCTGCTGGCAAATCCACAAATTGTGGCCAATGTGCTTATAAATCCTTATCATGTCAAAGAATATTAGCATTTTAACAGCTATTTTTATGAAGCACAATTTAAGGGGGTATTGACATGTTGCTGTCATACTTACAGTTTGTGCCAACTATAACAAATTTAACACGCCAGCACAACAAATCAAAATCACATGCGCAGGAAAGCATCAGTGATACCACTAAAGCTTTCTATTTGTCTGGCAATCCAAGCATTTAAAAATGGTAACTGTTTCCTTTAGACTTCAGTGAATTCATGTCAGTGATTTCATTATATGAATGCCTATTGCTAGTATTTGCAACTATTTGATAAATGGCTTAATCTGCACTTTTTTTTCTGATCACAGAATGACAGAAGCACAGAATGTTAGGGATTGGAAGGGACCTCGAAAGATCATCTAGTCCAACATCCCCACCAGAACAGGAATACCTAGATGAGGTTACACAGGAAGGTGTCCAGGTGGGTTTTGAATGTCTCCAGAGAAGGAGACTCCACAACCTCCCTGGGCAGCCTGTTCCAGTGCTCTGTCACCCTCACTGAGAAGAAGTTTCTTCTCATATTTAAGTGGAACCTCTTGTGTTCCAGTTTGTACCCATTGCCCCTTGTCCTATCACTGGTTGTAACTGAGAAGAGCCTGGCTCCACCCTTTACATATTTATAAACATTAATGAGGTCACCCCTCCATCTCCTCTTCTCCAAGCTGAAGAGACCCAGCTCCCTCAGCCTTTTCTCATAAGGAAGATGCTCCACTCCCTTAATCATCTTTGTGGCTCCTCATTAAAGATATGTATTATGCTCATTAAAGATAATACATGAGGCTGATGCCTTGTAACAAATATTTTTAATCACACGTACATATTTAACACTTTTCTATCTTTAACCTTTTTTGGAGTTAACATGTATAGTACAGTCCCAAAAAATATCCAGTTCTGCATTTAGGTTGACTTAAGAGGTGACTGAGATGACAAAGCCAGCAGCACCTGATATACTGAGCTTTCAGACAGGGCATTAATTTGAAGGTCCAATAAAATTTACATGAGTGCATCAGCAGCAAGTTCCCCCTTGAGGCAGCATTTTAGAAAGCTAGTTTCCTTATCCTATATAGTTAAATAATATGGTAAAAATGGGACAATTAAGACTTGCAGAGCGAAAACAAAGAGTAAAAATTGATAAAATGTACCTTTTGTCTTTGACACTACTATTTCACTCTGAAAGATTAACTGCTTAATTTATGTTTTTTTACTGTTAATTATGGAACAACGATAGCATAAATCTGACTTTGTGTTTAATTAAGATCATCTTCTCTCCACTATAATTTACAAAAACAGACAACCTTTACGAATCTTGTGGAGCTCTAGATTTGTAATTCTCCACAACACAAAACATATTAATATTTACTTCACTCAGACATACAGCAAGCAGATTGCCAAAGACTCAAGCTCTGGAAAACATCAACTAGTCACACAATGTACTCTTATGCCCCAAGCCAATGCAATAAAGCTATGGATATGGGATGCAAGAACAAGTATATACACTTTACAGATTTTTGTCTTAAGTCTTACTCGAAACCAATAGCCACTCCTAATCAAGAGTATGCATGATAGTCTCATCTCCCAACAATAACCTAGTCCCTAGTGGACAGTCACAAATGAGTTCTTAGCTGCCTTGTGTTAGGAGAAAGAGAAAAAAAACCCCAAAACTGCTATTCACCACTAGCATTTTAATGGGAAAAAAGTTATGAAAAGATACTACTTCTGACATCAACCAAACATGTACTATCTCTGTGGTTTCAGTTCTTCCTCCCCCTCCACTTTCTTATGCCAAAGACAGCAGAAAATACAGAAAGAGACAAGAGGGAAAAGGAAGTAAGATGGCAAAGGGGCCTCAGGGCAGGAAATTGCACTGCAATCAGAAGAGGATGGAAGTACAAAGGGAAAAGTAGCAAAGTAGCAGAAGACAAACACAACTCGTAGGCCAAAATCTGAAATAAAGTGTATACAATAAAATAAAAATCAGGAATACAATTCTGTTCATGGACTCTTGTAATTTTCACATTGTTCTACAGTTTATTACAATAGAAGGAGCAATACTTTAGAAGTTTTCACTGTAACAGTTGTCGCTGCCCACAATAGTCACAGGAAATGAACTCTGGAATCAGCCTTGTAGGTTTTCAATCAGCACGACCAGAGTGTACATTGTGTCTTTGTCACAGGACTCACCAGAACCCTCAGTTTGTATAGCTCTTTCAGAGAATCAACAACCAAAATCAGTCCGGCCCTGCTTCATGATACACAAATTTAGCTCTAAAAGCTTTAAGGGAAGAATAACTCTTTTATAAAGGTGAGAATGTGAACCTAATTTTTTATTGATTGAAGGCTACATATTTTATCAGTTCTGGTGGTCTAAGTTGACGTAGTAAAATCTGTCATGTCTGAAAAAAGTTGCCTGATAAAGGCAAAGTTTACATCATGCCTCGAAATACACAAAAAAGTTAAAAATTAGCTACCAAAAATTATGTATCAAGATCCCTTCTAGCATATCAGCAAAGACTATAAAATGTAACGATAAAATACTCCCAACAAAAAAAAATCTTACTGTTCTGGTTTATCCAGAAGCTTCAGTTCCTCCTCTTTTGAAGTCTGATAATATTGCTTGATTTTCTCCAGTTCATCCTTTTGTGCTCTCTAGGTGAATTAATACAAAGTGATTAATAAATTACTAATTTACCTGTTTGTCTGCATGTAACAATCGTATTTGTTATTGGGAAACATTTAGACTAAGCAAAAGAGTGAGGCATAAACATCCATGATCAATTCCTTTTGTGCCTTGCAGTGCCATTTACTACAAAGCAGAGCATCCCTGTAGAGCACAGCACTGCAAATATTGCTGTAGGATGCTTCACACAGTTTAGGTCAGAGAAGTAGCTTCAATATCTCTACACTCAAGGGTAAATGTGTTCATTCATGCAACTTCAGAGTCACACAGTTCATGAATGCTATAGTCTACAGAGCAACTTGGATAAGGGTAGCAATGCACCAGCCAGAGTTAACTGTTTTAGCCACTTACATCTTGAACGAGAAAAAATTCAGCATGTTAGCACAAAATAGGCCTTAAATAAGTACATTATTTTCCAGGCAGTTCAGGACAGAACACAGCTAGATGTTAAATCTTTTGATAAATTTTAACCCGATTCCAAAGGTGCTCTACTGTTTTAAATTTCTGACATTTCAGAAGTAAGCCCGAAAGGAAATAAGCATGTCAACAGACTTTTAAGAATGTTACCTACTTTGTTATTGTTAAATTCCCTAGATGCTTTTTCTATATAAATTCTCTAGTCTAAAAGGAGAACATAAAACTTTATTTATTCTGTGTCTAAAATACTACGGTGATTAACCACAGCTTTACCGAGGCTTACTTACGTTTTCATATAGTGCTTCCAGTGTTTCTAGATCTACTACAGAGTCATCGACACACAGTATAGCTGTATAGAATACAATCAAAAATTAGATGCTAGAAAACATACTTAAGAGTTCAATTCTGTTTCCTAAGAAATGTACTTAAGAGATCTGAACTAGCTAAAGAACGTATCTGTATCCAGTTAATCTTTTATTATTTTCGGCATTTTATTTTTGTTCTGACTTCAAGTCACAGCACTCACACAAGAACGTACTATAAACTCTGTCTCAGGAGAATGGAGTTCAACTTTTCCTCTCCAGTATACTCAGCAGTCAAAGATATGACCTGTCAGGTACTCAGCTGATTGAGTAGCTGGCCAGGCATGAGAACATGAGAACAATTGATACCAGACAATGAACAGCAGAGATGGCATGATAACTTAGAAGGCTGGGTAGGAAACAATTGAGAGTTAAGGTATTTATGTCTCCCTGTGTGCACGGGAGATCAGGGAGACATAAGAACAGGGAGATCTGCTTGTCTTGAAACTAGCAATCTTGGGAAGTAGACAGATGATAGACAAATTTGCAAGAATTGTAAGTTGGAAATTTGCAAGCACAAAAGATCATGCTACCGATTTGTAAGGTACCTTCATAGAGCAGCTCACGTTTGAGTTAGCTTTATCCACTAGAAAACCACCAACACGACAAGTTCCAGATAAATCCTTTTAAACACCACACAGAGACACTTAAAGTATGCTCTTCAATGATTAATTATGACTCATTACCAAAAATGAAATCTCAAAATGTTTCCTGTCTTAGCTCCAAATGCTACTATGTACGAAATATATGGTATTAGGTGTTTCCAACATTTGCAAATCACATTACAAACTAAATAGGATTAGTTCATGGTGCTTTCTAGTGCTCTCTAATGTTAAATTTCAGTAAGCTAAGACATGCACAATGGAATAGAAATAACTTCGGATGTTTAATTTTTCTGAAACCAGCATTTCATTAAGATGTATAATGCGACTGGACACAATTTCTGAACTCTTGACTTAAGTTTAAATGTTACTGGGAACATTAATCCCAAAACAATCCAACTTAAGACCTCCACTAATTTTCCATATAACCAGGGATTCATCATTAACTAATACCTGATAACTTTTCATTTCAACTGTATTATACTTCTTCAGAATTAACTTGACTACTCGTGAATGTAGAAATTTTTAAAAGCTCTTGCTGCATTTGCAATCCATGTTTAAAAGGCACAAGGCACACATCTTTAAATAATTATTTAAAAGTAATAAGCTTTCGCCTGCTCTTCCACCCACCCCATGATTTTACATTGTGAAATTAACCAGCAGGCTAGTAAATTTTGTCTGTGGCAGGCTAATTAATTTTATTAAAAGGTCCAATGACATTTAGAATACCTTAAAATTTTGCCTGTCAATTATGATTCCATCTGTTGACATTACACCTTGGTTAGAAGTAAAGAGTTCTATGGAAGAAGACAGTTATCAGTGAAAAAAAGTGATCTCTATTTTTGTCCTGTTGGAAAGATTTTTTAAAAAGCTCAGGAGTAATATAAAGTCCAAAAAGCCAAGCTTTGTTTAAAGAAAAATCATCAGGGATTGAATCTATGAGATCATCTGCTGGCTCTTGCAAGACGGTTCCATGAGTTACATTATCTTGTATATCATCTAATGAAATTTCAAAAAAGCCTAAGAGACTGGAAAATCTGCTGGAAAATTGGTTTCATGGCCCAATATATTTAATTTTTAGGATTTTAGAATACTCACATTTAGTTCAAAACTTGCCCTTGTGATTTCACTTTCATCCTATTTTAGAATACTCCAAAAACTGCTTACAAGAAGAATATTGTTTGTTCAGAGTTATCAACAAAAACCCAACTTATTGGAGGTAATTTGAACCCATAATAGAAACGAAAAACATGTAACTAATAGTTTATTTGCTAGGTACAGAACTACTAGAATGAGAGAAAGCGGTTTGAAAAAAAAAGAGAACACTTTAATAAGAATATCAAAATTTGTACATCTAACTGGAATTTTCAGTCAGAAATTTGTCAGAAAGAAGGTTCCAAAATCACAAACTGGGTTTTAATACTATATTTTTTTAATCCATGTTTCTGTACTCAACACCAGTTCCGACAAATCAGCATTGTTTTGTAGTGACACAATAAAGCAAAAAAAATTTTGAGATTAATAAAATACAATCTGATAAATGTGCACATTTGTAACAGAACTACTAATAATCAGCATTAAGAGACATTCATATGAATTACTTACTCTTTTGGTCACAAGGAAAAAGTACCAAGAAAATATTTTTTTATTTCCTTGCTATACAACCTGTCCTGCTTTTATTGACAATGTCCATGCAGACAGGCTGCAGTGGAAATTCTAGCCATATAACTCAGTTCAACAATAGCTGGATATCTCAGGATGTTGATGCATGTGGAGACACACTCCACAATTCAGAAGCACTGACAAAAACCACACAGACATTTCATCTTTATGTATTTTAATATCTTCATCTTTGTCCCTATATCTTCTCTCATTCGAACTCATTGAACTTAATGCCATACACATTTGGAGCAGAAGACAAAAGTGAAAACATATAAAATTATGAAGATTGGCCCATTTCTTAAAAAAGAAGCATTGATTTTGAAAAGCTTAACAAAATCTCTAGATTCACAGGTGTCTCATTATTCTCCATATTCTTCTTAAAATATGGTATGTTAAATACGTTCATAGTATGCTGTGTAACAACTCGAATTGGGGCAACTGAAAAACCCCCATTACACTAGATCAAAGAAACCAATTATTCCACTTTTTTATGTAGAATTACAAGGAACAAAAGCTACACAATTTGTGAAAAATAAAACCCAGTTCTAATCATACGTATCTTAACATTATTAAAGTGAATTAAAATCTTGATAAGATTTTGAAAATACTCTTCCCGAGACAGTGAATTTAACTGTGATACTTTACTGCACTAAATCTCGTTATATCAAGACTCACATCAGTTTAAGTAATATAGGTGAAGTATCAGAAATCTACAAAAGAGGCTCCAAAACAATTAATAGCTATTACAATATCAATCATCATCGGTGGTTTTTACTTTTATCTTGCTTTCTAGTTAGTTGTCTTCCTTACACTGTCAGTTCAGTTAGAATATTTCACCTACACCTCACAATATGTCGAAAGGAAGTAGACTCATGCTGTGAAAAGCTGGTAATTTTATTGGGTTCCTCTACCTTTAAAAAATCTGTTACTTGGCCAAGTCTGGTTTCTGAGATCCTTTTTTGCAGGGAAATTGAGGCAAACATTTTTATGTGGCCTATGGTGTCTGCTCACAACAAGAAGAATTTATATACACAAGGATCATTAGCGCAGGGTTGCACCCATTAGGATATAATAACCGTCAGCTAGGACAAAAAACAGATCAGCATCATACATTCAAACTAACAGGCACACATAAAAATACTTGCCAACCACATTTCACATACTAAGAGTGTTGCTTCGAATATAAACTTGTACCAAAGGTTTTTAACAGCCTTACTTTTTAAAACTGAACCTAACCGTAAAAATCAGAGTCCCTACCACACAGATTTTTCACATAGTGCTTTATCACTTCAAACATGTAAACCAAAGAAAAGCTGGAAATTTAAAGCATACTGTGTGCAGATTATACACAACTGTAGAACTTAGAGGTTAAATATGAAAAAGATACTTTTTGCCTCTTAACCAACGAAAATACCAACAGCCTCAAGGCTGACTCTGATATACAGCCTCACTCCTACTAAACACATTTTGGTTAAATCAGGATTTAAATCCTGCTGACAGAGCTTACATATACTCAGCAGTATCAAACCACTTAATGTGACAATTAAACTATGAAATATGAAGAAATCACCCTAACTGCTCCCTAAAGATAAAACAGAAATATGTTATTTAAATAAAAAGAGCTTGCCAAAGGTACATTTATTTGACCTGGGAGTACTTCATTGTTTTATGTTGTACATTCTGCTGAGTAAGGCTTGATTTCATGGGAACATGAAGCCTGTCACTGAGAAATTTAAATTAAATTTGACTGACCTAGCCAATTAGAAAATGACAATGACCGTTAAATACAGATCCCTACTTGGCAAAACTGCCTAAAATATCCAAATTGTGCTGGTTTACTTCCAAAAAATCGATATGTTCTAAACTTATTTAAAGGTTTTCTCCAGTATTTAAATAAAAAATATACATTTCAAAGAAGCACCATGTAGGTTCAGAAGACTAAGAAAACTCAACTTCTGCAAGAAGTGATGAGCAAAGGACTCGGGCACTCATGTTAACCTACCCACATGAGGCTGGATGCCCCAGCCAGGTTCACAAAAACTTATGTTTTGAATTTTCCAGAACAAAGAAAATAACTTTTAAAGAAAATTGTTTCCCAGCTTCTAAGATGGGTGTGCAGCTATTTCTATACTTCATGCCTAGTATATAGTATATATAGAATGCATACATGTAATATTATGTGTGGGTGGAAAAGTCATACAATTTTGGAACAATGGTTTTTAAACCTTTATAATCTATATTTCCATCTTGCAAAATATTTTAGTTGAAACCCCAGTAAAACTGTTTTGACACAGTGCAAGTGAGAAACATTGCAAAGGATTTCTTTTTATCCAGAAGTATTTCCAAAATACAACAGAGAAAGGAACTGTGAAACTATTTGTTCTGCATTATATGGTTAAAACACAAACTGGGATTCAGAAATTCTAAGCACACTAAGGTTTGCAGATTAAAGGTGCTTTGGAATAGTTTGCTTTATACATATAAAACATAGCCTTTCAAATGCTAAGAAAAGTGCCTGGTTAACAATGATACTGGTCTCTACAGTTTAGGTGTGCCATAAACCATAAATTGCACTAAAACAATGCAACCTATTTACGTAACTTCTGTGGCTTCTCATTAGAGGAAGACCACACAGAAATCCCAGAATTATTAGAAACATAATATAGAGGTAGAATGATTATCAGACCGATCATCAGTCTGTGTGAATTAATCTGCTGTTTACACTCTTCCAGTTATTTACTCCACTATGTTGACAATGAAGGGTAAATCACCAAGTTGGAGAAGACCAAACACTTTTCAACTGGTTGACTGACATTGTAAAATAGTATCACAACTATGCTCTTTCTAGAAAGTTGGTTCCCTCCTACAACGCCGGACAAGAAATTTTGATGCAGAGTGGCACAATAGTTTCGCCGTTGCTCACCAAGAGAATATCATTACTGTGACACTGTAATAAAAATATCTTCCACATTTGGGGAGCAAAAAAAAAAACCACACACAAAACCACACACGAAACCACACACAAAAAAAACCCCACACCAAAACCAACTCAAAACCAACAAAAAAACCCCACAACCAAACGACAACAAACCAAAATGAAGGTGAATCTACAAAAGCAGATGGCATGATCTAGGCTTTTAACAAAATTCATTCTAATCCATTCCATCTAAGTGTAATCAAATACATTTCTCTAATATTTTCAAAGCTTAATGTGTGGCTATCTGCACAGATAATTTACACAGTAATGTTCCAAATGCACAATAACATACCAGGTCCCCATACATGCTATGACAGGTTGGCCAGTGCTACTCTGATTTAATAAATGGAGTCTCAGACATTGTATTTAACTGCTTAAAATCTAGGAAAAACAAAACAGTCCCCCAAACCCCACAATCACTAAATTAGCATTAGAAATAGTCTCAATGCCAAGCATGAGCATTAAATTCTGTCAGCATTGCAGTGCTGTGGTGTTCAACCCTTGCCCTGGCAAATGTACCAGCAAACACTGCAGCTGTTCCACATGGAGGAATATGGCACTTTATTGCCACAAAGAGTGCAACAACCTATAAAGTGTGCATCTGGTGTGATCTACAGCATGTACGCCACAAGAAAGAGTATTATGTGTTTTCCAGTACACTGCTATGTACTACTACTATATTGGGAACTGCCCAAGTGACTGAAATGTTGCCCTGTAAAAAGTTGGGACCAGTGCTCACGGAGGGTCTTCGCACAACAGTTATAACCAGCATTTCCCATTAGAAACAGAACTGAAATGCTTCACTGTGGAGTTGCAATATTTCAACAGCAAAGTCACACAAGTAGTCTCGAGCCACAAGTAAGTAAGTAAGTAAGTAAGCAAAAGTAAGACAGAAGTGCATTGATATGATACGGAGACTACTCCTCTAAGTGTGCAGTGCTGAAGCATGTTCCTTACCTAACAGCTGATCTCCGCTATTCCTCATCTCTTCTTTATAAAGGTTTAAAACAAATGCAGAGAAGCAGCCTAGAAAATAATCTCAAACCTATGCACAATTTGATTATTGCTATCTGATTTTTAAATATGAATACAGGTTCTATACAGCATACAGAGAGAGATTTTCTGTCTGCTTCTTCTGCTCAGAAAATGAATACTATTATTAGTGGTCTAATCAGAAACCATATCACCTTCTTCAGTACCAGATTCACCAATTAAATTTGTAAGTATTCTCAGAACACAACAGCACCTAGGACTTCTCCTCCTCTCCCACCTACCAGAAAACTGAGTAATGGGACAGGTGCATCGTGACAATATTAACTTTCCCTCTGCATCACATAACACCAACAATAGCCAAAATAATCATTCAGTTTTATGTTGTCTTCTCCCTAGACTATAGGATACAGCAAGAATTTAGACTTCTCTGCAAAGGAGGAACTTTACTCTTTCAAAAAAACATGTGTGGGAGATTCCCTTCCTGAAGGGTGGCAGCTGGCTCATTATCACATGCAAACTAAAACATCTGGGTGCCAGAGATGGTCACTTGCTTCTTTTGCACTGCTGAGCTATCTACAGATATGCTGTGAAGCTATTTAATTTGAGAGGGTATTCTTATAGATACAAAAAAACTGACACTATTTTACAGAAGGATGTAAATTTTCTTGTGATTCCTCTTCTCCTCTCTACAATTTTGCATGCATCTGTATGCATAGGGCAGTTCATCTGAGGACAGTTTTTCTATGTCTGTATTTCTGCAACTACTGATTAAGGTAGAGTAACCAGTGTACTATACATAGACAATAAAATCATTTGTATGTGGCTTTCCAAAAGACAAGGTCAGAAAAACTTGAACTAAATCTAGACATTCATTTTTTTCCTTTCTTTTGCTTCAAATTTCTTCATTCTCTGTTGTGTCCCTATCTTTCACATACTGAATTATGCAATAGAAATGGCTTGAAAAAAAGAATGTGTGCTTAATTTTCATGTTTCTAAGAGGTAGATCCTTGTAACTTCACTTTGTGAGAAAAGAAACAAAAACAAAGTTTGACATTTATCACCCAATGATCATACACTTTTTTGTTCAAGTGTTGTGAAGAGCTACTTAGCTTATTATGACCTTTTTTATTCCATATGGTGACTATAGTGGTCTTCAAAGTGTCCTCTCTACAGAAAAGATGTGTTCCCCGAGACTGGTGAACTGGGTTTTTTGTGGGGTTTTTTGGTTGGTTGGTTGTTTTTCCTAGATAGTCTCTGCACACAGTTACTAATTAGAGTCACTCATCCTCCTTTGTAATATATACTTTTTTTAAAGTTCCAGTAACAGTATTCCCAAATTCCATTTGTATCTATCTCCTAGCTGTTTCCACAGGCAAATGGCAGCATATCCTATTGCTGGCTTGAGCAACACACGTGGTGACAGGCCAGTCATTTGCTACCTCAGAATAGAGAGGGCGATGAGTTATAAACTTTCCTCCAGCAACAGCACTTGTTTTGGTGTCTCTCTTCTACTAACATTCTAATTTTCATTGAACTTGGACTACATTAGCTGTGTCTACAACTGCAAGTAGTCTAGTCTTTAGAAAGCGATTTGTAGACAGCAACAGCTGGTACTGAGGATCTAGTGTTCATGCTATATACATTTCAGGGAGTTTTAATTATTTATTTTCTGATCCTGTGTAATTTAAAGCCTGCTATAGGTGGGTACTGCTGGCATGCTCCTATAGCAGATCTCATTTAATTTAATTCTGAAGGATATTTATGCACTCTGATACTGCTCTGCATTGCTCTGCAATGCAACCACAGCAAAGGGGAAAACTGGTAGATTTGATTCAAAAATGCACTGCTGATTCAAGCTAAAATGGTAGTGTATACATATCCAAATATTTGACTCAGTCTTTTCTCTTAAATTTGGTATATATTAGCCAGAGGGCTTCAAAAGCTATAGAAGCACAGCAAATTACAGATAGATAGACAGTCTGAGAGAGAGAGAGATAGAGAGACATGTTCTCTTTTAGTAGAACATCATGGTACAGAAAAAGTCATGGAAACATCTCTGAAGACACTTATGAACACTATACAGTTTTTATAATATAGCTGCTATTCTATCCTATGCTGCTGTAATTCCTCCCAGCAAATTACTCAGACCTTTAGTAATAGCAGGTTTTTCCATCTTGTTCTGATACCTTTCACACAATACTGGCAGGCACAAAGTTATTCTTTCTTTTTGTTGTTTCACTCCATCCCAAGAGACATCTGTAAGCCCTTGTGCTTTTAAAGTGCTAGATGCTCAAAGGCTCTTCTGAAATTAATAATGATCAATGCCAGCAGCATCTCAACACCCTACCCAGTATTTGCATGTGATGGAGGGAAAACAATAGCAAGAAGGAGACATCAACTTGAATTCTTCCAGCAGTTGTTTTAAATGGCAAATATTTTCCTTTTTTTAATGTGAAAAAGAAATAAACAATATCCTTAAACAATATCTTTTTAAATCTAGAACATAAGCAGAATCTGAATTACTCCAGTGCTCTGAAAAATTTGTATTTCTCTACAATTGTATTGGCAAACTCAGATAACTCCCACCAGTAACGGAATTTATACTCTGAGTAGCCCTACACTTTGAAAAATGCCATCTAATAAGCATCTTTCTGGTTGTTACATGGCAGCTGCATCAGTCTGGGATGTGCTTTTTATTCTACTAATGAAACAAAATTTAAACATTCAGCAAATACTGACTACACGTTTGAAGTCCAAAAGATTTATGTATAAGCCCTCCATTGAATTTTTGTCAGTGGAGGACTTGCTTAAGAAAAAGGAAGGACCTGCAGGGGAGGAATATTAAATGGTTTTGAGAAAACACTGTACCGAAAATGATATGTGAACTGAAACATTACAGAAGGAGTTGTACCTAAATTCAATTCTGATTATTTAGGTGAAATTTTTACATATACTGGAATGTACTGGAAGAATGATTCTTCTGGTTCTTAAAGAGGAATATCTTTAAAGCACATTCTGTAATGTAAAATAAATTCTCTGAAGGGGGCTACAAGAAAATATCCATGCAAATATGATATATTAAGTGTAAGAAACACTTACCTTGTTGAATATCCTTCATCTCCAGATGCAAACTGGATATTAAAATTCCTACAGTTTGAGACCGTTTTCCATCCAACAATTTGATAATCTAGAAAGATGATGCAAAATAATGAGACCAAATGACAACTCTACAAATGATTCACTCTCATTAATGACAGAAGCTAATTTGTAAATTGAATTAAATATATCTCCAAAGATCAAAACTTTTTATTAAGTAAATCTGGTAGTAAGACCTGTAACTTATCTCTATGCTCTGCATCTTAACAAACAGCTGATAAATGTAAGCTTGAATTCTCATCAGGTCTAGTAAAGAACACCACCTCTTACTTGTAGGATGCTATTAAGAAGGGAAAAAAGGCACATCAAATATTTATTCTGGAATATAGTTTTTCCTCCTTCTCCTTAATGTGATCAGGGCAAAACTATTCAAGACATCACAACCTCCTTAGTTTGTCTGCTAGTTTATATTTCAGTACTTTTTGACAAAGGATAAATTCCTGAGAAATTTCTTCTTATACTCTCTGAACACTATTTCTGGAACACTAGGGGCTTCTTCCACAACCTTGACGCTTTACAAGGGTTTAAGGATTTTGCTCATATTTTGGGTAACGGAGACTTGTCAGTATAATACACTGACATTCAGATTCTAATCAGATTCTAATCTTTTCAGGTGTTGGGTGCGGGGAGGAGAAGAAAAACAAAGGAGGTAAACCCTGAGGAAGATATTTTGGCTGGTTGAAATTAGTGAAACTGATGAGCATCTGTCCATAAATAGAGTAACAAAAATGAAACGATCGGAATTTTGGAAGTGTAGCTCAAATGTTAGAAATGTCAAAGCTAAACTTCCCACAATGTTTCAACTGTTGGTATTTCTGATTTTGATTTATGTCGTAAGGAAGATATGACAGCAACATATCACAAAATGCAATACAGACGTAAGTTCTTCAAAATAAGAAATGTTCAGATCCAAGCAGTTGGCTTACTTCATAGTGTTGATGAACGAATACCATTAAAAATATTAACCCATATGCAAAATTAAAATTAATAACTAAGTTTTCCTTAAATTTATATTTCTAGTGTCTGAGCAATATTTAATCTGTATGTATCCAAATTTAATTTTAATAGTTGAGTGACACTAATATTTGGCTATTTAGTAATATTAAAAACATTAAGTAATTGTTATCTCTTATCCCTGTAGTATTCTTATAGTTGCTAATGTTACAGACAGTTAACTGACAAAATTTACACTAACTCATACAAATATTTCTTACCTATGTTTTATGGGCTTTAGGAATATTTAACTGTGCAACTACTTAGTAATACACCTATATAAAAGTCCATTTGCAGTTGAAAAATACAGGAAAAGGATAAATTATAGTGACATTTTCACCTAAAAATGCCAAATTACTTCTTATTGATAGAGTACTGAAATTGGACAGTATACGAACAGGTTGGAATACATGCTGCCTTCAACAAGAATCTTACAGATATTTTATGTTCCTGTTGCAGGAACTCAGCATTTAATGAACTTATGAAAAGTAGATATTGCATATTTTCTGCCAAAATTGGAAAAAAATCTATCCTGAGAGGTTTTTTTCAGCTTATATGTAGAACATGAATGCAGGATATTAAGAAAGCAATACTATTTAGATGTTTTTTTCAAATGGAAAGCCTCTTTTCTGAGTACACAAGCAGACAAGATTATTTGGCTACAAGTTAGCATAAATGAATATGTTATAAGCATCACATCCTGTTGACTGTTTTTTTAGGGCAAATGTAAGTAACTGCTCAGTTTATCATGGTCATTTCTGAAGCTTTACATGAATTTGCTGAACCCTGCAGCACATTAGCTTCTTACAGGGATAATTACAGGCTTGAGTAGTATGCAATTTGTATAGCATTCACTGACCTCCACATTGACCTTGTTCAGGGGCAAATTCATAGATTGTCATAAACCCCATTAGACATGCCTAGTTTGAGGCAAAACCTTTCCAGACTACAGCCATTGTAGGCAAGATGACATTCGAAATAATTCTATTAAAGTATTTGTAAATACTAATGTATTTTCCAGATAAGATCAAACTAGGTCACATTGCTAAGCAATGTTTCCTCCTTAAATGACTGGTGAAAAAAATTTATATAGAAGAACCTTTATAATTTTAAAAGCTATAACAGTGATTCCTATTTTAAAATGGCCAACTAACTGTATGTTCACATGCATTTTAGACAAAGGTACACATGGTCACAATTACCAGGCATCAGACTAAACTCAGACTACCTGAAATAGCTTCAACCAACTGAAATCTGTAACTGAAGGCTAATATTTATTCATTAGAGAGCAAAAATGGAGCAATAAGACAATAGAATAGCTTAAATTCGGCATAAAACTACTCTAAAAACAGAGTTGTAATGCTAAGAATTACTTAGGACTTTTGTCATAGGTTTTTAGAACCAATGTGTAACTTGAAAGATTTTGCAACAAAAATATATAATCAGTAATAAAATAGAGAACATATTTTCAGAGATAGCACTTTTTCCCCAAATTATGGTTATTCTGGGGAGGTCACTAACAGAGAGTTAAATATTTGTATGAATTCCAAATGGAAAGGAGACACAAAAAAATCAGCACTTTTCCAGATCATAAAAACCATAAGGCAAATAAAATTAAAGTTTGTAAAGACTGCATTGAACTATTTAGTCTATGCTTTTAAGAGAGAAATCACTGATCACCTCTCAGCATATTGGGACTCGCTCGTAGCTGGCAGTGACAGGTAAGCAGCTAAAATCCAGCTGACGCCAGTGGCTGCTGCCCTGCCAGCTGGCAGGCTTCGCCAGCTGCCTGCCGCTCCTCCAGACTGTGAATGGATCATGGTAATGGAGGCAGCATCTTCTGGCTCAGTGACAAAACTGTGGCTGCTGGTGCTAATTCATTTAATTCACTGATCCATAACACTATTTGCTCTATGTGGTTTTCCCCAACTATTTCTTAATGTTGTTAAGTTAGCTGATTTCCTGTACACAAGCGTTCCTACTACATCTTCCAAATATTTATCATCTAATTTAAAAGTGGAGACATAATGAAGCTTGAATACATTCATAAATTATTATGTCATTGCCATTAAAAGGTGTTTCTCTAATGCAGCCAGAAATGTATTTCATTAAATATTATAAGACAGACTTCACTGTTTTGTCTAACTGTACTGTCTACATTCTGTCCAGGACACTTACTGGTGCTGAAATCTGAACAGATTCAGTTTACTTTAGTGATTAAAAGCTAAATCCTTCCTCCTGCTGGTGCATGGATTCTTTCCATAATATTTAAATTTATTGAGAGGAACCATAAGCTAAAAAGCTGTCCTGCATATCACAGTGTTCCCCTCCATTCCCACTCATTAATTTTTATGGTGAAGTCAACAGCCTGGACCCATACGTAGCCATACCCCGTTCAAACAGGGGAAGAATATCCTGGACAAGACACAAGTAAGTACAGCCTTCCAGCCGTTCTACATAAACACCCTAAGAATTACCAATCAAATTGCAGAAGTGTAAGACTAGACTTTATCTCTTCTATTCCTACACAAAGGAGAGCCAAGTTTAACTGTTTTTTATTTAATATGGATGAACCATAGCTTTCTATTTTAAAAAATATTTTAAAATATTTTACGAGACATGTAATTCTATTTGTAATTCTACTGGATGAAAAAAACACCCTTTTTTAGCCTTTCGCTACAGGACAAGCAAATGGCAATTTCTCAGCATAAAATGGCAGGTAAGAAATGGGCTAGTAAGAAACTTATTTCAGTATCTTTATGCCTATCAAAACTGTAGAAACAGAACAAATCCACAAAGTAGATATTTCCCCGTTATGGATACTTTCCATACCCTACAAGACTGCTGAGCTTTGTGGTAAACAAAGAAATGCCATATTCATTCCTCTCAGTATAGCACAAAAATTAAAAAGAAAGCGAGAGTGCCTCAGAAGAGCATGCACTAGTATTTTACTACTTCTACTCAAGTTTGAACACTGTTTATTATCTAATGCAGACAGCTGAAGACAGTCATTGTGTTTCAATCCTGCAAAGCTTCCAACATTTTCTGCAATATCTGTCCTTTTTGCGGAAACACAAAATTCATTAATTGTAATTCCTCATTTTGTTAGATGGACAAAAAACTTGCTGACAGACATATCCCTTTCAGTTAAAAAAATGCAATTCACTCAAAATATTGACACTCTTCTTAAATGAGAACACGTGTTAATAATTATGTGACGCCTGTTAGAGATAATAGACAACAGAAAAGCCATTATCTTTAATGTCCTCCTGCATCTTTGAAATGATAATCATTGCACTAAAGGGCCAAAAATGATTGATGGACTTTCATTTGGAGCATACACCTGACACAAATTACTTGACATTTACTCTTTTTTTTTTTTTTCCTGTAAGATGAAGACAGAGTGGCATCACAAACATCCAACTATCCTGTTTCTTGAAAAAGTATAGAAAATACTTGAGTTTTTGAGGAGAAGTTATTAATGAGTGCTCAAATATATTGGAAAAATCAGTGCAACTTTGAAATACGTCTAAGTCCAGCAACGGAGCTACAGAACGCATATGGAATAAATCACAGCAAAGGAATGTTTTTTTGTAAATTACCTCTTTTTCAGGCTTACAGGGTATCATAGCTTAATACATAACGAATAGTGTTTTTTATTTCATTCCAAAATAAATGTCCTAATTCTGCTTTTCTTCTATTTGGTACAAGAACAGATTTTGGTTCTGCAAGTTTAAGATGAAATGGAGAACCTATGGCTTGAAAACAATTACATCTGCCTATCAGCTTAAAAATTTGCATGGATGTGCACAGACAAGAAATGTTAAGAATGAATGAAAGCAAAATTGTTTGCATGCAAAATTTCAGCCCTTCATCTGGCATGAAGACAGCTATAGAAGAATTTTGACTTTTAGAGTTTGGGAAAGATGTTGGATCTTTCAAAATTATATTCAAATCTATTGCAAGATGAGTTCTTTCAAAACCACACGATGGGTTTGGGGTGGCTTTTTTTGTTTGTTTTTGGTTTGTATTGGTTTTTTTTTTTGTTGGGTTTTCAGTTAATTGTCGTGGTTTTTTTTTTTT
>VWYH01002052.1:361135-424696 GCA_013399365.1 Pampusana beccarii
TTGTCGTGGTTTTTTTTTTTTCTTTTCTTCAGAAAAATAGGTTAGAGTTTTAATGTGCTAATTATTTTCCATTTTTGTTGTTTTCATAAACAGCTATGGACCTTAATGGTACTGTACTGAATTTACTTACAGTTGAACACTTTTGTGACCTAAAACTTTTTAGTTGAAGTCCATCTACAATTTCACAAATATAACTTACAATTTTTTTACCATTTTTTTTACGACAGGTGCAGAAATCGTATGTTGAGAATGCTACAACTGATACCTTAAAAACAGGATTTTAAAAGGAGTCACATACAAAACTCTAAATGTCCAATAGAATCAATATGTAACTTTAAGTTATGTACTAAGATATCCTGGTGGATACAGCCCTTTTTCTTCTTGATTTCCAGGAAGCTGTAACTTCTAAGCAATTTTTAAAATGGGGTGAACTATCTGCATTTGAAAAAAGCTTGACTAAAAACCACAACACCTTACATAGCATAAATACGTTTAGATCCGATGTATGCTGCCAAGCTGCATCATATCAGTAACTCATGTATTTATATTAAGGCAACTGAACCAGCTAAAAACAGAGAGAAATTTATGTGATTCATATTCAGGTGCTAATGAACTTCTTTATTTTCCCCTCGTAACTTCAACTTTGCTTGCTGCAAATTCAACCACTTCAAAACTATCCTAGGAAATAAATCCCACTCCTTCTATACACTATTTATCCATCTCTGGGAAAGGCAGGATGCAACGAGAGTCTCTTTTCAGTTTCATAGATATCACATCCAAAACCTCACTGCATTGTGTTACCTTGTATAAGATCATAATGTTTAGTCCTACACTTCAAAAGGATTTTTATGAGAAAAGAATTACATTTATTAATTCTTAAATATATTGCACACTATTTTGTTCTCATATTGGGGCATAACTAATATATTCATCTAGATAGTAAATTCTCACCATCCAGAAAAGGCAAATTCTACTCCCAAGACATAACACCTAAAAACCAAGAACATTTATTTTTATCATTATCTACATAATACTGTAGAACTTTTTACATTTACTTTTTACATTGTATTACTATCAAGTGAATGTACTTTATTTTTTCCAAAATAAGTTAATATATGCCTAAAAATAAATATAATCACCCTCTATACAGTCCTTTAAGAAGTTATATTACCATTGCTAATGAAAGGTTCTTAACTTCCCTTCCTTTTTTTCCAACATACTTGTTAGAATACACTATTTTTTTAATAACCAGATTTCAGGATGATAGCCTCTAGTAACTAGTGTAACTCAATTAATAAGCCACTTTCTGGCAGGCACAAAAGCAAGAGTTCGGAAATCATGAAAGTACTTCCACTCTGGAAAAAAAAGATAGCCAGCTGTTTCCATCCATAGTCCTATACACAATGGTCAGAAAGTGGACTTTATGCCTTTTTATTGAGTTACAGAATCATGATGTTGGAATGACACTCAAAATGTTATCTAAAACATTTCTGCACTTCAAGACCTTCTCAACTATATGTGTATCATTCTAAACAAATTTTCTTAAAGATCTCCCAATACAGAAACACAATTTCCCTAGCCAAAATTGTTCTGCATTCCTTTGTTACCCTCACTTTTAGAAAGCTTTTCATAATTTTTCTTTGTAGCAGCTGCATGCACTTGATGACACTTACTTGTGTGTCCCAACCAACCTTCTCTTTTCTAGACTAAACAACCGTAATAATTCAATATTTCAATATAATTCAATATAATTCAAATAATTATTTTCTCGGACATTATTTTTACACTTTTCATCATTATCACTCCTCTTGACTCTTTACAGTTAGTAAGTATTTTTAATGAAGGGCTGCAGTGCCTAAATCTAGATGCAGTTCTTCACTGAGATATGGCAAGCAATACTTCTGTTGATCTATCACTTTTGTTTTCCCTTTTTAGTAGTACCACCGTTTGACAATTCATATTCTTCTCATGAGCCATTATAATCCCAAGATCCTTTCTGCTGAACTATTACCTAGTCAGTTAGTCAGTTGTAGCCCATCTTGGTTTTAGGTAGCCGAATATTCTTATCTGTATTAATGTTATGGTTAATTGTATTAGCGTTGTGTTTATCCCTGTCTTTCAGACTGTATCTTTGACAGGTGACAGCTTTCTAATGGGTTTACTCCAGTACATTTGAAGCCTCTTGCAACTAGGTGGTGGCTGCAGAGTTAATATTCCATTGTTGAGGCCATAAGTGAAAATACCGAGATAACTAGACCCAGCATAGATGCCCACAGAATCCTCAATGTAATCTCCTATTTTGACACTGACTATATGTATGAGTATATTCCATATAATAAATATTTATTTTATAAATTATGTATTATATTGTAAGTACATTTTGAGTAAAAATATATATATGAATATAAATACATACTCGGAAGGTTCTCTTCTGAGCACAACCTGCCAAATCATACTGGAAAACAGACCATCTGTTCCATTTATGTAAGAAAAGATTTAGATATCTCTGGCTGAAAATGGTAGATGTCTATCAGCTGTATGCAACAAAAGCACAGCATACAGTGAGTATTTTAATTTGTGTTGCCATAAGTTGTCTACTTTGTGGGCAAATGGGTAAGAATTTCTATAGGCTTAATGTGATGTTTTCCACAGAAGCATTCATTTCACAGACTAAGCATACAGATTGTTCTGACAGGTTTCACAAAAACAATAATTCTGAGAATAAATTTAATAATATTATTTGGAACTGCAAGTGGTATGTAAATAGATGGTAAAGAAGTCATAATTCAACAGACCATTGACTGTTAAAGTCTCCTTAGTTTTGTAAAGAAGACTTAGTTAGATGAGAAATCGTTCCTCTCTAATTTGAAAGACAGAATCTTGCTTCCACCCTCACCAAGAATGTGACTTTGTGGCACTGATGTAATTCTCATTCAAGGAGAGAAGTACTAAGCAATTACATTTTAATAAGCAATCCTGCACCACCTATTAGTCTGCAATTTCTCTAAATACCAGATAGGCCAAACTTAGTTTGTATAAGATGGTATGAAATAAGACAAAGTTTGTGCAGAGGAGAAGCGACTTAATGCAGTGAGTAGGTCAGCACTAACAGGTATTATCAAATAAAACAGCTTAGCTATTCCAAACATAAACTACTACTCCAGATTCTATCACTGTACCTATATCTTGATCTGGAAGGCTTTTTTATAAAACACGAGAAAGGAATTTACAAAGGAATACAAAATGACAGAGCATCAGCTAAGAATTATAATATATGGTGAACCTCATAAGATTCATATGTTTCTCTTAATGTCTGTGGAAAGCATCTTTAACCAGATCATACCATTCCATACACTGTGACTCTTGTAGCATTCTTAAGACAAGACAAGCACAAATTTCTGTACTGAAGTGAAGAAAACGATTGTTGTTACAACCCTAATAGATAGACATAACCACCAGAAAAAGGGCAAGAAAAGCTGAGAGCTGAAAAAAAGCACAAGAAAGCATAAATGAAGCCAGCTGAACTGACAGTTTTATATTAACCTACAGAAGCTTTCCGTTACTACCTACTAGTAAATAATAAACCCTCCTGTAACTAAATAAAATGCTTATGTACTACTGTATCACTTGCAGCCCACCAAGACTGATCTGTTGGAGCCAGCCTACAGACATCTGGGCTTTCAGAGAGACAAAGAAAAACGCAGGACTACCTAAGGGGATCGACTGTCTGTAAAAATATTCAGCTGTCATTTCACAGAGAAAGGTGCAAAGACAGGATATAGAAAAATACAGAATAAGAAAATGCTTCTATACTCAAATTCAAATTTCATTTGAGTTCTAAAAGCTGACATTTTTAATTTTTAAATTGACCAAATGACAGAAAGTTTAATACTGTTGATGATGAGTTTTTGAAATTTTGACAGAAAGCCCTACAATTCCCATGCTTTGTAACACCATGATCATAATCCCATGAGTTTTACCAAATTAAGGACATAATAACAGATATAACACTTAATTTATCTCTTAGAAAATTTATTTCTCAATTTTCATACAGTACTTCAAAGGAAAATTTTTCATGTCATTAATTTCAGTAAATATATCCCTAATCTCAAAACAATAAGTTCACATTTGATAACAGAATAACTCAAACAGTGACATAAATAAAGAAGATATCTTCGTAAGAAAATACAGTGGTTTCTGACAAGAAATTGTACTTATTATTATACCAGTATTTCCTATATTATATAGAGTGACTATTATCCAATTTGATTTTGGATGAAGAGAGATTGTTTTAAAAATGTGCTGCTGTAGGAAATAAGTTAGTTTACAAAGCAGCACGGAAAAATAATAATAATAATAATAATGCAATTTCATCTTTAAGAATACAGGCCTAATTCTCTATCCAGTTTGGTGTCATACACCTGGAGAATAGATATATTCACTTAATTGCCAAGAATTTGAAATACAAAGCTATTTGTGCATTTATTTTATCTATTAAAGTTACACAGGTTACGTTCTTCTTCAACGTTCTCTAGAAACCTGTGTTTCTTATTAAATAGCTGTTTCTTAAAGAAGTAAACTAATGTAACGTAGCATAAATTTTACAAAGAGGGCATCAGAAATGTGAACTAACAGGATTTACAGATACAGCTCAGTACTACATGCCATATGCTTTTGAAGCATTTGTCGAGTAAAATAAGTCAAAATATTTTTCACAGAGATGTTCACGTCCAACTCCAATCTAACTGTAAAAATTAATAACTTCTTTAGGGCATATTTACAAATACCAGCATGCCCCCATCCTGGCCTAGTTTTTCACTTTTTACGTCACAGGAGTTTGAATTTGTTAAATTCTATAACCTTATTTACACTTCTGATTAACTATTGTGCTATGACATGTACAGGAAGTTTACAATCAAAGATGTTTTGAAAGATCTGATTGCACTGATATGTATAAATGTATGTGTATTTGCCATTATATGTATTATAAAATCAAAAAAGGTAGATCGCGTAGCTCACATACAAAGTGCCCTCTTGTGGTTCCAAGCAGGTAAACTCAGATTTACGACATAGTATAGATTTAAAGGGGTTTCTAATGTATAACCACACTGCTTTAGCAAAACAATATCGATTATTATTCAGCCTATAATTTTTCCTGCAGCAAATACTACTAACGCTGACTCTTTTTTCTCCTGTTTGTGCATAGTAAGTGCCAAGTACAAGCTCTCTGTAATGGGTCACGTCTGAGGCAGACAATATCAGCACTATGGTAATGACACAGCTACTGCATGAACTCTTGGCCATTAAAGACATGATTGACCTTTCCCTTTCCAACACAGCTCCTTAGCTACACCAGAACGAAAGGGGTTTTGGCATTCTTTATTCAAACTGTCTAATGATCCTATCTTGCTTTATACTTCATTTTTACAATAATATTAAACTCAATGGAAGAGGGGTTTCCTAGAGTAGCATAACAGCAGACTTTAACTATAAATCAGTGCAAGGACAGACATTGCCGAAATATTGGTACTTTTAGATACATATTAGAACTTTCATTCAGTTTTCCTGTACAGTAGTTTTTCTCCCTCACTGGGATGTGGAACTTTCATTTTGAAAGGCAAGAAATCTTCGAAGGTAAATAATAAACTTGCATTCTCAAGCAAAGTTGAATCAGCAACCCACCTATTTTGCTTTAAAATGAGATTTAGAAACCTATCTATTATCTGTTTGTTCAACAATGAGTAAAAAGGGAGTTTTCTTAAAATGTAAAACTTAACAGTGAGCCCAAAAAAGCAAACAGAATAAAACAATAAATACCTTTTTAGCCTTGTTTTTTTTTTCATAAGTCTCTGACAATGGTTTTCTTTTTTCCTGAGTGGTGTCTTTGGAGAATAAATATTCAAACTCAGTAGTATCAAGTATATCAGGTTCTTCTAGTGATTCCCATAACATTGGCATAGCAGTTTTTCTATAAAGGGAAAGGTAATAATAAAATTTCCAGTAAATATTTATGAAAAACCATAATAGATCTAACTATTACAGATGAAAATCTGTAATAGATGTCAAAGAAACATGTACTACTGCTATACATTTTTTGTACAACAGCCAAATATTACAAACTGCAGCTTGTCCAAATACATCTTGAGAGATTTCTGCCACTTCAATCAGCATTAGGAGTATTTCAACAGCAGCTTTTCTGTGAAATTCCCAGTAATCTATTTAGAGCTATAAAAATAAACAATATGAACATATAGTGAACAAACTTTATTCAATCACATTTTAAGAGCATTTGGGGTCATTTGAACAGGACTGGATTGAATTCATGTTAGCTGCAGATGTCATATGCTCATATTTATCCTTTCTGCAGTTCTGAGAAACCAGGGTAATTATTTGGCCTGTATTTTGGGACACTAACCTATGTTCTGCTCCATTCAACCACCTGTAAATCTGAAATGTGGATTATCCTTCCTTTTCTTTTTTGGTTTGTTTTTGTTGTTGTTGTTTTCCCTTTCAAGACCTGATTTAGATTTGGAACACTTTGGAACTTGTTTATCCAATCCTCTAGTTTTATCTGGACTTGGGGAAAATACTACGTAGTGCTGCAATCATGGCACTTGCATTTTGCATGAGCTTTGTTTCAAAATTTCTATGTTTGCAGAAAATATGTGGGACAAAACTTCTGTGTGCTCCCCTTGTCTGTCATTAGAAGGTGGGCTCACTCTTCCAGCAGGTGTCACTAAAAGGCAGTGAAATTATTTGCAATAAAAAAAGTGATGAAAACCCCTATAAAACACAAACGGCTGAGGTCACTAAACGTACTTTCATTAGATGTAGTATGCAACAAAATACAATACCTACCAATTTAAGGGGAATATGTCTCTCTCAAATTTAGGATTTTTTCTACTTAATACTCAACTTTACATTTACTGTCATGAATGTTTAAGGAACTCTAATTCTTCCAACAGCATCCACTGATGCAGCATATTCTGTGCTACAGGACATGCTTACAGCTCCATAGCATCCCTGTCCCTGATATTTGCTGTAGTGTCAACCACGCTGAAGAATGAAGGATTCTTTCCGGCTCTGTAACAAGAACTTTGAAGTCTTGGATAGCTGCTGGTCTGAGGAGCAGACTCTCGAAGAAGTTTCCAGGTCTAGTGCAGGCCATGAAAATGCTAGACCACTACATCTGGTGACCAGCAGTTCACTACAAAGCTATGACTTGGACCTTGGATTCAGCAAAATCTTGATGAACCAGCAATATTTCAGAACAAACATTTTGATTTCAGTGCATCAACAGGAAGAATTAAAGTTTACTTATGGACCAACTATTTATTCACTATGAAACAATTTTTCTCTAGTAATTTTGGGAAAGTAAAACCAAATGCTCAAACTGCCTGCTTCAAAATATTTCAATGCCTCTAATTCTGAATCATTGAAACAATACAACTGATATTTCATTAATTGTTTGTGCCTGTCGAACATTTTCTATAAAATATTAACACCTTACAATGCTTTATTATACTAGAATGATGAGTCTTTCTCATCAAAATAAATTCAGACAAAAAGCTGTAAAGTAAAAACTCATTTAAATATATTCAAATTCAGATATTTACCTTTTAAACATAATCCTAAATGTTTAAATATAATCCTAAAAATAACTGAAAATAAGAGATTAAGAACAACCATAAATAATTTGTCATACTTAAATAATTTATAGTTACTTATTACAATAATTTAACAAGTAATCTATAATACAATAACAAGTAATCTATGATAAATCACCTATAATATGATCATTCATAATATAGAATAATATAAAATAACATATAATACAGTTACAGGATATTATAAGTCATATATAATAAGTTAATTTATTAAAATGTTCAAAATAAGCTTAGCATCTTTGCAACTGCACTTATGCTAAAATAATTTTGAACACAGGTAATAATGATTTGAATTTTAAGACTTGAAGAATCATGTCATTTCACTGCTAAAATGACACAGGACCTGAATCTTATTTCATGATTCTAGCAACTCCTTGTTAAACTAGTCTGTGTCATTTAAGCATCCCTGGAAAAACAATTTTTGAGCCAACGGTCTTAGTGGAGCTCTATGTTACATTAAAAACTATTTGAAGCAAAGTTAGAATCAGCCAAAATCCAAAAGGGTAGCTGAGCAGCACTGAAACCGCATACCAACGTAGCAGTAAGGTATGCATGCTGGCCCAGGCAGCGTAAATGGGAACACTTCTCCTGCCAGCTGAATACATGGATAGCATAAACAGAAGTTGTGGGATCATTTCAAAAAGAATGTCCAAAAATTGTTTATTCATGCCTGTTCAACAAAAGATCCCTTATAAACAAATCAATACATGTTTCACAGTAACTTTAGATTTGCTACAATGGTATATACTATCAGACTATTTTCATCGAATCATAGAATGGTTTGGGTCAGAAGGGACCTCTAAAGATAAAATACTTCTGCCCCCCACCACAGGCAAGGACATGTTACAACAGACCAGGTTGCTCAAAATCCCATCCAGCCTGACCTTGAAGACCTCCAATTACAAGGCATCTACAACTTCTCTGCACAACTGTTCCAGTGTCTCAAAATTGTTGTAAAAAATGTCTTCCTTACATGCAGTCAAAATCTACCCTCTTTCAGTTTAAAATCTTTGCCCTTTGTCCTGTCACAACATACCTCAGTAAAAAGTCTGCCTCCATTTTTGTCATAAGCCCCTTTTATATATTGAAAGGCCGCAATAAGGTCCCCCTCGAGCCTTATTTTCTCCAGGCTGAACAACACAACTCTTTCGAGCAATCCTCACAGGACATGTGTAAGCCCTCTGATCATTTTCATGGGCTCGTCTCACCCTGCTCCAACAGATCCATGTCTTTCCTGTACTGAGGGCTTCAGAGCTGGACACAGGACTCCAGGTGGAGCCTCACCAGAGCAGAGCAGAGGGGCAGAATCACCTCCCTCAACCTGCTGGCCACACTTCTTTTGATGCAGCCGAGGACATGGTTGGTTTTCTGGGTTTCAAGCTCACTTTGTCAGCTCATGTTCAATTTTTCATCCATTAGTTCTTCTCTGGAGGGCTGCTCTCAATCCACTCATCCCCTAGTCTGTATTGATATTGGGAAACGCCCCAGCTCAGGTACAGGACCCTATAGTTGGCCTTGTTGAACTACATGAGGTTTGCATGGGTCCATTCTTCAAGCCTGTCAAGATCTCTCTGGATGGCACCCCTTCCCTGAAGCGTATCTAGAGTTTTATCCTAGCACAAAATCAAAATAAGATTGGTCATCTTTTTTCTTTTTATATGTATTTTTTTAAACTATAGAGATCTCTATCAGCACTGAGACTCCTCCATAATGGATGCTTCACGCTACAGGTTCCTGAGCTGCATATATACATATGCTTTACTTTTCTTGCTCTGACATAATTATACAGAGAGTTTGATTTCACATTTAACTGTTTCTGGGAATGGAATAATAGAGGATGACACAACATAGTGCTGTCAAGTGAGTCTGAAGTGACTGGAAAGCAAAAAAGAAACTCAAGTGCTCATCTGACCAAATGTTAACATCCTAATGAAATTTAATTAAGAATAAAAACCAAAACAAACGAAAAACCCCCACGTACACAAAACCCCAACCTTCTGATCTCTTAGCTACCTCTTTTCTTTGTAGTGCTAAGTCTAGGAACCTAGGATCCACCCTGCTACTAGAGTTTTCCATGGAGTACTTAGATTTTTGGGAAAAAGGTGACAAAATTTCTTTTTGCTATAATGCACAAAATTTTCATTTATAATGCATATAATTTTAATTTATATTTAATATTTTAAAATAGTTTCTTATCAACTATTTTAGACTTCTAGAACTGAACCCTTGTATCGTGGCTTATAAATGCCACCTCTAAGTCCAAATAAATATATTTTACCTGCTGCCTTGTAATTGTATCCGTGTCCAATACAAAGGCTTCATGGGACGGCTAGGTTCAACGGCAGGTTTTCGAGGACCTTGGTTTGAAGATAAAGTGCTATTAAAAAAGAACCCAGGCCCAGGAGGTGGAGGGGGTGGAGGTAACCCAGATCCAGGCAGTGGAGGAGGAACAGGAGGTCCTGGCCCTGGAAGCGGTGGTGGTGGAGGTGGTGGTGGTGCTTGAAAATTCCTACAACCTTCAGAAAGTGGAGATGGCAGCGGTGGATTAGATCCAAACTGAGAAGTCACTGAAGTTGGACCCATTGGCAAAGGTGGTGGTGGAGGAACTAAACCTGGTAGTGAAGAGTCAGGAAGGGGAGGAGGAGGAGGTGGTGGTAGTGGTGGTGGAGGTGGTGGTGGAGGATGAGGCAGCATTTGTTTTGGTTGACAAGATAAGACACTTTCTGAAGACTGTACATTGTAATTGTCCTTATTTTCACTTTGGGCAGAAATACTATGTGACAAAGAAGAAATATTGAGCTTTTTGGGTACTATTTGGTTATTTTTCACAGCTCTGTTTTCTTCTTCACTAGGCTTTATGAAAGTTTCTCTGTCCGTCTGTATACATACATTTCGGTATGTCTTTGGTGGGTTGTCATCTTCAGTAGAAACACCAATATCCTTTGCTTTTTCACTTCTTCTGTTTAATTTATTATCAAGTTCATTCTTCAGCTGTGCAATGTTTTCCTCAAGCTGAGCAGTTGATACGGCATGTTCTCCACGAATATGGAATACCCTGAGTTCAAACTGAGACTGCAGAACAACAGAAAAAAAAACCCTTAGTGCAAACCAAAACAGCCCTCAGTTTTGTTTTTGTTGTTTTTTTTTTTTCTAAAGTGTTTATTTTCTAGTAATTAAAAATCTTCACTTTTAGACTATGTTACTTTAAGCAAACCATGATGACAGAAATACTTCACTTTCCCAGTTCTAAATAACTTTATTGCAAGCTACTATATAATCGGACAACTACTCATCTTTAAAGAAATGTAAGCAGTGCGTATTTCAACAAAACATATTTTATTAGTAAATATCTAGAACAGCAATTCAGCATATTCTAACTCGTACCTTGTCTTTAAGAAGACTTACTGTTTTTTAATTGCTGAATGCAATAATTAATAGTTAATTATGGAAAAAAGTAACTTTTTTGAATGGCATTGTACTTTATGACATGATTTTATTGACTGTATCATTTCATAAATATGCCATATATATAGTTAATATGCTAGGAAGTAAAAAATAGATTAAACACAACAGAAGTTGAAATTCCTCCCACAAAAATATAAAAGAAACAAATTCAACCACTTTCTCAATCTACTAATAGTGTTCCCATCAACTAAAATCACAGAGATTTAAATTTATCTTTACAATTATATTAAAATTTCATTTCTACTAGATGTATTTTAATCTATAATTGAAGAAAAGAAATCTTAGAATCAAGAGGATCAGGATGATTTCACTGAGGTAGAAGGAAATAACAATCTTTCAAGAATATAAGAAAGGAAGAAAAAACCCCTCACTTTCCTACCATATATCAGAAAAAAGAAAAACATTTGACACAGAAATGTGTCCTTTAAATAATCCAATCCAATCCTGCTACTCCAGATCATTAAGTCCCTACAAGCTATTTTCTGTTACGCCAGGATACTACCAGGCAGCTGGTGTTATCTTGTTTCTTTGCAAGGCAATGAATCCTGAAAGAGAATTCTCCATGGTTCTTTCAGTGCAAAGGGAAGCCAAGATTTCAACAAAAGCAGCTAATGAGCTGTGGTTTTCCCAAATTCCTGGAGGAACAGCAGCTTACACTTAAATTCTCACATAGTGCTGATCAGAAGTGGCAACATAGCACGCCCTACTTATCATTCCAACTTGAGCATCAGGTTAGAGTTAATAGTTTACAGCATTAACTAATATACATCCAAGTCATACATGGATAGCTCAGTATGGCAAATACAGTAGTGTAATATACTGCAATTTTATATCATGCAAAGAATCTTGAACAGATACGCAAACAATGTATGTTATTTCTTACAGGAGTATGGTCATCTGGCATTCTAATCAATTTGTTAAGGTAAAGTCCACAGTAAACAACCTGAAAATACTGAATACAAAATGCTACTTTCTTGCAAAGATAATCAAACAGATTTGTATTGGAAACAACCCATTACTAGGACTGATACGTACAACAAATTGAACATTTTTTGCTTGGTGCTGTTTTTTCCTTCCCCCCCACACTTTTTTCCTCTGCTGTTGTTCTATCAAAGTTCATTGTTGCTCAGCTTAATTATTAGTTCAGTTCAACTATCACAAGATTTTCTACCATTTGAATTGCTCCAGAGCAATCACCTTTCTTTTTAACCTCAGCATACTGATCCATAAATGAGGTAATGAAGTAGGTTTGCCTTAGGGAATTTAGCTATTCTGGTTATCATAGTGTTTTGCCCCTCTTGGACATCAAAAACTCCCTGATAGAACAATTTACTTTGAATGTTAAAGATTTTCCCAGCAGTAAATCTGAAGCCACCTCAAAAACACACTGTAAAACAAGCACAGTATTTTAAAAAACTCTACTTATTACATTTAACTGGGCATGAAAGCAATTGTGTTAGTATTTATACCTTTTCAATTACAGATCTTCAGTCTTTAATTTACAATAAAAAATTGGTGGTTTAAATTCAAAGTATATTTGAGGTGATAGGTTTATGCTTTGTCTTGCTTTTCATTCTTTCACATTTTCAAAATTATTTTCTGTTATTAAAAATAATAGAACTATTAACATAAATAGGAATTAAAGCTAAAATTACTCAGCACATAAAAGAAAAGCAGACTTAACAAAACTGGGACTTGTATTTGTCTAGAATTCTTCTTTTTATGCATTATACGTCAAATTTATAGTTAGTATTTTTATTACTAAGATATGCCACTACATTTTGTTATAGCAATTGATGATACAGTACATATTCAGGCAAATATTTTCTTTCTTACAATTCATAAAGCAAAGGATAGGAACAATGGAATCTTCTCATAGTTTTCATTATTATAAACAAATCTAACCTACTGAAATGGAATATAATAGAAGTATTTCCATCTCACAATTTCAAGTGGGAAATAAATCAATCAAAACTACTTTCATAGTGCTGTCATCGGAATCCTGAAATATTAAAAATATAATGTGAACACAGAGACATTTTATTGAATAGAAATTAGTGTTAGAAGCACTCATGCACAACCTTTCCAGTTAAAATACTGTTTTCATCTCAATGGGAACCGAAGTTTTTTACCTTAGTATACAGTATGTCTATCAAAGCTTACCGTTTTATTTGCAGATGTCTGTCAACACTCCTTTAAAATGCCTATGATGGCTGCATAATGATACCTGTGGCTGAACCAATTTTTAGCTAAATTCAGATCTATGGGGATTTGAATAGATACAGTTCAAATTATTCAACTGGATAGATACAGTTCAAATTATTCAGTATCTTGTTACTGAATCATGTCAGCAATTATTACTATCATGTTGGCAATGTACTGAGTCTGTTTTCACAGCACGTCGTGCACCAGACTCCTGGAGTCTTTGGGAACTGCTGTTAAGATGAACAATAACCAAAGGCTATCATCAGAGCATAATAGTTTGGTCACAGCTATCTTAAGCAGAATGAAATGGAAAAAAAAAATTCAGCAGGAAACAAGATGTCTGAGGGAGGGAGAAAGGTGTGGGAAGAAGGCTAGTGGGACAGAAGATATGGGAGGAAGGCTGAACTTAGAAAGCCATCCTGTGCAGCATGAATAAACATTATTTATAACTGAAGAAGGGTAGAGGATTTGGAAAACTATCAGAGCAAAATGTCTGTCTAAATTTCTGTATATAATGAAAGCAAGACATTGAGAAGAACAGTTTGGGAGATGTTCATCAGCATGGTTTAGACATACAGGATAACAATTTGTTTCCATTGAAAAATGCATTTGCCATGCTGCTGACTTGTTTAGGAGCCTGCTGCCTGCTTCTCAACAATGTTCATATAAGAAATTTGGATTGTATATGTAGTGCAAGAAACACATCCTTCTGCTCTCCTGACCATTTAAATTCCTTGCAGCACTAATCCACTGTTTCACAGCGCATATCAAATCAACACCTCAGGCCTTGGCAGGTAGAGGATCTCTGTTTTCTCATTGTGTCCATGACTATTGCCAGCCACTCAATGACATTGTCTAGTTTTTGTTACATTTTCCTCCCTCTCCTGTACACACACACACAAAATTGACACAGCTGCCTAAATTTCCATTACAATAGAGATATATTTCTTCCAGATTACTGTTACAAATACCAGACTAGAGGCAGATACATTTTAATAAAACCTTATTATGAGTTCCTCTTCATGTTGCAAGTTCGACAGAAAAGGTAAGTATATAAATAAATGTACTGTAAAAGCCTCAATATGCTGAAATCAGATTTCAATCACAAATTTGAAAGTACCTCCTGAGTATCTTAAGCCTAATTCACACGCTACTGAAAAAAAATTGTCTTTCCTTGCTACAATCTTTCTAGTTCATTGTCAATATTAAATATGCTAATAATGCTATGCTAGTATGCTGAAGAACACTGTTAGAATTCGTAATAATCTTAGCAGACAAGGAAGCAGTCTGTAAATACATGCTACACTTCAAAAAAGAGAGCTGCAGTGTACACAGTCACTGAAGGGATGGATCAGTAGCTGGGCAACTCTAGAGGAACATGATCTATGAAGGACAGTGTAACACGAATTGATCATGAGTCAACAACTCAATATTAGAATATATAAATGGAAATGTCGTATGCAAAAAAGTAATCCTTGTGCTCTATTCAGCTACTAAAAGCTGTATGTATGTTCAGTTTAAGGAAAATGCTGTCCCTGTCTTCATGATCACTGCTATGGAAATCTGGGGCAGCTCATTCAGTATTGATTTTCTAGGTTCAATCCACATTGCCTTTTGCCTCCACCTCACCCTTAGTGGATAACAGTCCCCTTGTTTCCTTAGTTTCTTTCTGTTTCTGTTGCTGAAGAATACTTCCACTGTACCCTTAAATTTACTTTGCAAGAGGTAATTCAGCTTGAGTGCTGTCAACTGTCCTTTCAATCCTATGCTTTTCTGAGCTCTAAAACTAACCTTCCTGGCAGATGTACCCCTTCGTCCATTCTTCCCTAGGCTTTCTGCTTCCACCCGATATCCATTTTGAAGAGGTTGAATAAATAATAACAGTTCTGTCTGTCCCCTTCCCTGCTAAGTCTTATTTTGCTTCCAAATTTGCCCTTGCTTGGAACACGGGTTTCAGAGCTTCTGTACCTCTGATTCTGACTAAATAAGGTCCGTGCATATTTGCTATTCAAGCCTCACCAGTACAGTTGTACTCACATATTAGTTCTTCAAATCTCTCAAGGTTTGCTTAGTATCTGCCGTTGGAATGGGCATGATCCATTTTCTTTGAGTAAAAACGCCTCACTAGAGCAAATGATTGCAGCTGACTCTCAGTTCCCTAAACACAGACAGTTATATATAAGCTTAAAATAACTCTTCCTAAAAATATAGTGCTGTTAATAAGAAAAGCCATCCTAAAAAAAAAAAAAAATCACCCCTTTTAAAAGTTACATGATATTGACATGATAAAAGATGATTATGCAAATATTCAAAATATTGACACACTGTAGCCTGGAAAATAAGAACAGTTTTTGCAATGTCTTCTTTATGTCTTCCGGTCTTTTCCCCTTACACCCAGCCCTCTGCTCTGTGATTCCTGTGACTTTATTTCTGCACCTGCTAAGTGACTTGACACAACACAGAGAAAAAAGGCAAGTTATATTTTCTGAAATAATGTCAACAGCTCGGTCTTAGTCCCGTGAGACTCAGGAACATGTGAAGTGTATGTTCAAAGGAAGAAAAAGCACCAAAATCAAATGTAATTAATCACAAAATAAAAAGACTAAATCCTCTCATTCAGAATGTAACCTAGGGGTTGTCTAAATGTTTTTGAAATGGTAACATGGATTGACAGAGACAAATCATAATACCAATGTGACAGCTTTTCTCTGTGCTCTGGTAGGTGACAGAAAGATTACAGTCTCATTTAATACAGTTAATACAGTCAATTAGAGTATATATAGTCAATTAAATGCAATCAACTCAGGTATATTTGTTGTGTTACTGTTTTATATAATGTGATTTTACATGGACAAAGATGTTCTAACCATGACTTGGAATTGCTCTGATATGAAAAGTTTTAGAACAATTTGTATATATGAATATAAGGAAACTGTAAATCTCTACAGCAAGCTACATTCAAAAATCAGTTGCTGGCTTGTTATTAGTCAACACTTATTTGCACCATAAATGTAGTAAAAAATCCTGAGAAACGTACCAGTAAGACACACAAAAAAGTTATCTAAAACGCTGTTGAGAGCAAGAAATATGTAGAGCTTTTTCTTTGAAACTAGCACATTAATGTTCCACTGTTAATGAAAAATATTTTTTCACTAGTGTTTACAGTGCAGTTGTACTCTGAAAAGCGACTGTGTAAAAATGGCACGTCTTTAATGAACAAAGCACTTCTATGTATATCAGAGACAGACCTCTTCTTTAACTGAGAAACACACACTTTTACTAGTCTTTACTCTAATTAGGCTGGAAAAAACAACATACTAGAGAGAAAGTGAGCTCGATTTTATTCCCTTCTCTGCCTTTATACACTGATCGTTACATCTAATTAGTTACTTATGCCCAGCCATGAAAATGAAAAAAATGGGAACAAAGAAGACACAAAGTATATAAGGATATGTTTTCTAGAAGCAGGAATGCTGGGGCGGGAGGAGGAGAGAGGAGGGGGACTTAAAAAAAAAAAATTGAAAAAATATTTTTATAGACTTCACAGCTTTTTTAAACTTTTTTTTTCTTAATGGTGTTTTGGCCATCAAAGTATTGTGCACAGAAAAGAGAGGAAAAACACATTTCTCACAGAAGACAGCCTCTGATTTTTTGCTTTTGTTCATTCTAAGTAATTTCATCTTAAGTTTTTGGAAGAGCTCACACTTTTTATTCTTGTATTGTGTTGACAAAGAAAAAAAAAGTCCTTTATTGTTAAATCTCTGCCCTTGAAAAAACATACATTTGTTTTAAATTTTAACAACAATTAGAAATGTAGCAAAAGATTTCTCAATGAAAAAAAATTAAACCTATTCCAATTTACATAAAAATCAAAATTCCTCTCTAACAAGTATAATCATTTACATATGGTATATCACCATTTTCAAGGGTAAACACTATGGATTATTCTTGCACCTCACAGTAAGAAAATTAAGCTAAATGTTTGACATTCTCAAACATTTCCAGAACCTTAATTATTTGTATAGGCTATGTATACAGACACCAATTCTCTTTCTAATTTAAAGACATTAAATACGTAGTTTTATAGAGGAAATGTAGCAAAACTACTTGGGAGGAAAATTGACCATAGTGGGTGCACTGAACATTGTTTTTATATATTTTTTAATATTTAGTTATTTAACAATTATTGGCATTATTCAGTAATTTTGGAGTACAAAATTATTGGTATAGCACATCATTAATATATACGCAGTTACACCATAAAATACATTTTTTTTAAATAGTATCACATGTAAGATTACTTATATACAGGACTACAGATGGCTTAAAATTCACATCATATTTTAAGCACTTATTCACTTTCACTTTTGATACTTTAAATATTTACTGTGACAATATATATCATGTTTGATGTGTTATAAAATAAAACTTCTGATTTCACAACACCTGCAAGTACTTGTGATTGATTTGTGATTCTTTTAACAATTATAATTCCTACAAAGATATACTATGAAGAGGTCCTCAATCTCAGGTTACTACACTTAAGCAAACCTATAAATAGATACCAAGCATACAGCCATTTGATTAAACGTTAAAAAAATAAGATATTATTCTTCCAACAACTGAGTTCCACAGTTATTCAACACCGTAATTAAATTGCATTTTGACATGCCAAATATAACAAAACATTCAAAAACCTAGCAGATCTTTAATAGTATAACAATTTAAAATAGAACAGTAAAAATGTCTGTTTGTGAAAAGGAAACCTAGATGATTGAGTTGTATATCCTGTATTAAGAATTTTAATAATTAAGTATTTGAGTATATCAGCTACAGATTTAGAATGGCTCAGAATACATCCTCCATAATAACTTCCTTCCTTACTTAATATTTTATAGCCATACTTAGCAGATGGATTACTACATTTAAACAATGCATATTCATATAATGAGTGAAGTTGTTAAAAGCTCTGTTTCATTATAAAATGCATATTACTGTGATCTTACAGAAGTTGTTACAGAAACTGTAACAGAAGACAGAAAGCTTGAAGCAGGTAATATGTCCAGCCTTTATAAGGCTTGTATTTATACCATCTTAAGATCTAACTAATATAAAAAAGGACTGTCAGTATAACTGCACAAGTCATGTGAATTATCTACCAGAGAGAACAAAGTAATGCCATCAACCTGGAATTTTGAATTCACTCATGAATTTCTCCTTCCCATTACACCAATTTAGAGGCATACAAATGAACATAAAACGTTGTATTTCTAAACTCTTATGAAGGGAAGGAGATGGTAACGAAGTTTTACTATCTCTTCCCTCTCTCACCTTTTTGATTGTTCTGAAATAAATGGTATGATACACTTCCTTTCATCTTTTTCCTTGTCTTGCCTGAAAGAAACACCATCTAACCAAATATCCTAATCTTCAAAAAAACAAACAGGTAAACGAACAACTGAATGAATGTATGAGAAAGTACTATGCTCAGTAAAAGCAAGTGTTTAAAGACAACCTAAGCAAAAATGATTTTTGAGAAATGAACTGTGTTTCGTACTCTGGTGTTATTTCTGTTATTTCCTTATTCTTTGTTAGAAAAACTTCAAAACCAGCAAACAGCATTTCTCAGAATACAGAAAACCCATGAGAAACTGAAGGTATTAACATAATAATAACTCATCTCCACTGCAAAAACATTCAAATCAAACGTGGCATTTTTATAGTGAGTATTTAAATTAACATATTCTTACATTTTCTTGCATGTTTATATGTTTCTAATATTCTTTCAATTCATTGTTCCAGTTTCAGTCAAAACTACTCTTTATGTAGCCAGTAACATGCTCTTCATGACACTTTTAGAATTAGTTTGCAGTTATAACACATTTTGAGTACTTCTTTTCTACAGACTCAGTTCTGCGTACAAAATTAAGAAACATTTATTAACATCTTCAGCTACTCTTCACTCTCCTCCCTCTTTATAGTTGACAGTTGTATTACCCCGTTGCTTTGCTTCTTGAATTCATTTCCTAGCGATCCCCAGTTCTAGTCTTCTCTTCTTTCCTATTTCATCTTCTTAGCACATTCAACCCTATACTACACAGGAAATGTGTCACTGTAATTACTATATTAATTTATAGGCTTATTATCACCCTTCACTTTTATTTTATTACTATAAAATTATTCTCCTAAATTAAATCCCATTTTTTAGCAATTTGATTATTTATATATGTTTTCTGTCTTGTCTTCTTCCTCCTCCTCACCATTTTCCAGGACCCAGAATCAATAACAGCCAAACTACCATCCTTCCAATTGCAAAGCCTGTCTGCTCGTCTCTGAACAAGGAGTGCCTGTCAAAAGATTTGCAAGTGTTTGGCCCGTGCATTTACACATATTGAGTCTAGTGGATCGATAAAGAGAATAAACAAGAAATGGCTGGGGTTGGTTTGTTTGTTTTCTTTTTTGTTTTGTTTGTGTGGTTTTTTGTTGTTGTTTTGTTTTTTTTTTTTGGTTGGGGTTTTTGTTTGGTTTTTTTGTGGTTTGTTTTGGTTTTTTTGTTTCGTTTTAAAATATATGTAACATAAGGGTTTGGGGTGTTGTGTTTTGGGTTTTTTTTTAAATCAGCTCATTCTTTCACACTCGTGCTAAGCTTTCAGTGACCATGCAAGTACAAAAGTAACAAGCACACTCCCATTTTTGTCACTGTAGGACAAGTATAAAGAGTCATGCAGAGCAGGTCTATGACACAAAGACTCTTCAGCTGTTTTCTGATCAGGACCATGTATTTCAAAGGACTATTCTGTACAAGATACAAATCACCCCTTGCATGATAGACTGCACATAGTGCTATATACTTCTAAGCATCTGCATTTCCTCTTCCAGCAGTTTGTGGATCCTTGATTGTCTCTTAACTTTCTGCCCTCTTTTCCATGCTCCTCACAGGGTGATTTCCTGGTTGCCTCAACATTTGCTTTCCTTATCCTGATGCCTTGTGACTGCTCTGTAAATGTTTATGTATAATTACATTTATCTAGGTTTGGTTTCCTGCACGCACACGTCCTCCCCTCAGTCCCTGGTGACAACTACCATCCAACCATCTTATATTACACAAATTAACTCACTTGGAAAATTTTGTTATACAATTATTAGCTCACAATGGCTCATCTCTAGTCCTTGCTTATCTACAGCTGTCCTATTTACTTGTCTCTTTACTCAGATGAACCCTCTTATTAAGAGTAAATCCCTCCCCCTCTCTGTAACTTCTAGTCAAACAGCCAGATCGAAGCCTTGATGTATCCTTGTAATTTCTTGGTAATCTCTCAAAATCCTGCAAACATTATGAATTCCAATATATGGAAAAAATATCTCTAATAATGTCCATTGTACTCCACATTTATGGATCTGATTACATCAGTCTTAGCATCTAGTAAGTGACGTAGCATCTCTGTGCCCACAAGGAAATCTCACTGGAATTTAAATCCTTTTTGAATCTGGTATATACACCAAGCAGAAAATCATTAATGCCTTGGATTCACTAACTTCTTGATACAGACACATCTGCTAAGCAATGTCATCCTTTGTGATAAATGATAGCACCCTTAAAAACCTAGGCTAAATATTACTTAATAAAGCCAACAGTTAAAAATATGTGCTTAAAGTTGTAAATTTCAGGTTATTAATTAAAAAAATATAAACAGTACATAGTTTAGCATTTTACAGAGATTTCATATGTTTGGTAGGTAACATAAAATTCCCACTAATACTAAAGTTTCTGTTCATTTGAATGAAAGATTTTAAGAGTAATAAAAGCACGAAAATATTCAACTGACAAAAAATTATATAAGCCTGCGTGTATCTCGGGTAGCAGTGAGAAGGGAATATACCGCCTACCAGAATTTTGCAAGTAAGTAGTGTGCAGCAGCTACAAGAGACCATGTAACATCCAATGCATGTCATGCCATGCAGAAAGGGAGCAGAAAGTGACCACATGTTGAGTATTCCTAAATGTAAGGTAGCTTACACTAGGAAAAATAAACCAATAAATCTGACACGGTTTGTAAAAAGGGGGTAACCACCTAAATTGAGACATACCTGTAAATTTCAAGGAAAACAGATGCTTTCATGGACAATTTCACTGTTAAAATTTCTATGTATTGTTAAACTGTGTTCAACATTTAAATTCTGCAGACAGGAATGAGGCAATTCAGCATGCAACACATCAATAAATGTAAATGATATATTGCACGCAACTTATCTGAGGCCAAGCTAATTAAAGAATGAAACCACACCGTATGTTAAAAATTAATTTCAAACTTCTGTTGAACTAGGACCATGAGCAATTAACATGCAGAATCCAAACATAATAACAACAGCCTTTCCTATCACAAACGTTATTACTTCCCTATTCTGTTTCTCACTTGGAGCTGCTACCTTAGTCTTAGGACAGCCTAGGTTATAATTTCCGTACAGATACAAAAAAACTAACACCTATGCTTTGTGGTACTATTCAAAAGACTATACCCAAGAAGAAAAAAAAAATAAATTATTGCTATTCAAATATTTTAAAATAAAATACATAAAAATATAGACCAGTATTTAAAATTCTATTTAAGTTAATCACTTGTTTGGATGACAATTTACTTAAAAGAAATTACAATATTTCTCATTTTCCAGGGAAATTATATGAGTCATTACTTTCACTGATACAAATAATGATTTGGCATGTAAAATGTGAAAACAACACAAAAAATGGCTGAAAACAAGTTGAAGATGAAGTTTCAGTGACAAAAACTACACAGGCAGTATGGATCCAATAAGAAAACTGATTGTAGTAGAGAGCAAGTTGTCTCTGATCTTGGGAGAATGTTTTTGGACACCTAACAGCTTTTTTATTACTGTGGCTGATTAAAATGAAAAGCCTTACTACTAAAATGTTCTTTTTGATGAGTTTTTTTTGCCATGAACTATAGACCTTGCAGTCCACTGGGATACAAATCCTTTGATCCTGTGCAGTCACATAAATTCAAAGTCGTAAAACAACATTGAATTTGATTTTATTAGTGTGGCTGATGTTGCCAGAATTGTAATGCAACCTTGTTTTTCTTCTCTTTTCTCCCTTTTCTTTTTGGGAGGGGGTGGAGAGGAAAGGAGAGTTTACTGTCAACATTGCTTCACAGTATAAAGAACTAATTTCTTTGGCAACCAGTCTCCAGATTAAGCCATTACAACAAAGCTTTGTAACAACATAGGAAAGTAACGAGATATATCACATTCTCCTAAATTGCAACCAATGACTTGGTTGAGCAAAAGTCAAAGCAAAAAGTAGTGTAAGTACAGCACACAGAAAACAGTAAGCAAAGATAAAGTTATATATCTGCAGAAGAATAATGGGGAACCATGAATACTACGTTTCAGTAGGAATTTTTTGTCTAAAAAGCCTAAGAATACCTACACTGAGGAGATGACTAGCCTTGCCACAAGTATACGGAGTTCACATGTACAGTGAAACCAGCTAAAAGATTTTGAGGTGTAGTAAGCTGTTTACTTCCTAGCTATGGAGGGAAATTAATTTTCAGGGGTCTTTTTGACACCAGTTATCAAAATAACAAGAGAGGTTCAGTTTTACTCTAAGGAACATAGTCATCTAAAAGAGCAATTGATGCTTAAAATTATCACATTCCTCATAAGTTACAGAGAGGGACCTCAACACGTCAAAACAAATGGATTGCTTGGTGAAACAGTCCTTCCTTTGACATAAAATATGTTAAACTACAAAAAATACTACTCCATTTTCTATAGCAAAGGAAATGAAGGCAGAGGCCAATTTCACATCAGCTTCACATTCAGAAAACAACAGTTTTCATTGTTACACACTCTCTATGGAAGAACAACCAAAAAAAAAATCTATTCCTTTCTTCACAACTTCATTACTTTTTTTTTCATATTGACAATATAATACTTGCCTCAACTACAATGATTAAAGAGAAAATTCAAACTGCAGATATTGTGTCAAGGCAAAGCATACGAAGAGATCTTACACACACAAGGTTATCTTTCATGATTTCTATCTTAATTTAACTAAGAAGCTTCCAATTCTGCAAATAAACTTTAGTGTTAAAAACAGAAGACAGTCTTTAAATATTCACCAAGCAGGTAACATTTAGAAGAAAACCCAATACTGTGTTTATAACTAGCACTAGCCTTCTTTTTAACACTGTAGAGTTGTTTATGCTCCACGTTGCAGGTAAAGATACCAGTATCTCAGATATTGCTCATGAACTTCTGAGATTCTATCTGGATAAACAGAAGTATAACATCAATTATGGAAATGAGTCTGTAATTGTGTAAAAGACATACCTACTGTAAACTAATGTATACTATATGCTAATCACACATCACGTTATTCTAGATACTCCCATTATGGAAATTGAAAATATCGCACACACAAAAATGTGTTAAAAACCCTAACTTGGTCAATTATTCCAAAGGGAAAACTACAAGTGTGGCTGCCAGAGTAATCTTAATTTTCTTCGTCTCCATCAATGTTTCCATGTAGCACAACTATGCAGAAACTTTATCTTCAACAGAACTGGTATCTCATTCAGACAACATGATGGGAGTTGTTCCAGACAAAAATCCAAAACTGTATTATGAAAAAGCTGCAAGCTTTTAAGACTTCTGCATTATGTGTGCTGAGTTGAAAGGTATATAACAAATAAAGCATGGAACCCCAGTAAGAGAGATAACAGTAATGGCATGATAATTCTGATCTGGAAAATGAGATTCTATACTTGCTTAAGTTGTAAAGTTCCTACAATATGAGTCACAAGTCATTTTAGTCAGTGTTTCTCAAGTGGTAACCAATTATACACTTGCTTTCTAAGCAACTATCTTGAGATCGTGGGATCCAGTTTATAGTTGAAAGGTAAGTTGAAATGAACTATGATGTGAATGTGTATGTAAACGCAAGCATACCAATAAATTTGTTATACCTTAGGTCTTTGGTATACCTTAGGTGTGTATAATATGAATTATAATATGTGCTGTATCTGAACATATATTGTAAAATCCAGTTTATACAGATGAAACATCCTAACAAATTAAAACTCGTGACACTGGAAAATCCATAATGAAAGTATCTATATTCAGATCACATTTTGATTAATAAACAAGGGAGGGTATTACTCAGTGACCAACAAAGATAAAATCAAATACTGAATAGACTATCTTCATTCTATGATACATATTCTGGGAGAAATTGTCCACTCCTAAGTAGAATGTGTATTGTGATGCCCAGATCCAAGTCTCTGCAATGTATCTCCTACAGCTTTGTCTTAACATCCAGACTACTTTCCCTTTCCAGCTAGCCAGTCTCATCCTAGTATCTCTACTCACCTCTTCACCTCTCATATATCCATACATCTTTCCAGCTCTTGTGGCCTGCTTCAGATTGCAGTGGCTTTTCTTTGACATTGCCTTATAATCCAAAGGTGGTCAGGAGACAGGCTGCTAGCTTTTAGTTTCAAAGCATCCTTGGAAGGGTGATCCTCACCTAAGCAAGAGTAACTTGTGCCACCCATTAATCAGTGGAATTTAGTTTTGCCCCAGAGTTATTTTTATAACAACTTTGGTGGCTTCAGTATCTTTGGAGGCTTTGTGGAAATGGCATGTTAAAAATTTGGTCAGCACCAAAAGATGCAATAGGTACAATAAGCACTAGATTTACATAGTCAGAAGCTGCTAAAATCTGAAGTCTTTACTTAAGATAACAAGGAACAGATTTGTTTCAAGATATTTAACTTCCAATTTCAGATAGATTTTCCCTCTACCAGCAAAAACTTCACCCTTGCCAAATTTGTTCCTGTTCTAAAACCAGGAATATTAAAGCAAACATTTTTAAACTACACAAAATTATGTATTTCATTCAGAGAGATGGCTTACAATTATTAGATTCAAACAAACATCTGGTGTAGTAAATTTCAAAAAGCAGGTGATTTTGGCAAGGAAGCATGTGGTACATGATAAGATAACGTTGATGCTATTTAATTTTTAGTGTCTTTTATACTCCCATGATGACATTTCACTACTTTTCTCTCGTAGACAATTGTTTCCTATGTTACAGAGGTCTTCCAAATCTGTAAAAACAAAATGTCATCATGTTCACAGTATGTGTTCTACTTTATTCTCCTGAGTGCATAGCATATTTACTCAAGGTGACGGGATAAATTAACTTTCACAAACTATGATAAATGCAGGGGTTTATAATTAATTTTTTGGAAGAGTTTCTTTTTAGCCCTAATTAAGCAGAGTGTTTTGTAACGTCTCTAAATTTGAACAGGAGCTCAGTCTTGCTGACGTTTTATCGCTATAAATTATCTTGTTGATCTGTACACATATTTCAGCTATATATTAATAATGCCATGTCCACACACTGAAACAGAGTTAAAGAGGTATTCACTGTATACAATACATATAATATGGTCTGGGGTAACTTCTCAAATAAACAGGAGAATCCTTGGATCAACATGTGGAATTAAGAGCATTCTGCAGCTGACATGAAGTCTAAACAATCCAAGTTCTTGCAGTGAATTTGTATTGATGAAAATAATAGAGCAGCAATATAAGACATGGCAAGTAGCAGTGAAAAAAAAAAGAGGGGGGGAGGGAGGGGAACCAAACCACCAAACAACAACACAATGAAAGAAAAGGGTCTTCCTGGATATTCAAGCTATCTGACAAAAAATAATCACAATCTAAATGCATGATTAAAGGAAAGTAAGGATGGAAGGCACTCCTCGCATCAAAAATATGGAAAAGAGAAGTCAGTGGAGGAGGAGAAGAGGGAGAGAATTTTGCTTAATGTAAGTATCAGAGCACAGCAGAGATACTTAAAACTTGATCAAGAATTTGAGTACAGAGTATGACACAAATATAGGCATTATAATGTGCAAGTTTTTAAAACGTAATTAAGCACTGAACTGGGAAATCATTCCCTAGTCTGCTACTCCACCTTCTCTAGCACTGGCCATGCAAATTTTTCATTACAGGGTAATTTTTGTCCTGCTGGGATTTTTCTGTTTCAGGAAACATGTACCTTAAAGATAATCTTGCTCCCGTTGTCTGGGAGCCCTGGGAGTACTGAAATCGACATTTTAATATCATTTCAGAGGATTTCAGTCTCTTCTTTCTCATATTTTTTTTAAGCTTTTCTCAGCCTTTATATTTTCGCTGTCTTGCCCTGCAGAGAGGTTCTGCACTGAACAGGGGGACCTCCTTCAGGAGGACCAAGTAGCCAAGAAGACTCATAAGACACACACTATACATGCACTGGTAAGCCATACGTTTGGCAGCTAACCACAAAAGTCTGAAACATTTCAAGTTAGGCAAGAATAGTATCAATAATTAACCACAAGCTGGGAGACCTTCATCAGTAACAACACGTGGAAATGCTGAAAAGCCCCAACAGCTCATTAGGAAAGACTGACTAATAAACCCTTGTGACCTTGGCTGCTCCTTTGAGCTGCAACTCCACTTCACCAGCCAGAAGCACACACGATACAGATTCTCTTCTATTTGTGCATGCTGGGACATGAAAATTCGGTGAAGAATACACAAAGCAGCTAGCAACCTTATGGACACATTTCATCTTGTAAAGGTTAAAAAATAACAATCCCAGTATTCCGAAGCAAAATTTTATTACCGAAAGTCAGCATATTATCCACTTCTTAAATGTTGTTTTGTTAAATACTGTAGCATATCAAAACTTTCAAAACCCTTTGTCATTGGCCCCCATATTTTAATAGTAGATCTCAAAACATAGTGGCTTCTGACGAATCGTGAAACCCCTATCCTATACACGAATTCACATATGCACTTATAAAACCAAAGGGAGAAGAAAAATACTTTTTTTTTCTGGAAAGGAATCATAAAGATCCCTACTAAGAGCATCCAGGTAAGAAAATTTTCACCTGAATCCACTTTGTTGTAATAGACTATCTACAACAGAGAAGATTAAGACAAATTAAAATATTGTTAAACGTTTTGATTTGGTGTTAAAGCATTTAATTTCTGATGTTCTTTCTGAAGGTGAAATGAAATTTCACGTTTATGTACAAGTAAAAGACATTTTAAATTGTCAAAATAAAAGTGAAATCACCCACTTACATAAGAGTTTTTTTGATAAGCATTGTGGCATACAACAGCTTTCAGCACTATTCACCACTGCCACCCACAGTCAAATTACTAATGTCGAAATGTAGCAGGGAGAAGCAGCACCTTTTGTTACACTCGTTATGAAGGAGCAAAGGAAGCATTCACAAATGGAAACACACAGACCTGAGGGAAAACAAATGTGAAAGTGGAAAGACAAAGGGCCAGGGAAAGACTTGTGAAGCATGAGAGATGTTAAAACAGATTTGAAAAGAATGAAAAAGGTTGTCATACAGGTAAAGCTTTATTACTTCTCTCAGTAACTGAGAAAATGCTTTGATGTCTTTGTGGTCTCAGTACAAAATAAAAATGAATCATTCTGACATTATCAGACATTTTTGACTGGTGCTATGACTTTCCCATTCACGCTTTTTTTTCTTCCACATCTTTCAACCTTTTTCTATGGCACTTTGAGGCATTGGTCATTAATCTCAATTTATGATATGAAATTGTTTTTAAAGTTAAGCAAGTTCACTTCTACATTTCAGCTCTTGAAGCCTTTGCAAAAATGCAAACATTACTAAGGAGACCACAAAGGTCACTATGAACACCCCATGATACATTCTTCTCTAAATGAGGCCAGCCTGTTCTTTCATAATGTCATGAGCAGTCATACACCAACTGTAATTACTGTTAACTATTTCTTAAGTTTCAGTAATATGTTCATAACTATGTTAGATGTAACTACAGGTATTTCCTTCTAAAATTTGCTATATTTCAGTGATGTAGAAATATTACTACATATGTTAAGTATAATATATATTAGATATAATACATAATATGTATAATTTACAAGCAATCTATAGTTTATATTCTATTGTTATCAAATATTTGTTATTATTACTTACAGAGTATATTATATAATGTGCATAATATATAGTAATATTATTATAAAATCCTGTGATTAATGGCTAAAGACACTATTATTCTCAGTTTGGGAAACACGTAAAAGATGTAGTGTGTTGGTGGAAACCTAATAATCTCCATCAGAGAGAAAGATCCATCCTATCCCATGTTATAGGACATTTTAGGACTTTAATTCCATCCATTCCATTCCAAAAGCAGTATCAAACTTCTATGTAACTGAAGATGAAGGGATATTTGGTACCCTTGTGCTAACGGGAAGAAGGAGAAAATAGGGAAAAAGCTTAACTTCTTAATGCGTTTTATCAAATGAATTTAGAGAAAAAATATGCTACATCCTTGTGCAACTATGTTAACTATTAAATATTGCAATCAGAACATTGCCTTAAAGTCAATTTCTTCTTTTCAGAAGTCAGTAGTCCATTTACAATATTTCAATTTAATGTTAAGATGCTGCCATTTACTTAGTTGGTTATTAGATATTGTAGACTTGATTCTGTAGGGAAAAATACTATTAAGGTGATGACAGCTACTACTTATCTATCAAGCAACTTTGATTCTAGTTCCGTGATGTGCAAGCTAATTTCTGACCTAAAACTAAGACTGTGCCAGATCCACCAACAGTGGGCAGGATGATACCGCCACACCTACTCTCACCATTTAGAAGGACGTATGGAATTTGCACACATACAGAGAAGCTGTGAAGTGCTTTGGGAACTTCTTCTGAAAGACTGAACTGACATCTAGTGGCAGAAGTAGGAAAGTGAAAAATTCAACAAATAGTTTAATGTCTTAAAAATACATATTCTTTTTTTTTTTCAAATAACAGGTGAAAAATTCAAGAAATTTTTTGAACACAGTAACTAATAAACATAGTTAAAGGTAAATGGGTTAAAAAAAGTATGTGTCTCTACTACATTACCCTTTCTAAAGATCATCTTCATGTGGATGATTCAGTTGTATTGTGTACACTAATGAACCCATTAAGAGATATTCTGAATTATTCTGATTGTTATGCAGTACTATATTGTACATATTCATCAATAACTGACTTGGTGTAATAAATGCTATAATCTTAATTTCATTAATATCCACACTACATGACTAGAATTGACTTCACGTGACATCAAAAAAAAAAAAAAAGGAATAAAGTTTCAAGTTACTGTGATAACATAAAGATATAAAGATAGCAACATAAAATATACACAATACTGTCGTTCACCCTCCCTGTGCAGTGTTTATTCTACATCCTTCAAGACTGCAACATTCTGCAGCATCTTTCTTATGACTGGAGCATCTTTCTTATGAGGAAAGACTGAGAGATCTGGGTCTGTTCGGCCGGGAGAAGAGATGGCTGAGAGGGGATCTCATCAGTGTTTATATATATGTCAAGGGTGGGTGTCAAGAGGATGGGACCAGACTCCTTTCAGTGATGCCCACCGATAGGATAAGGGGCAACAGGCACAGGCTGAAGCCACCACATTTTTCTGTTATACTCTCAAAGAAAAAAATGCAACAAGTTATTACATTAAATCAAAAAACAATTTTACTTCCCTACACATTCCCATATGGAATTTTACAATGTAAAGTTCAATATGTACAGCAGTATGTAGTAATTCATATTTTTTTGTCTTAAAATATGTACAGCAGTATGTAGTAATTGATATTTTTTTTTTGTCTTAAAATACATCTTTACCTTCCTTCAAATAATGAAAAGCCAGAGGAAAGAGAGTATACAGACAACGTCTGGTTTTCTCTAATGCATTCCATTTTTACCAGTGTAAATGCTAGTAACATAAAGAATGAAAAACAATCATGTCTCTTTGCTGTTATATTTAAATATTACAGACTGAAGCAATCTCAAGGAAAAGTAATAATTTTTAAATGAATCATGAAACCCAAGAAAAATTCTTTGAAATGAGAGACAAAATAATAAAGGCTAACAACAGAGATGCAAAGAAAAAAAAAAATGTTCTTTAAAATGTTTGAACATGGGGAACACAGGAGAAAGAACCTCTTAAAGTAGATGGACTATAAAAAAGGGGAAAAAAAGTTTAAAATGACACCCTTTCATTTAGAAAACTACTAAAACTTAGAAGCAGAACTAACAATTTATGATTTACTAAAGCAGCAGGACCATGTAGCAGCATCTGACTCTCAGATTTCACCCACTATAAAAAATAAGAGGCTGCAGTAAGATTTGACATTCTCTTCACAAAATGAATAACTTAGTGTTGACCTTTTTTGGATACAGGACATATTAACAATATAGGAATTGAATATTTTCAGCCTAAATGTTTTTTAGATTATTCATCTGGCACTATATAGAAATTTTCACATGACATTCTACACGTTCCAAAGAAATAAACAGTTCCAAACCAACTGTAGAAACAAAAAGGACACATCTATGATGGGTCACATTCTACTATAATGAATTCTTTGTCAAGGAGATACAGGGAAAGAACAGGAGCATTACTCAGACGGCATAGCATTCAGAAGCCATGAAAGCATGTGATAATATAATTTATTCATCAGTACTATATACTATAACCTATGTGCAGACTCTGTTTCAGGAAATCCTTGAAACACCAGCTGTTGGAAACGGCATACTAGGGCAACATTTCTCAGCAATTTAATCACTATGCATCTTTTATGAACTTGATGCCTTACACCATTCTGGGCTGAGGTACAAAAATCAAGCAGCACAATGTTAAGGAAGGGGCATGGAGGCAGTGGTAGTAGAAGCAAAATGGAAGAGACAATGAAGACACTTAGACTTGCCAAAAAACCCAAATCATACAGGACCCCCACCATAAAGGAAGAAAGCATTTCTCGTATGCGTTTTCTAAGCACCCACTGCTGGAGACAGGATACTTGCTTCAACTGCGCTTTGGTATGGGAAGTTTTTACATCCATCAGTATTGTAAAATATCTCAGGAATCATCAGCCTTACAAACTTGAAAACAGAACTCTGTGCAAGGTCTCCAGTAACTTACGAGTAACTCCAAAATGGAAATCCAAAAATCTTCTTTGAATTATGTCTTGCATACAATAATCTAAGTATTATTTTTCTGAATCAGTTATTTTTTCTGAGCATTATGAGGTAGACCTCTCGCTTCAATCTCATTACCTATAAGGCCTACAAATCATATCACCTTTTCTGTTTTGCCTTTGGAACTACACAGTGTGAGATAAACCAGTACCAAACAGAAATAATCACCAAATACATGCAATGTAAGAAAACATGATCTGTAGGACATTGTTGCTAAGAATGCATAAGTCTTCTACTAATCATGGACAGCAAATATTTGATTTTAGCTCATTTCTAATTATAACTACATACATACAAAAAATGGTGAGATTTTATGGTACTGAAAGTTACATCACGATTTCACTTTTCTGGAAACAACCCACTCACAATTTCCTTACTACTAAACAAGATAACATGTAAACACAATTATTAAGACCTGATGATATTTGAGGAAAAGTTAAATAATCCAGATAAAAAATAATAAACTGATTTAAAAGAGAATGTTTATATCATTTGAAGTTATGAGCAGCAAATAAATTAATCTACTTCTTCTTCAGTGTCTTTCAGATGTACTCTTGTGAGAAACAACATATGCAAGACAAACATTAACATTCTTTCAATGAAAGATGAAATTGGAGAGATTGTTTTTTCATTATGCTTGTCAGTACCTGTCTCCTCTTCCTCTAACATTTCCAGGGTTGCTGGTGATCCACAAACACATTTTTCTCTCTCACTGAGACTATATGTTCTCTGAAATGCCATCTCAAAATGAACAAATCCTCCTCACATGCACCTGCTGTTCTTGTGTGTGAGAGTTATGCTATTCTTTATAAAAGTTATTAATTGCATTTATTGTACATTACTGTTGTATTTACTTTAGTGCTAGCTTGCATTTCCCTGTACTGAATTTTAAGAGATGCTGCACACACCAGACTCTTTGCCTGTCCTGTCCACTACACAAGCTGTTACCATCATTCCACTCCTGTCTACTCGAAGACCTCACTGAGCTTTCCACGCTTCATAGGTTTTACATTCATTGTTGTCTCAGCCTTTGTGCAGACACAAAGACAAAGATACTCTGTGTCATACAAATACTGTACTTGTACTAGTCCAATGATTGCTATATGTGATCTGCCTAATGACATGGCCAATGTTATCCTGGATTATCAGACTCCCGGTGTTAGTAAATTTGGGATTTTTCCTATTCTATTCACCTTAATGAAGACAAAGAATATACAGAATGCAGAATGTTTTGTACTTGATGACTTGTAATATAAGGATTTAGCATATGGACCTGTATTAGAACACAATGCAGCTATGCTTAAGAATATATCACAATTGGAGAGAAAAGGAAGATGCTGTTAATTTTTCTTTAAACTAAGACTGCTCAACAAATTCACTGCAAGTTATACTGCCATTTAAGTTCCCGTTTTTAAGATAAAACCACTTCCTTGTTATATTTCACTTTGCTTAGCGGAGTCAGTTCTTAACATTTGATGGAAATATAGGTTTGTCCTACTAACATCTGTAAAATGCACCAGAGTCAGGGAAAGAAAAAATCATTACAAAAGCATACCTTTAATGTTTCAATTTCTTCTTTGTGTTCTCTCTTCAAATGCAAAATCGCAGCTTGGTACTCTGTAAGAGTAAAAAAAGTACATTCCATTAGAGTTAGAAAACAATTTGCTATCTTCAGCATAGTATATTTCATACACCACCGCTGGGTCCAGAATGCAAATGTAGGCTCTTCAACAGAAGACATTTCACAAAGGTGATGGAAAAGAAAATCTGAATATACTAATTAGCATTCTTTTCTGAGATCACATGACCAGATTTTACATAGTGTTTCTGAGACCAAAGGATAAAGCAAAGAGGTCTTCAACAATGAGAGAGGAAAACGGGTGGGAAGATACATCAAACTGAAGTAACAAGAGGTAACTTTAGTTTTGCTTAGCTTTGCAGATAAATGTGGAGCTGATAGGATATTATGATACATGCTTGCACACCGATATCTGAATTCTGACTAATGAATTGTAAACATACAATCACTATACACACGCAAATTGGATAAAACAGCAATCACAAATACAAATGAAGACCTGGAAAAGTACACAATAGCAACAGATACAAAAAATTCTTTGTCTTAAGTACAGCAGATGAAGATTAATTACAAGGCTTAAGTACCTTCACATGGTAATAAACAGCTCTTTCATTTAGTAGGAATATAACAAAATACAAAGGTATAACAAAATTGAAAGCATGAAACTTAAAGCCAGAGAAAATGAAATCATCAGTGCAAAAACTAGGAGGCTGGGCATTGATTACACAGGTGTAGTAATGGGTGTAATGTTAAGGTAAAACTTTACCAAATGGACTTCTAGAAACTGGGTCTCATACTACGGTTTTTCTCAGTCCATAACCATGGCTACAGCTGGCCAGATGAAGAAAGAGAAGACCTTTCATTACAGCTGTGTAATGATTTAAGAGAAGTCTGTCCTCTATAAGACATTGGCCCAGAAGCTACAGCCCTCCTAAACATGCAACTGCAGTTCATTCTCAGAGCATCAAAGCCCCACTTCTATCTGCTTCCAAATCAAAATGCATCCAAAAGTGTATTTCTAGTTCCCTGGCTTGGCTTCTGCTTCCTTGACTAAAAAAGGAATCAAATCCTAATTTAAGCAAGGATTGAAAACAGTCCAAAGACTACATTTTGCTGCCAATGTTATCTAATGCTAAAGGGGTTTGTATGGTCCCTGGAACAGTAGAACCAATAAAATAGCATTAGAACATCAAAGCATGGAACAAAGCACTAGATCAGTAAAATATTCCAACGCTTAGGTGCTTTTATCTTTTTTTTGCTTTTTTAATTTTTTTCCTTTTTCTCTCAAAAGTACGTGGAGGAAAGAGAAAAGGAAAGGTAACCTGGTCATCTCCCTGAAATCTGTATGATGTGCAAGCTTTTAATGTAAAGCTACTTTTTTCAAACACAGATGAGGCCATATGCAAGCAGCTGAATTGATACACAAAATCAAAAGAAAAAGTAAAAAGTTGGGTGATTCCAACTAGTAACTGCATCTAGCTAAAATCCTTCTTCCCCTCTAATGGCCTCTACTTGGAGCTTTCCAGCATAGGAAATTTGCCTGACAGCTCTGCTGGCGTCACAACTGGTTAGGTCGATGGACTTTTAGGTCTTCTGTTGTTAACCCCTTTGACTGGTTGGTAGTCCCTCTGGCAAAAAGCTCTGCTTATCCATTCACCTAAACAGGACTTAAGAAAGCAGCTGCCTCAGGTCTCCAGAAATAGTTGTGACCCTTCTGGCACCTCAGCTGGTTAACCATAGTCTGAGTTTGCAGGGCATGAATCTTACCAGCATCCTGACTTTAAATTTTTATGGCCACATGGTGACTGAAGCAAACAACAGGCTTTGACAATGCTGCTAACCATCAGTTCTTAGTCTGGCTAACAGGACACAGATCTACAGATCCACCTTAACAAAAGATCTACTTTCTATGTGGGATTGCTCAAGGCTTAACATTCTTTGGGATTTGAGTAAGAGAGTCATAGTTCACATGTGCTGACATAGACCTGCACTGGCACCAAAAGCAGATTTTTCAGCATTTCTACCCATTCCCAACCCTCTGTTCCTTACTTTCTTATTTTGGCACAGATGTTTGTGCAGCTAGAGAACGACTGGAGAACTCTGATGGATGAAACCTATTCTCCCTTTTACACAGTGTAAAAAGTCAAAGAATTTTTTAAAAATTAAGTATATGCCATTTTTTTGTGGCAGACATTTTGCAAAATACCATAATTTTAAGTTATTTAAGTTGGCACATGTTTTCTATTACTTCTTCTAGCTGAACAGAGATTGCATTGTTGAATCTTTGTTCTAAAGCAGAAGAGAGAGAACAGCAATTATTTTATGGCTTACTTATACCTTAAAATATGCTTAGAAAGTACTAGATCATAATAATTAATGAACCTAGTTCATTACTTTAAACAATGCTACTGCATAAAAGCAAGTGTATCATTAATTTATATACTGTAACATATTCAATAGATTGTCTACTATGCAATAAACTGACATTCTACAGCATAAGTTTCTTTTGTTTCTTTCTACCACTATATTTCTTTAACTAGAAGATACTTTCTATTGGCTAGAAGCTGACACCTGGAAAAGTACCTTTCAGTTCTTCTCAAGCAAACACTTATTTTGGTGTGTAAGATATTATAATGAAAAAGGAATCACATCACTGTTATAGTTTTGTATAATACAAAGTAACTAATGTCTTTCCCTTTCATATTTTTTTATGATGTCACCCTAATTTCTATATCCATCCTACATGGATAGTTAACATCCCAAGAAAACATCCTGCACATAGAGATGGCACTCTGAATCATTAAAACACTGAAGAATTTGACTAGAAAGAATAGTCAAAAAATCAGTTTCTGAAGATACTGCTGACAGAACCATAAAGTTTAATTATGCAATGGTGTTGGGATGCTGCTTAGAATGGTAAAATCACAACAGCAAAGTAAACAGTAATGGCATGTTTATAGAAGTAACTCTGCTGCAAACAAAATATAGGCAGGGCTTTATAAACTGAGTTCTTAAATTCCATTTAGCTCACAGAGTCATCTACACTACAGAAACAATTCAGAAGTACTAGAACCTCTAAATTATCAGTGAATGCTTCATCTAGTTACAAATTAACTATGACAGAGTTTAAGAAATTCCATACAGCTCTGTGTGTAGCCAGCCTGATTCTCATATAATCACTGTAACTCATCTAGCTTTATGAGTTAAGACACATGAAGGTATGTGGAGAGTTCTCAGAGCCCACTGAGATAGAAGGTTGCAACTGGACTTCATGACCTCCCACTTCCTGGTACTACAATATCTTAAGGACCTTCAAGACCAACATGGAAATAAAGCTTCTAATCAGAGAGCCACAGAATGGCTGATATTGGAAGCGACCTCTTGAGGACAACTGGTTCAACACCACCCTGATAGCTGCTTGCCCAGAGCTATGGCCAGACAGCTTTTGAATGCTTCCATGAATCTCCATCCTCCTCATCCTCTCTGGGCAACCTGTGCCAGTGCTCAGTCACCCTCACAGTGAGAAAGTGTTTCCTGATGTTTAGCTGGACCTTCCTGTGTTTCAATGTCTGCTCACACTGGTCCTGTCACTGGGCACCACTGGGAAGAGCGTGGCTCCCCGTTCTTTACACCCTGCCTTACAGATCCAAACTGATCTTGCATCGCAAGGTGACTTTTTATTGTATCGCATGCCAGCATAGCACCTAGTTTGTGTAATGTCAGAGGGGTTGTATTTTCTGAGGTCTTGAAGTTGTTCATTCATAACAGAAGCTGATTGTACAAACATCCTGTTGTACTCTCCTAGTCTCCAAGCAGCCTGCCAGGAAGACAGTGTCTTGAGGGCATAAATAAGTTAGCTATCCCTAATGTAGACATTACTCTGAAGGGCTTTTGAAATAAATAAATCAGATACAAACCAGATGGCAAGTGCTCCTAACTGAAAAATGACCACAAGCAAATTAGGATTTAATTACTGAGAAAACAGTTTTAAACTGTAGTGCTTTATATAAGGAAAACAAGCAAAAAATTAATCTCACTGCATAGATTCAGCTCTAACTCTTAATTTTCATTTGTTACTTCTAATTTACTGCTTTTTCCTTTGTTTTGAGAGGACTCCATCCCAAGAAAAAATTAATAAATGATGGAATTTGTTGCCCATTTGGGCATACTCTATACTTACGCGACTTGATGCTTCCTTCAGTTAATAGTTATAACCCACTGCAGCTAAAGCAAACGTCCCTAAAATTGGATGTTTTTTCTAAGATATTTTTGCTACAAAAGTAGAAGAAAATACCTAGTTTGGAAAGATAATCTCATTGTAGGCCATTAAAGCAGCAGAATGCTGGAAAAAGGAGCTGAATTTCTTTCCAGGAACTGAATCAGTTCCTAGAAGACACTTGAAAGTGAAGTGAATTAAGTAAAACCACCTTGCTTTGCATTACCCATGTCAAATATTCCTAATTTACAGAGTTTTGGGAGCACTTTTGTTCCTATTTCTACAGACCTCTGAGAAGGTAAACTGAGAACTGCCACAGTGCAGTGGTGTGACTGTGAAATAAAAATAATTCCATTTCATAGCACACAAATTTGTATCTCTATTGAGACAAGCCAAAAGCCTATTTTGTCTAGTATCCTGTCTCAGCAGCTAAAAAGCAGATGACATGTAAAAAATTAAAAAGCAGCAAAAAGGTGGTAGTACTTTTCCAGTACTACTGGAAGCACAGCAACCTGATTTGCAATTCAGGAACTTTCTAAACCAGAGAAGTTGTTTTAATATTTAACAGTTTGCAAGTGGATTCCTCTTCCTAGAAAACACATTGCTGACCTTAAAACTCCTGCAAGCAGACAACGTCCTGCAGCAAAGAGTTAATTGCACATTAGGTAAAGACCCTTTTGTTATTTTGAATCTGCACCTGTTTGGTTCATTTGATGCCTCCAGTTCCTGTGCTAGAAGAAACAGTTTGCAGCCTCAGCAAGTTTGCTGACAATATAAAACTGAGAGATGAGGCTTATAAGCTGGAGGGTCTTGCTGCCATCTGGAGGGACCTCGACAGGCTGGAGAAATGGCCTGACAGGAACCTCGTGAAGTTCAATGAGGGGAAGTGCAAAGTCTTGCATCTGGGGAGGTACAACCTCAGGCACCAGGATGGACTGGGGGCCAATCGGCTGGAAGCAGCTTTGCAGAAAAGGACCTGGGGGACACCAAGTTGAATATGAGCAAGCAATTGTGCCCTTGAGACAAAGAAGGCCCACAGTGTCCTGGGCTGTGTTAGGAGGAGTCTTGCCAGTAGGGTGAGGAAGGTGATGTAAAATTAATGACTTCCACTGGGTGGCAGTTTTGTTCTCCATTAATAACCTTTTTTCTTTTATTTTCTTTTATTTTCTTTTATTTTCTTTTATTTTCTTTTTTCTCTTTTTTTTTCCTGAAGTCAAACTATAATTCACCAATTTATAGTTATATATAAACTACTTTTTTATTCTGAATATCTGAATATTAATGTGTTATGTCATTAGTTTTTCATCTAGATTTTTATTTTAATACAGTTTTGTGTCTTAGCTTTTTCCTAATGACTGTTAGATTGTGTTTGATAGTAACATATATATCTGAAATTTCCTTGTTCTGCTATATGTTTTTAGAAGGTGTTTGGGAAAAAAAACCCCACAACTTATGGAGTGGTCAACTAGACTAATGTCATGATCCTGTTCTGCCACTCATAGATACAGTCAATATTAGAAAGTATCATAACTTTAACTCCAGTCATACTATACTTGGTTCTGCCTACACACAGCTGCAGGAAAAATCAATTATAATTAATACGTTATCTGATTTTACACAAATATTTTACAATTGAACATTGCAAAGACAGAACCAGTGCAAATTTGATAACATTCTTCCTTGGCTAACTTCCAGTTTTGGTATCAGTCTGTTTCTTTATTTTAAAGTAGGCTGGCAATATGGATCATGTAAAGATAATATTGACTGAAAAGATATCAGTATATCAGGAAAAGAAATCTGGATCTAAACCCAAGCATTTTTTAAATATTTTCTTTATCATAAGGTACTACAACATTTGAAACACATCAGTTAAAGCATGAAATTAACATCAGATTCAAAGTAATGGGTTGCAAGAAGGAAATTAGGTTGTGTTTTAACTAAATACCCATGCAAGGAGGAAGCAACTCTGTGTCCTGTAATTGCATCAAATATAGTATATGAACAGATATGAGAATGATTGTGGAAGCACAATGGAAAAGCTGAAGAAGCAAAACAAGACAATTAAAATAAATTAATAATTGAGATGGACAAGAGGTGAACAAAGGGCTTAAAATGCTCTAAGAAGGCAGAAACGGAATTCATTATAGAATCACAAACATCAGCTGTGTGAAAACAACAGAGTATCACACATCGTGAAACAGTGGACAAACGCCTATAACCATTCATGCATCACGTCTTCTGAAGCAGAATGTACAAATACTCTAAAGAACATTAGAGGTGTACAGATACAACAGCAGAAGGTTTTATTCACGTTCTCTTGAATAACAATTTAAAAACAAAAGTACCTGGAACCCAGGAAGTTGACAGATACCAAAACTTACATACAGGCAAAATGAAACACAATAGAGAAAGGTCGCTCATCCTGATGAAAGTTATACAAAAGCACACAGTTTTTAATCGTTATTGTATTTTATAACAGTGAGTTTTAAAGCTTAACACAGAATAATCTGAAACAAATGAAGATGTGTTCAATATATTGGACTAATTTTTACATCACTATGTTTTCTAAAATTTTGGCCCTCAAAGCTAATCTTATAAATAAAAGGTATAACAGATGACTGCTCATATCTACCATTAATAATTATAAACCCCAAGTATCTAAAATAGGAGCATATTCTAGTATTACCAGGCCCTTGATATTTGAATACAAATGAGTCTATCGGTATTTACTGCCCCACCCGTTCAGCTTTAGTATTTATTCTCACTTTCCAGGATAAACATGATCTCCAAGCAATACACCTGTTACTTCTTTGGGCCTGTTGGGGTCTATGGTGTCTACAGAGAAAGTTGAGCTAGGATATCAAGGTGTTAAGGATGTTGAATGGAGGGTTTTGTTTGAGCTGACTTCCTTAACACACACAGAATTCCCAAATAACTACACCTCTAATCATTTCAGCTATAAATTCAGAAGACCTCCAAAATCTGAATCGTGTATCTGTATGATCAGTAAATATTGTTTACTGCATTCAAGAAGTTGCATAGGCCAGAATTCCTTCACCTCAGAACTCCAGCTTTTTAGGGCATAGATGAGTGGTATGATTTTCTTTTACTGTTCCACAAACAATTCTAAGATGTTGTTTACTTATTTTTTCTATTGGAAAGGAGGGAAAAAATGTAAGATTTTTATGGGATGGGAAAACCTAATAGCTCGCCCATTTGCCCAGTCTCCAAGCAGGCAGGAAATCACCTGAGTGGCCTGAAACTCTAAATACCTAAGAGTTTCTAGGACCTCCACATCATCACTATAGTCCTGTAAGGTGGGGCCTTCTTCGAGTGAAGGAAATGGGAGGTGCTAGCAATTGAGTTGTCAGGGAGAGATGAGTCTGTCAGACCAGACTCTTCAGAAGTCCACTTAATGGCAGTTTCTACAGACAATCTGACTTTCCTGCCCTAAGATCTTTGATGGTATGTCCAGGGAAATTCTAACAAATTCCAATGTAAGTTGCTTTAATTAAGGCAAAAATGTCTGAACACCATCTTATTTCCTAAGAAGTATTCATAAAGCTGTAATAAACATGAGTGGACTTTCATTCTGAAACTTCAAAGGAACAGCACAAGGCTTCAACGTCCTTTGGATTTATTTCTTCTAATATGATGTCCACTTGCATCACCATCTAAATGGTGTTCCATGGTAGAATTAAGGACTAACTTGTTCTTCAGTGATATAATGCATCAAGAGTTTATCCTGGTCATAAGGTTCATTTATAGGTCTTGTAAAATAATCACATTGAATATTCATGAACAATATCTAGTATTCCTAGCTCAACTACAAAAAAAAAGAATAAAAAAAAGAAAACAAATCTTAATCCTTAGAAAGTTTTAACTCAGCAGATTGCTTATACTGCAATTGTTGGAAAAGCTTGGGAACAGGAAACAGCTAAATGAATAAACAAATGATCATCCATACACAGTATAATGACAGGTTCTCAGCTTACAGAAATAAAGAAGATAGGCCAGAGATACTAAAGCAATATATTACACTAAAAGAAGGACTAAGAAAGAATTTATTGTTCTCCAGAAAAGCTGTTTTAATCACTAGGGAGTCATTATTCCATCATTTGAGAATGTCTTTAGGAGGCTTTTATTAAAATACTTAATTTTTAAAAAAAGGCAGACCGAAATTTAAGAGTACTTTATGTACATTACGGATTACATAAACTCAATGCCAAAAAAAAGTAGTATACTTATAAAAAGTACACAGGTTCACCACCTCCAAGACACAAGAATGAAGCTAGTCAGGCTTCACCTAAAATACCACAACAGCCCGCTGCTATCTCAGCTGTCAGAGAAGGACCCTTTAGAAGATCTCACCCTCTCTCAAGGATGAGAGGGTCATTAGGGGCAGCCAACATGGCTTCACCAAGGGGAAGTCATGCTTAACCAACCTCATAGACTTTTACGAGGACATAACCAGGTGGATAGATGATGGCAAAGCAGTGGATGTGGTCTACCTTGACTTCAGTAAAGCATTTCACAGTCTCCCACAGCATCCTTGCAGCTAAACGGAGGAAGTGTGGACTGGACAGTCAGGTAGTGAGGTGGACTGTGAACTGGCTGAAGGAAAGAAACCAGAGGGTTGTGGTCAATGGGGCAGAGTCTAGTTGGAGGCCTGTATCTTGTGGAGTCCCTCAAGGGTCGGTACGAGGACCAATACTATTCAATATATTCATCAATTACTTGGATGAGGTAATAGATTGCACTGTCAGCAAGTTTGCTGATGACACTAAACTGGGAGGAGTGGCTGACATGCCAGAGGGCTGCGCTGCCATCCAGCGAGAACTGGACAGGCTGGAGAGTTAGGAGGGGAAAGATTTAATGAAATATAACAACGGCAAGTGTAGAGTCTTGCATCTGAGCAGGAACAACTCCAGGTTCCAGCAGGAAAAGCTCCAGTATAAATCTGGGAATGACCTGTTAGAAAGCAGTGTAGGGGAAAGGGACCTGGAGGTCCTGGTGGACAGCAGAATGACCATGAGCCAGCACTGGGCACTTGTGGCCAAGAAGGCCAATGGCATCCTGGGGTGTATTAGAAGGGGGGTGGTTAGTAGATTGAGAGAGGTTCTCCTCCCCCTCTACTCTGCCCTGGTGAGACCACATCTGGAATATTGTGTCCAGTTCCGGTCCCCTCAGTTCAAGAAGGACAGGGAACTGCTGGAGAGAGTCCAGCGCAGGGCAACAAAGATGATTAAGGGAGTGGAGCATCTACCGTATGAGGAAAGGCTGAGGGAGCTGGGTCTCTTTAGCTTGGAGAAGAGGAGACTGAGGAGTGACCTCATTAATGTTGTTTATAAATATGCAAAGGGTGAGTTTCACGAGGATGGAGCCAGGCTCTTCTGGGTGACAACCAATGATAAGAGAAGAGGCAATGGGTACAAACTGGAACACAGGAGATTCCACTTAAATATGAGAAGGAACTTCTTCACAGTGAGGGTGACAGAACACTGGAACAGGCTGCCCAGGGAAGTTGTGGAGTTTCCTTCTCTGGAGACATTCAAAACTCACCTGGATGCCTTCCTGCGTAACCTCATCTAGGCGTTCCTGCTCTGGTGGGGGGATTGGACTAGATGATCTTTCGAGGTCCCTTCCAATCCCTAACATTCTGTGATTCTGTGAATCTGTGATTTCCGCATACACGGAACAACATAAATGCTTTGTAATATGCCTTATTCAGATATTTCAGTTACTTCAGCAACCAATTCCAGAAGTAACAGGTCATTGTAGGAAAAAGAGGAATACTATCAGAAAATCCTCTTTTAAAATAAACTGAGTTCCAACTCAGCTTCAGTTAGTTATCACATATTCTATAATAATTCAATAATTCCAAAGACCTGCTTAAAAGGAGTTTCCAGGTCATGAAGGTTTGTACAAAATAAGTTCCTTAAGCTCCATTTGAAATCCAGCAATGGCCAGGGTCCTGTGTATCCTGCTCTTGGTTGGACACAAAACTGAGCAAGAAAACGCAGAAAGACACAGCAGGGGCTATATCTGAAATAAACTTCCATAAATCACGTTAATATCGTTCATTCACTTTCTTAAAGCACAACTGAATCTTCTTTTCCTTCAAAATACATCCTTACTGATCCGTTGTCAGTTACTAACTTATTAACCCTCACACGGTTTTCAACAGGATTTTATTGTATTATTTTGGCAGAGTTAAATGTGCTCTTGTTTTGAATAAGGACCAGTGTGTGTCCAAATACATCAGTGTCATGGAAAAGTAAAAAGCTATCATCCCTTTAATCCTTCCAAAGTGACTGGTAAACAGGGTAAACTCAGTTCTTGTACAAAAAGCTCAGTTTCCATAAAAAAAAAAAAAAAAAAAAAAAAAAAAAAAAAAAAAAAAATAAAAAAAAAAAAAAAAAAAAAAAAAAAAAAAAAAAAAAAAAAAAAAAAAAAAAAGAAGTAATTCACCGGTTCTCTATTGTGATATTCATCCGATCAGACTTCAAATCTTATCTTTGTAAAATTTCACTCTCAGCATCAACCTAAGTTCCACTCACTTTAGTGGGATGTTGGCCACCGAAACTGAAGTAACACAAACCAGAATTCTGAAAACAGTTCCTTATCTATATTACAGAACTTGAGTGGTCTTTATTAAATTTTTAGTCTTAAAGAATGGTAGGTACTGCAGACTCTGCCTTTAACACTTTTATTTCATCAAGGAAAGGTAAATACTGCCTTTACAGTAACAAAAGAGACCAAAGACTAGACACAGACGGACAACATTACACTGTTCCACCCACCTGGTGGTCCCTCCTTGTAAAGCTTTAGGAGAGCTAGAGATAAAAGCATAAGTAAGATTGTATTTAAGCTTCACACAGGAAATGTATAGTTTTACGCTCATTAAATATGAATCCTAGCGGGGAGCCTAGCAGACTCCCTGCTTTTTATTCATTATTACAAACATACACCTACTTCAGCCAGTATTTTCAGCTCCCATTTACATAATTTTATCTTGCAAAAAATTATATATTGTTTATGAACTGCTTTATTTCTTAAGTGTTCCTAGGTATTAGCACAGTCCATCAAACCAAATCAAAAGCAAATAGCAAGTATCTAAATACATTTCTATAATGTAAAAAAATCCCATGGATATTCCCTAGTTAACCATAAGCCACGTGCAGTAACACTATGAAAACAAACTGGCAAATATATCTATAAAGCTCTTGGCTTGATATATACACAGAATTGCATATTGCACAATGTAGAATGATTAAATAATTTATTTTATTCTTTCCTCAAGATTTTCAGTTGGAAATAACAATGGTGCTCACTCATTATTGTCTTCTCATGTTGCTTGGTAAGGCAAGTAGAGCAACGCAGATCAGAAATCTCAGCCTCTCCTGACAGATTAACTCTGTACAATCTCATTAGAAGACACACATTTGGGGTAGGAACACTTTCAAGAATTCCTTGGGGTTTTTTAAGTTGTTTCTAAAATATGCAGCTTTTAAAAAAGGATAGACTGTGCAATAAGAGTGGCCAACATACGACATATGCCACCAGGTGGTAGAAATAAAGCATATAAAATATTGCTAATGATTAGTAAGGTAGGAGGCATGCCTCACTGTTTTGCAAAGAAAATATACACTATAGCATGCATGTTTTTCCGTAATGCATAGAAAACCAAACATAAAATAAAATCTGGATGTTTTGGACAACCTATGCAAATGACATACCTTCAATTGTATAATCACACAGAAATTATCTGAATACAGAGCAGCAATAATGTTTGCAAACACATGCAATACTTGCTCATGTAAATCTTTGTCATGATGCTGAGCAAGTTTCACTGTTCATCACCATCTCTAAGAGAAAAGGTACAAGTGCTCACTACAAATCTGGTGACCTGAAAATTTAACCCACAACTTTGGGAATACTGGATACAAGGAGTCACAATGTTTCAAGTTGCAATTTTAATTCGTGAAACTGTTGCCAAAAGGAAGGCACGCACGCTCAAATACTACTCAGTTTTACTCTATTTGTGTTCATAACTGTGTTGTGCAAAAATTACCTTTCTCCTTTGATAATAAAACAATTTACCTACTTGAATAATTATAAATAAAATCTTATATGAAAACTTTTCTCACAGAAATCTCCATTACTCACATTTCAAAAAAATGAGTTACTCCTCAAACTTTACATAAGCAATTTAGGAACCTTCTCTGCTGTGATCTCAAAACTTCAAGCAGAAAGTAGAAGCTTTGAAGATAAGTCACCCGTACAGCCACTTCTGCTCAGCACATTCATTTTTGTAAAAATCTTACATATTAAACTCAGTATGTGGAAACATGCAAAATAACGTCAACACAATGTAAAAGTAATTAGAGAACAAAAGCTAGAAATCTTGAGTGCAATCTGCCTCTCTTAACATGTACCACACCCGCTAGCTTAAAGGAAATCATAAACTTTTAATTAAACTGCTGCATTACATTTCAGAATTGTGAGGGTCTCTTAATCTTTTCTCCCTCCTTGGTAACCATTGGTGCCATAATTTCCAACATTCCTTTTTACTATAGTCTTTGTTTCTTCCTCCATTATTTCCCTATGTAGTTCTCCCTTTTAACCACCAGGTGTCAGAGGGGAATCGACTCACCACAGCTGCACCTTTTTTATTGTTTATATCTTTGTTCTTACAGGCACATTGATGTGACCTTCAGGCTTTTTCAGGCTTCAGTCCTAATAAGGATCGAATTTTCAAGCTTTTCTTCTAATAAACACGAGCAACTTTCAAAACATGTTATTTGTTCAGTCTTGGAATGGTGTTCATAAGACATAATTTTCACACAGAAGTAACACTTGGAGTAATACAAACATTTATTTGAAATGCTGCATTAATGTGACATTTTAAGTAGAAAAATTGTGGCTTACACATTTTTTCAAAGATGACTGGTCAGTGAAAGCCTAAAGCTTAGGTTTATAAAAAGCTGACAGATCGTCTTCTTAAGCTTTCTGAACACCAATTTGAACAAGTTTTGCATTTAAGCACACTTTTAGAACTAGGAAATTAGAATTGATTTATGCTTAAAGAAATTCTTAGAACTGCCTTTTTTTTTAGTGATTGGTTAAAACAATACTGAATGTAGTTCTGCCACATTATTCTAATACTTCTTCCCTAACCCCATTTCAGCTATTCCTACCTGCCCTCCTTTCTTTACTTCCCATTGAACCTGGGCCCTTTTATAGCCCCATAATTCAATATATATAAGGATGTCAATTCCCCCTACTGGGAAATGAGCAGACACCCTTCATTTAAACTTAATTATTTTTTTTAGACTTTTAAGTGAAGAAAGAACCCTTCAAGCCTAAAATTTGGATTATTTTCAGCACCTTGAAGATCCCAGTACAGCGAAAATACGGAAGATGTGAGTGAGACAGATGAAGAGGGACATGTGGAGAAGAAACAGTCCTAAACAAACCAACAGTCCAGTATCTAAATACTGTCTGGATATTGAGATAATACAGATGATGTAAGAGTTAACTTACTACAGAAAATAAAGTAACTTGACAACACTCATCGAATTCCCTGAGAACAACAGAACCATACCCACAGAAAAGCATCTTTCTGAAGGAAAAAACAGTAACCCCTTGATTCTCTGTTATGGAAATGAAGAAAATAGTTCTTACTCTTTCTGACTGCAAAGCAGTATAAAGCACTATTCAGAAGCAGTCACCTGAGTAACCTATCTACTTAATCATGCCTCTCCTGTCAAAAGGGAGGTTACAGCTACAGTTATTCACCTTAGAGCAGAAACTAATAGTTTTGCTTGTCATTGTCACCCTCCCAGCAAAGCACCATCAGAGGTACTGCTGCTGCAGCAATCCAACATGATTTCTTTCTCAATAAATGTCCTACTCCACATTTACAAACCCAGTCTATTATTGGATCACATTCACCAATGCAATATGGTAAACATATAGCATATAATGCCTTATCAGCAAACATGAGGAACAAATTAATTACAGAATTTCTTTGATAGACTCTATCTACTTCATCTAGCACAAATTTAAAGTACAAAGCACTTATTCTAGATCCATAACACCTTCGCAATCACTGTATGCTATATATAGTAAGCATATAATGACACTGTACATATTCTATGCATGAAGTATGTGTATATTTATTCAAATGTGGGTGGGTATGTGGGTGAGCATAGGCACACTACATATCTTCACACGTAGGCACACTGTTTCCCCAGTACGTTTAGACCTGCTGACAAACTTAAAACATAGATATATAGAAAAGTAAGAAAGGTACAATAAATAGGGTTAGGCTTTTAACAGAAAAGTGTATGAGTCTGTGCCATAGCAGATGGAACAAAGTTGGCAGGCATAATACTGAATTTAACTGAAAAGAATCCCAAAACCAAGTTGTAAATCCAAATGCAAATTTTCAGAAAGTACTACAGTGTTCAGACTCAGGTTTTCATTTTGACTAGTGTGTAAATCTCTCATGTTCAAATGCTGGGCCAAACAGAACATCAGATCACGTGAACAGTCAGACTGGAGAACAGGAAAGTGAATTCAATAAAACTCAGAGGCATTTTTGTTATACAAAGAGTCTCGTATATTCTGAAATAGAACCATGGAAATAAAATACAAAGTCATTCTTCTTGTGCTGTACACAATTGCTCTTTCACTGTGTTTCAATTATATAACAGGAATCATCTCGTAAAGCCTGTGACTGTTTTGGGCCTTTGCAATGTCACATTGGTAGGACCTATAGCGATGCCAACATTTAAAAATAAAAACTACAGTAAAAGGAATAATTCATAGAACTTGCCTCCATTATATTCAGATAATGGATTAATTTTCTCACTAGAAAAATGTAGTTTAAAAATCAAGTTTCTACTTCGAGTGGATGAAAGCTGTTCTGTATGTGAATTCTTAGGCACACTGGCACCTATGGCTGTATATCTGGATGCATCCAGATATGGATTGTATATTGTAAAAAGTGTTCTTGGCAGGCATCTGCTGCAGTAGATGCATCCAGACTCAAAACCAACGAATATACTAAATATACTAAATTTCTATTGATGATATGCATAATGGAAATAAAGCAGGATTTTTAATTGAAAATTAAGGCATAACTCTTCTGCCCCCTCGCCTTGTAATAACGCAATCCTCAGTGTATAGGAAGGCATGAATATTTTACCACACAGCCTTAGGCACAGTTACCATACTGTGTTATTTTTTTGCAGATTTAAGTTTAGGAAGTCAGTATTCTTTTCCATTCTGTGTCTCTATCTAACTGTAATAGCCTATAAACAGAAAATAAACTGAATTTGGCTTGAAAAATAGGTCAGGATTCTTATCCCAATTTTAAGGATGAAGCTTAGAAAGGTCTCACAGCTTTCTTGAAGTTATTCCAAAAGGTAGCAAAAGGGCTAGAAATGGAACACGAGCATCTTAACAACAAATATTCAGCAATAACAGGTGCCTACCTTTTTGTCCCTATCTCAAGAGGCAGAGTATGAACGTCAGTATCAGCTGACATGAGGAAAAGCAAAGGAAGTTTCTGTTTCTTGCTTGTTTTTGAGTTTGTTTTGTTTTGTTTTAATATTTTCAAAGTAAATCTTAGCAGACAGGGCTGCAAGATATCTGGAAAAGTGGCTGCTGCATTGATTAGCACACACACAACCTATTTGTCTGAAATTGTAGAGATTTCCAAGCAGCTCTAAGCCAAATACCTTCCAAATACATAAAATTATAGCTTTAGTTGGCATAAGTAAAGGGAGAAGATGTCACTGCTAGTCTAGAGGAATGCAGTATGGCTACAAAAATCTGGCTTGTAATAAAAACTCAGCTTCTCAATAACAAGCTAGAACATGAATATGAAGCACTGACATAACGTGGCCAAATACACCTGTCATGCTGCACAATAAATTCAGTAAAATGTAGGAAAATAATTTACAAAACCTTTATGCAGCCCATCTGCACCCTAAGGCCACATCAAGTTGATCAGTGACCATGAAATCACAAAACCACTATCTTGAGCCAATGCATAATATCCTGCTTGCTGTAGTCCTGCTTTATCTAATTAATTACAATAAAATTTCTAACAGAATCCCAGAACTAAACCCTGAATGCCATCGTGAAATCAAATAAAATGAAACTAAAAAAAAGTCCCTTTTTTTGTTCTAAGATGAAACCAGCTGTTAGCAGCCACTGTTACAACTATTTCCTTCAGGACATTAACAACATATTAAGAGAATCACAAAACGGTTTGAGTTGGAAGGCATCTTAAAGACCACCTAGCTCCAACCCCCATGCCATGGGCAGGGACACCTTCCACTAGACCAGGTTGCTCAAAGCCCCATCCAACCTGGCGTTGAACACTACCAGGGATGGGGCATCCACAGATTCTCTGGGCAGCCTGTTCCAGTGTCTCTCCACCCTCATGGTGGAGAATTTCTTCCTTATATCTAACATAAATCTACCCTCTTTCACTTTAAAGCCATTACCCCTTGTCCTATCATGACATGCCTTGGAAAAAGTCCCTCTCCAGCTTTCTTGTACATCCCCTTCAGGTACTGGAAGGCTGCTATAAGGTGTCCTCGGAGCCTTCTCTTCCCCAGGCTGAACAACCCCAACTCTCTTAGCCTGTCTTCATAGCAGAGGTGCTCCAGACCTCTGATCATCTTTGTGGTCAAGCATTATGTTTCTTCTAGAGACGACCACAAATTGTTCAAGGCCACAAAGGAAATTCATGTTAAATAAAGATAATAAATCATCTTCCTTTCTCTCATCTGTTTGTTCAGACCATTATGACTCTCTTTTTCTCATATAAGCTGATCATTCTCTACATTTACATCATGACCATAAAGTGATTTTCTTGCTGGGAGCCCAAAGCATAGGGGACCAAGGCTGTAATATGTTTAAGACTTGGCAATAAACCTCTGCCATTATTCTTTTATTTCATTCACCATTTACTTAGACACTTTTTGTTTAAGAGCTTTCCCAATTTTCTCATTTACCCTGCAAGTTTTGCTTACAGCACCATAGACTGTAGGAATTGTGGCATCATAGAGACAGCATTACCTCACTGCAGATCTAAGGATGACGAATAGATAGACTGTGAGAGAACAGGGTGTTTTAATGCTAAATATTTGAATTAACAAGAAAACACGTAATGAAAAAAAGCACTAAATGGATTAATGTTTCGACTTGATTTTTTTTAACATTTTCTCCAGCAAAAATGTCAAATATTTCTCTCTTATAATTTTTTAAATTTCTGTTTTGCTTAGGTAGAAGACTAGACTCTCTCTGATTAATATAAGAAAACTATTTTGATCCTAATGGCTAACAATGCATTTTTAATAGGAATCACAGGATATGTATACTACCTTAATGTGGATACAGTTCTTCAAACATAAGTAGTTTTCTGAGCAGCAGAACTCATGTCTAAATTCCTCTTCTTGGACATGAGCAGCTGGAAATGCTGATCTAGTCTTCAGCAGCAGCTGAGACATGCATTGTAGGTGGATTCTATGTGAACTAGTATCACAGATGAGTTTGTTCAATATAGACATGAAATTGTCTCCTCTACCTGGATAGATGCTTTCACCAGACATAATAGATGGCACATGTACCTTTCTATCAGATTTAATGCTTAAAAATGGGAGAAATCCCTGTAAGAATTATGGAGGAAAAAGAAAAATAAACTTCTAATGAAAACAGAAGAACAGAACTTTAAGGCCAGAGAAATATGCACAGAAACGTCTTTGATTACTTGGGAAAGATTTACATGGAATAAACCTATAACTATAAATTAAAATACCCTTTTTCTAGTCTTCCAGGATGTAAATGATGTAATGTACTACAGACTTTCTGGACAACTATTTTAGACTGACACACTTCAAAGCAGCTCCAGTTTCTCTAGAGAATCATGTAAGCAGCTTGTGCTAATTACAGAGAGGCAGTTGACAACACAGTCACTTGCTCTATGGAAACAGATGAATTAAGATTCAGAAAACATAAGATACACCGAAATATTGTAATTTCATCTTTTAAATTCAAAATGTATAACTCCGGATTCTGGCGTTGGGGGTGACGACACTATGACTACACGAGATATTATCAAAGCCACAAAAAACCCCTGCTATTGCAGCATTAAATTTGTTCAGCAACCTCTTTCACTTCTAATATTCCTAACAGGCCTACTCAGTCCAGTACATGTGTTCCTTGTTATGTCCATTTGCTTTTCAGCTGGTTTCCCACACATCAAGCCAGACTATGAGCCTCAGGAGGGAGTTAGCCGCTCCTCCAAGCTGCTATGAGTCACTGTGATGTCTGCTGCATAGGCCAAAGTAAGCCTGAATTTCTTGCTTCCACTCAGCAGCAAGAACAATGAGGAAAAGCATGACAAGGAGGTGAGAAAAGATCAAAAAAACAGGAATCCTCTTCCTCATCCCTACCTTCCTGTTGTAGCTGCCAGAGTGCATGGTAATGAAAGAACTAAATCAAAGACTTAGTGCAGAACTGTGAGAAAGATTACAGTATTCCAATTTCCAAATTTCAGTGTTACTTTAAATACTAATTTCTCATGAGAAATGAAAAAAAATCTGTGCTACCTCATAAAATAAGCACATAGTCTTGTACCCTGTACGAAGCACAAAGTCTTATGTCCACAGATTTATGCTTGGATATGGTTTAAACCTAAAATAAAGCTGTGCTAAATGAATACTTACTTAATAATTCAGCCTATTATTATTGTTTGTATATAGATTCTTATTGTTTTGGTATACTAAACTTTTAATAATAGAAATTAAAACACTAACATAAATCAATGACTGAAAGTGAAAACACATCACTTCAGCATTTTTTACAATACAGATAATCATCTACTCAGGAACATCAGTGGAAGAAACCTGGAATCATAAACAACCCTCACTATACACAATTTTTGAAGCCTGTTCTGAAATCAATAGTTTTTAATTTGATTTTAGCTGCCAGGACAAGACACTGGGGTAAGAAATAGGGTTTCAGGTTGAGACCAGTCAGTTCAATGATGGTGATCAAGCTACTTTCTATCACGCTTTTAAGAACCTCACTTTGTGGACAAGAAAATCCTAAGGTACTCATGGCTGGAAGGGAATTTTGGATTGGAAGGGGGAGAGGGTTGAGGGGAAATGCCAACATACTCATGCACTTTGAAAGTACCAGACACTGTCAGAGTGAAGATACTGAGTTCAGAAGTAATGCTGTTTTGCCACTTTCATATTTATTTAAAAAAACCCCACAAACTCTGCATCCCCAGCAATGAGACAACATTGAATACAAACGCTTTTTTAAATTATATCAGCACTACTCATGAACAGTACCTTTCTTCACTCGCAGGGGACTGATTAAATTCATTCCTGCACATAATGCTTTAAAACAGTCACCCTAGTATTCAGAAAAGCAAATGTAACTGATCCATCATAGGCAACTTACAACTGCTTGCTGTGTCTCTGCTACCACAACCACTTTCTGGATATCCATGAACAGCTGAAAGAAACACAAGCCTGCTCATCACTGAGGCACACCTACAACTCTGCTGCACTCCTAACACACATTGCAAATACAGCCTTTGTCTATGGCCTTTGCAAGCACCGCCTCTGTCTCATCCTCGCTGAATCACCAGCGGTTTGTTTTCATTCAAATCCTTCTCTCTGCCAGACACTGCAGTGACTAATGAACTGCAGAATCTGGTCTGTATAAAATTTGACTTAGCAAACTAACCATCAGCATGTTGATGACACTGCCACCCAAAATATCACAGTAACAAAAGAGTAACAATTTACATGGGCTCTAAGCCAGTCTGCCCTTCCTATTCAGATTTCAGGAAAGCATGACCTCATTTCTGTACAAGTAATAGAATCTGGAGCTTTTGTTAATTCAGTCTTCTTTCCTTTATTTCAGCATTTGTTTCTGCCACAGGTGATTACAGTCATTAGGAGAAAAAAATATTTATTTGGGTAAAATTAAATACAGCAACAATACAGCCTACGATAAGAATCTAAGAGTAACAGAAAAAGCCTGTAGCACTCCTCATCAACAGCTGAATACCTGCCCTGGTCATCTAGTGATAGACTCCCACACCTCAGACTGATCAGATGCACTGTAAATTCAATTCTGACTATATTTGAAACATGTCATTCCTGTCAAAAGAAAGGTTTCTGAATCTTCCAGCATCTTCCATGCTCACTTTACAAACAAGGAAGATGAAGGCAGAGAAAACTGTGGAAAGAGGGAGAAAGAAGTAATACACTAGACAACACAGAGCAATAGATCTACTATTTCTATTTATTCTTCCTCATATACAAGGCAAAATGGACATCCACTGGAACTGGAAAGAACCATACAGCATTACCCTCTGCAATTTGTCACAGCAAGGTAGCATTTAACCTTGTTTTTTAATTCCACTTAATCCTTCCTAGGTGGTATTTTCCAAAATCTCCGGGTACTTGGAGAACAGATGGTTTATTGGCTTTCATTTCAATATTTCAGACAGCTCCACAGTTTATGACTAATTTCTGAGTAACAAGGACTTCCTGTTTCATATTTAAGTATGCAAATTTGAAACAGAGTTGTGGCTACAATAATCCCTTGTAAATATGTAAGTATTTATCTAAATAACACCAAATTAAGAATTCCACAGAATTTTCTGTGGAAATCTTATCTGATAACTGATCAGCATTGCACTTAGACATACCCTCTCACACATTTGTATAGACAGTATACATGGCTACCGATAAAAGTGATCCGAGCGGACATGAGTATTCCCCTGTTTATACACAAGTTGCAATAATGGTATTTGTTAATTTTATTCCAGGCACTACCCGAAGAAAATCTGCAGTCAGACTAGAGTTGGGCAGGTCACTGCCCCTGACACTCTAAGGCAATAGCAAAAGCAGTCAGGTTTCCATTTGTTCACTATTCTGTTGTTCATTTGAACAGAATCCCATTAGAAATGGATAACCTAACTTCTCAAAGAAACCCACTTCTTTCCTCATTAATTCGTGCAGGCAAGTGTTTAGATTTCAACAGAGATTTAGCCATTTACATTTAAAAATCAGATGCTTAACAAGTAGCAGTAAACAACACATCTGAGACACAAGGTCTGTTTTTACAGATAAGAAAATACCGTGACTTATCACCAGCTCTGTATTAAACAAGATCAAAAATTTCAGAAGCTAATTTCTGCAAATGCTTCACCTCTTTGTTTTACCTGCTTCTGTGTACTTCAATCCTACTTTTACTTCTTCATGCGTTGCTTTTGGTGGCGGCCAGACAGTCTGGAGTCTCCCTGGAGTCTTGTCATCTTGCTCCGAGGGACTCAGGTCAGGCTGTTAAAATTACGCAAGAAAAAATTAAAGTCTGCAGTATCAATAGATTCCAAAACAGCAGCCACCATGCTCAGGTCTACATGTGTGCTCCTGAATGGTTATCTGCCTCATTCTACTGATTTAAACAGTGCTCAGCTAGTTAGAAGGGACACAAAGAAATCCATGTAGAAAAGTAATTTTGAGGAGGAAAATAACATAAAGCATGTGACATACAATGATTTGTTGAAACTGTTCACATCAGTGTGGAAAGCTGTCTGTCCATTGGTGGACCACAGAGGTGGTCAAGAACACTTGGTTTTTTTCCTGTATCTTTTTTTCAGAGTGAAGAGACCCATCTGTGCTCTTCTTACAAGTAAACATCAGTAGCATTCACCTAAGACATCATTTGACAACATAATTTTCAGGAAGCAGAGCTAGTTTATTAAATTCCTGCCCCACCCCCAGCAGCTTGCTCAGTCCACATACCACAGAATACTGACACATCAAAGTGCTGCTGCAGCTGTTAATGGGACTGCATTGTCAACTGGAATGCTAAAATAACCCTTTAAAGGTGGGGGGGAGGGGGGGTGCAAAAAACCAAACCAGAACAAAAAGACGATTAAACAAGCATTCTTTTAGAGGTTTACATTTTGTTGTGGGTTGTTATTACTTTTTTTTTACATCTCTAACATTTCTACAATCCGATTTGCAACATGCTCCTACTATGAGTAATTGCATAGACAAAACTGTAGCAACAGAAAAACTCTGCATGAAAGTGGCCCATAAATGGCCCACATGAGCAAGGAGTGAGGAAAAGCAAGACCCTCTCACTCTGGCTTTGCCCTGAGAAAATGTACATTAGTACTAGATCAGACATTAAGCAGACACTTACAAAAGCCACTCCTGCTGACTCCTGTGCTCCCTCCCTGAGCGTGTGAGGCCTCAGCTTCCCTGGCAGGTTTGCTGGAAGCCACCGAGGCGCTTGTGCCCGTGCAGCCCAGGGCTGGTGTCAGTGGGAAGAAGCCAGGAACAGGAAGGGCACACACGGGCTGCAACTGCTGCACAAGCCACAGCCAGTGAGTACCTCTTTGCTCCTCCCCATAGGTAATTTACTACAAACTGGTATTATCAGTCTACCCAGGTGTCAATAAAAAGTTTTAAAAGTTTTTAATTTTATGTAAGAATAAAAATTTACAGAGTACAACCAACACAGAAAATTAATTTAAGTAGCTTCAGGTTCAGGGTTCAATCCTGCAAATTTAATCATTCAGATAATTCCCCCTTTGGCAAAAAAAGAACAGTCTTCTAGACTGATTACAGCTGCCAAAGATGTACTCGTAAGAATTTTGGGTTGGAGAAACCCCAACCCAAGGGTTACTCATTTAATTAACGAGTTCGGATCACACTCAAATTCATTTATCATTATGGTTCTATGAAAACTTATCATAGATTTCTTTTTCATTTTTAAAAAATATAGTAACTAAATCTCCATATGGCTAAGAATATTAAGCTTGCAAACACTTATCCTTGAGTTGTCTTATTGGAATCCTTAAGTTATACTTGGATAACGTTAAATGCCTATAGATATTTGCAAAGCTAGATATATGCATGTACATAAGAAAAAAAATTACTTTAAATTCTACATCTTGGACAAACTAAGTTGAAAATCATCCATAAATTCTCCTGTCAGGTCTCATAATAGAGTTATTCCTAAAGGTAAAATGAAATTTACTTTCAAAAATAAAAAACTCAATGAAAGAAAACAGAGTGAGATTGATAAAAAATTAAATAATACTACTACAGTAAATATTTGTAGCACCAAACTGATTTAAAACTACACTTACCATATGTGCAACTGTACTGTAATGATCTTTTAAAATCAGAAACTTACTAAGTTCTCACTACTGATTGCAAGCCTATGACTATCACCAGTACTTACTTATCACCAATCTGCTACAACTGCAAATGCTCAAGTATTCTGACAAATTAGCCCCAAGATTTCTTCAGTTGGGAATCCAGAATTTGAGACTGCCAAGAGGACAATTCTGACATTTTGACCTTAAGTCCCCACCAACAATTTTAAACAATAAGTACTTTTTTATTGATCTGCTTCCAGATCTTAAGAAGAAAAAACAATTCAACCTACAGATTTTTCTGATGGTCCATCCCCAGGTTTTGATTTTGACCTTTCAAATACAGCTTTCAAGGACTCTTTTTCATTTCTCATTTTGCGTTTTATGGCTTCCAGTTCTGAAGTATCTGCAGTTGTTTCTTTTTTGGGAGGCCGTGAGAATAAAGCTTTAAAGACATCCAGTGCAGATTCAGCAGGGCTTGATTTTATTTCCTCAGAGGGAAATTGTGGTTCTCTTTTGCTGGAGGCTTTGTACTCTTGAGCTTCATCACTGTCATCGGTTTCCTCAGATCCCTCAGCAAAGTCCTCGGCTCTATCTTCATTCTTGGAGACTTCTATGTTCAACAAGTGTGAGAGTTGTTCCAGGAACGTAGGACTTGCTTTAGGTTCAGCCGATATTTTTTTAGTGGTCAAACCTGATGTAATACTGGATTTCTTAACAGGCTGTCGTAATTTAAGCAGAGCTAAATCATTCTCCCTTGGTTTAATTTCTGTAAGAGTTTCCCCATCCTCTGTGGTTAGTCCCTTTTTCCTCACACGTAGTCCACTGAAGAAAGCAGGCAGCTGGAAAGTCTTTTCAGCCAGTGCTGTTCTTTGGAGAGATGTATTGCCAGCTGAAGGCCTTTGTTCTTCTTCTGGAAGCCCTTGAGGGCAATTCCCTGCAGCAAGCAAGCAACTAAACTGCTCATCCATTAAAATTTTGTTTTTTCCATTGGAGTCATGCTCCAGAACACCATCCAGCTCTGTAGAGAGTTGCTTAGAAACTGGTGGGTATAACTCAATGTCATCTGTATCCACAGTGTCATCACTGTTGCTATGCCCTTCTGATTCTGACTCTTCGTTATTTTGATTGTTATCATCCAAAGCCCCAGCAGACAAAGCAACATTATTTAGCGCAGAGTCGCTTGTATTGTTTTCATCGGTGTCTAGGTCCTTACTCTCCGTGTCCGATTCTGTATCACTTGTTGTACAAACCAAAGTGCCTTGTACAAGAATAGCATCCTTGTCATCATTGTCAGATTGAGACAAAGAAGTCTGTACAAACCTTGAATGGGGAAAAAGTAATTCATGTTGTTCAGCTAACTCCAGCTCCAGGTCAGTTTGCCTGCCAGACATTGGGTCAGCTTGGCCACTGGTACTATTCATGCCGGGCTGATTTTCTGAGTCGTCATTACAATCATTATCATTCCTCTCATGCCAGGTGTTAGCATGAGTATTTATATCGGTGTGCAAGGGTTGAAATGCTTTAAGTACTGTTTCTTCTTTGGAAGCTGTAGGTTCAAATTTAGTTGTAAATCCAAAAAGTGTTTTCACAGAAAAAGTAGTGAAAATATCAGGTTTGCCTTCTGCTGTATTCTCCAGGTCTGGAAGCTCACTGGAATCGGGCAACGCTTTTTCTTCTTCCTCCATGTTGCATGAAGCAGAGGATAGGTTTGCTTCTAGCAGTGCTACTAACTGCTAAACGAGTATTTAAAACATGCCTTCAGACAGCAGACTGAACTCACTGCAGGCACTGCAGGAGGCAGCGCTCCCCGGCACTGCGAGCGCAGCCAGCCTCCCCCAGGCCACCCTGCCCTCCTGCCGCCAGCAGCCAAAGTATCCCTCAGGTCTCCAAACTCTATTCCAGGAGCAGCAAAAAGACCCACCGTAAAAAAAGTTCTCAGCAGCGCCGGTTACTTGTTCCTGTACACAAAGGGCTTTTTGTCACAGCAAATATGCCAGCGCACTAATCTTGGTTGAAAATTCGACCAATGGTTCCTGCTGGGACGCTGCGATCCTACTGGCTGCACACAACTTCCTACGTGCTAAAAAGTGCCGAGTAGCTTTATAAACAAGGCTCCCGAACAGAACTGGATGCATTTGTAGTTGGCTACTTCCTTATCCCAGTACACGAGCTGTGAGTGGTTTTCAGCAGAAAAATCCTGGTGGATTCTTTTGCGCAGTCTTTCCACTTTGATAAATAACTTCTTTTGTAAATCCATAATCACCAAAAAATGTCAAATGGAAACCTGAAGTGACGAATCTGAAGCTTCCAGTGCCACTGCCCGGAGCCTGTGAAGAGTCCTCAGTTCCCGGCCAGCCAAAGCGAACTCGGGTGAGCACCCTTGAAGCCGAAGAAAGCAGGAAAAAAGAAAAAGAAAAAAAAAAAAGGAGGCTCTCTTCCGATTTGCTGCAGGTTTCATCTGGAATGCAGATTTCAGCCTCCAGGGCCACGAACAAAACCCCACAGGACTGGTTTCATATTACCACTGTCCCAACTCTGCACAGCTACTTCTGTGAACTGTGCACAGGTACTTATCACAGGCTGTCGCCACACCCAGGAACCAGGAGCGGTTGGGGTGGGCAGGGTAAACAGCCAGCGCGGCGCAGCAACGCCGAGTTAACTGTTTAGCAATCAGGTAGGCTGTCCATCCGCACTGCACCTGAGCTCAGATTACTTCAGACCACAACGATCTCTGCTGACAGATGTTTTTGTAACTTTCATCTCTATATTTTGCCATGGTAATGCTCTATGTGTGAGATTTGTTTTAGTTAATACTGCCAAAAACACTCGGAGGAAATCTTCAAGACTGTATAACTCAATATTAACAGATGTTGCCAGGGATGGGACATATTCTTTTCAAAACACACACATAAAGAAAGTACAAAATACTCTAAGCACCTTTGATATTCAAAAAGTCAGTAACATTTAGGTCAGGTTCCAGTCAAAAGTTTTCACTTTTGTTCCTTTTCTTATTTTTAGAAGTACAGAGACTGCAAATCAGCAGGAATTTATAGTCTCTTATTCCCTGACCTTTAAGAAGTTTGTTTAGTCTACTTTCTGCATTGGTACCTTAGAAATTCAAAGAAACTATTATCTTTTTTGCACAAAGTTACAGGGTCATTCTACAATCAGCCATTTAGCTGTGATGAGTAACCTTAAACAAGGAAGGTGAGGAAAGCTGTCCTTCACAGGGAAATCAGCCACGGCTCACACCACTGTGTCAAATTACTGAAAAACAGTTACTAAAAAGCTGAATATTACAGACAGCGAGCAACAACAAAGTATCCCAACACACAACTTTTGGTTTAATGTTTAAAAATGTAGGCCGTACAGAAAGCACGTTTCTACCTTTTCAATATAATATAAAAGAGAATAAAATCAATGGCAAAAGTCATTGGTGTCTACTGGAGGAAGCAAGTTTCCCGAAAATCAGATTGTAATACTAAGAGCTTAGATGAAATCTACAGCCAGCTTTTCAATGAGAAGGTTGCATGCATACCTACAGATAAAGGGCACCAGAATCATATTTGTCTGTGATTTAAAATTGAACAATGTCTTCTGCCTCACTGCCAGACTCGCTCCTCTGCTATGCTTAATCATCAAGTGCCAAGGACAGAAACGACAGACAGGCCATAGCTCCCCTGGTTTTCTAGTCTTAATATAGATTATTATCACAAAAGGAAGCTCTACATAAGGAAAGAGTCATAGAGTCTTTATCACCTCCTTATGCCAACCTATTCTTTTAATCTCAGGGCTAGTAAGAGATGTGGGATGCAGCTACTTCAGCACTGGCGATTTCCCCCAAAACAAGATTTCCTGAAGACGTATCTACATCAATTCTAAATTTCATTTTATGACAAAATAACTGGGGCAAAGTGACCCTACTGAACCAAAGCTGTCTACTCTTAAATTTACATCTGTTTTTATACTCAGCCACAGGACTAATTTTTCATTGTTCTGATAATTCCTATGGTTATACCTTGCTTATTTATTTATGTACCTATTTATTTGGGGTTTGTTTAACTTATAACAGGTAAACATTAAATCATATATTTCAATAACTTTTTTTGGTCTCTAACAAAAAATATACCTATATGAACAACTTCATGGTGCCTTTCAAACTAAACGTACTTATTCAGATTATGCAAAAATGTTTATTTATCTGTTTATATTAATTACGACCCACACTTAGAATAAAACTTCTCCATAATAATCTAGGGTCATCAAGCTGAAACAGTCCTATGAATATCGTACATGGCCAGGTTATTGAAAATAGCTGCTCTCTAACTATTTAAGATTTTAATAGTGCATATGAAAAGTTTAGTTTAAAAGAGGATTTAAAAGCAGAAAAGCTGTACTTTACATCTAAACAACATCTCAATAAAATTTACAAGATGACCAAATTAGTAGTGAAAAGGATGGTGCTTTTAGTGTCAGGCCAAAGTTATGCAATGTATTGAGATGCTAGAAAACCCAGAGTTGAACACTGAATAATTGAAACTCCAGAAATAGCAATGTATCTTATAAAACCAGAGGTAATGTCACAAGCCTGCACAAAATGACACTGCTTTATAAGTACCTCTTCTCTTGGTAGTGAACTCTAAGAAGTGAGAAGAAACTTTGAAGCTTTTTGGGCATTACTATGGACAAAGGAACTCGTCTTTGTGTCTACCCTTGGAAAAACAATCAAAAGCCAGACAGTCTCTCAAATTCACCACACAGTCCATAAACCCGCGGCCTCAAATAAGGCTTTTGTAAGGACTTATTTCTCTCAGTTTGATGATCATCCCAGTGGACAGTCCCCTGTTGAGGGACTGGATAACTGATAATGAAATACACATTGGTACTTACCCAACAGAGTGTTTCTGGGTAAAATACATACATTGATATGTACCCTTAATATTTTTACACAAGAAGGAGACCATCATTTTGTGATGTGCGAATGGACAAAGCCAGTTTGTTGGCAGAAGCATTTTAATGCTGGGTGGATCTATCTCATAAGGAAAGCCTCTCTGAACAGGCTGTGATACTGCGTCTGAAGGAAGAAACAACTTCAAAATCTCTAGAAAAAATCAGTTATGATAATGTTACAAGTCTCTTTACTTAATAAAGCTGGCAACCCTCTAGCGCCTCAGAAAAGCCCTTAAAACTTACCATAGCAACTTTCAGGGCAGCCCATGCATTAATTATACAAAAGGACAATAATTCCTTACAGTTTAAAGCACATTTAATAATCCACACCCTTTCTGACCCACATTTCCTCACAGACAGAAGTCAGACCTGCAACTCGCTCCAGTTCTGTTCTTGAGATATCTAAGAGCTCTCTCTAAGTAGGTTTTAAAACTAGTTTTGAATAAAACACAATAAGCCAGAATAAACTAATTTCTATCACTATCACACAGCAGGGCTCAAGGCTTCCTGACCCTGTATCTATTCAGATTGCCTTTTCAGATCACTGTAATAGCAACCTAGAGAAACATGAACAGGGCATGAAGACACATTCTACAAAACAGCCAAGTGGCTAAACTGTATAGAAAACAAATTTTCTACGGTTTTTCAACATAAAGAGCCTTAAACCAAGAAAATTTTGCATAATTTCTTTTAAGATAATCATAGAATCAAATATGCATGAATTGTGTCAGGCAGGGGGCTATTGTGGCTCAGGCGGCTCGAACTGATCTGAAGCTCAGCTGACGCCCTCCTGCCCTCTGCCCTGTCCCCAGCCAGCGCTTACTATGCTGACTGATAATGATCTTAACATTCTCCTGCTCTCCTGTCTGTCTCTCTTATTTCATTTTATACTTACTATTTTAACTCTTTAAGTGCTCTAAAATAGAAAAGACAGTGGGAGAAAACCAGTAGGTCCTGGATTTTCACCTTTATTCTCAGCCTTGTTACCTCACTATAGATCATTATGTGAGTAATTTTCCTGAGGTTTGAGGATGTGGGGTATCACCAACGCAATCTCTTTAAATGTACATAATAAGTTTAGACAGAGCAACAAAAATACAGATACGATAATTCTTATCAAAATTCAGCATTATCTGATGGTAACAGAATGAGTGGACACCAGACACATTTGGTGTAGGGGCCTGTAGAAATGCAACGTTTTTTAACATCTTCATCAAAATTCTGCTCGACATCAAGATATGGGCTACTATAGAGAATTCGAAAAAAGATCGTAATAGTTATATGGTTATAAAACCAGAAAACACATTAAGAAAGATATTTTACTATTTTGAAGCAGTGCATCTTTTATCAATAGATGTATGGAACATTTAGCCTGTAAAACCCATGACACGAAAAACCAACAGTAGTTCTGAGACAGAACTAGTAGAAGAGATGTATTGACTGATCTCCTGATTAAAATGAGCAGACACACAAGTAACAAAGACAGCGAACAGATGATCACTGTAAACTGTGTAAGTAAACAGTATGATCTTTGTGCATTAAGGCATGAAGGCCGGCACTTAGTGTAACAAAGAATGGAGATGAATTTTTCATCTTTTCCTTTTGTGTTTTCCTTTTCTAGGTTGTTTTCTTTTCACTTTTTTTTCATTTCAGCAGGCCTTTTGCTCCCTGTCTACAGTATGATAAAGATCAAACACAAAATTTTAAAAAATAAAGTCCACATAGTACATCAAATTATCTACCAGGATTTCTTAAGTAACTGTTAGCTATTAGTAGTTATTTTAGCTGCATTTTCACATCTAATTTTTGTGGGTTTTTTTGTCTGACATGAAACGCTGTCTAAAGAACAGGGTCGAGTTGCATTTCTATTTTGTTTCATTATCTTCTGTATCTCTGTATCTTCTCTATGCTGGGCTGTGAATGAGAACACAGGATGCTTAAGAGAAGATTTAAAATCTAATTCAGGGGTTTTTTTCGGGCTTCTGATACAGATTGTGTCTTTGAAATTCCTGTCAGAGCAGAATTCATTCACTCTCTCCCTCGTCTACTTTATCTGCCTCCCTCCAACTAATAGAAACATAGGAACATCTTTTCAATAACATAAGCAAACACTAGTATATCACAGAATTATAG
>VWYH01002052.1:425839-458688 GCA_013399365.1 Pampusana beccarii
TTGAAGACTCGTGTGACATTTGCTTTCCTCCAGTCCTCAGGCACCTCTCTTGTTTCCCACGACTTAGCAAAGATGATAGTGACCTAGCAATGACTTCAGCCAGCTCCCTCGGCACCCGTGGGTGCATCCCATCTGGATCCATGGATTTATGGATGTCCAGATTGCTTCACTGGTCCCTAACCCAGTCCTCATCAACCAAGGCAAACTCCTCCATTGTTCTGACTTCCTCTGGGGACTCAGGGGTACTGGGCTCCTCAGGACAGCCTATATATGCACCTATACAAATATATTATACATTCGTTTAAGGATGCTCCTAATCCACAGAAAGCAAAGCTATTCAGTAGGAGGCTTTGTTTCTCATATTGTCACTATTATGAATATAACTGCATTTTAAAACAGTAGTGCCTAACTTTCTGATCAGTCAGGCTAAACTTTTTTTTCCAACAGCAGGAAAGGGTCATAGACCACATGCCTGCATGTATTATAGTATGACTGTGAGTAAATAAACAGGTTCATTTCAGTTGATGCTTCCTGGAAACATCATCTTTGTTTGAAAGTTACTCTTCAGATACAGGCACATTTTTTTGACCACAGTTGTCTTGCTGTCCAATCTGAGGAGCACACAGGGAAGATCATATCTGGGAACAGATTGCTGTCACCAGAGAAACTCATACACACTATTTTTGGCTATTATCTTTCTTGTAGGCTGCTTATAGCATTTGCTGCAGTGCAAATGGATTCTGATGGCTGCACCAGCAGCAGCCTTCTCACTTGGGCAGCTCATCCTCCAACCCCTTGTTACACAACTGGACATGGACTCATCTTGAAGCAGAAAAATAATCTTTGAGACACAAGGGCTCTGCAAGTAATTTAGCCCAGACTTCTGTTCTGAAAGACTTTCAAGAAAGAAAGTCACAAGGAGTGAGCTGCAGGACAAAGCATCCTGGTAGATCACTAACAGCTCATCAGCCCATGCCGAGCGCCCCTTTTTCATAGAAATCAAGGCTTTTGTTCTAATCTCTTATAAATAGTGGAATAAATATTCTTCCTTGTTAACTACAACAAACTGAAATAATTCCCTTTTTCATAATGCAGTTAATTAGAAAACGCTGCTTAAAAAAAGAGTAAGAAAAATGGAAACAAACTGTTTACTAATCTTAGATCTCTCTTACTTTACTCACATCATTGTTCTTAAATGGCTTTTAATTTGAAATTCCTCCTACTCTATACAATGACTTTGTAAATGCAGACAGAGTATCCTCATGGACTGGATTCTTCCTGTTGTAGCATACATTTGTAGCAGTGATTAGAACTACGTCAAAGTTCTTTTCAGTCCAGTTATTTGTTTTCATCTCAACATTTTACTACAAGGATAAACCTATGCCTTCACAGTACTACAACAACATTCTAATGAATTATTTTAGGAAAAGGAAGTTAAGAGAAGAAAGCAATTTTATAACAAGCTCAAGAGAATAGCAACAGTGAGCGTACACATCATTAAAAGCATTTTAAATGTACTTCCAAGCCAATTCTAGTATTTCTACCAATAGATGTCACTGTTACACAGCTTTGTGTTAGTGTTTCTTTGCACGAACTGTATTATGTAGTCTAGTCTTAAAAGCATTTTCTTTCAACCTTTCTATCCTTTCCATGTTTCTTTCCTCTTCTACTATATTCTGTTCCCTTCTCCCTCCAATTTGAAAACTACTGCCAAAACACATCTCTCTATAGGGTGGTTACTGTTCGTGCTGGGAGCATATTGGTATTTCCAGCTAGATTAGGCTGGGCCACGCTAAGCAAGTGTCTCATGTTGCAATTAACTCAGGTCACCATCTGAAGCTTCAGTGTCTTATATCCCAGGAAGCTTAGAAATTTTTCCTGTCAAATTCACACACGTGCATACACACCGCTTGCTAACTTGAACCTTCCTGGTACTTATTCTTCTTGTCTCCTAGTTGCTAGCTCCTGCAGTGTGTTTCCAGGAAGACAACTGATTTAAACTAAACACCCACCATGATTTTAGAAATGACACATCATGTATCTTAATCTATTTATATAATTTTAAAATTTTTCTGTTTGTATTACTCCCGGGCTTAGCTGCACATGGGCATATGGACTGACAAACCATCTAGAAAACTGTACCACCCAAAACTTTGCAGTTTGTCAGATATTTTGGAATATGGTTTTAGACAGCCCAGAAATAAATGCATACCAGAAATGTAATTGTATATAATAAATGCTTATACAAACCAAATATGGCATGAATAGAGTTCTACTCACATTCAGTTCCAGGCTCAAATGTAAGACATTTCTGCTGATCTTCTCTTTCTCATTGGAATGAGCAAACAGGTTTGAGTGCCCCATTCTGCAATCCAATACCCAGGTATCTTCGTCTCTGTTTGCCACATCCAAATTAGTCTGTCGTTCAGTGAAGTCATCCTTTAGAGCAGACTCCGCTGGAATGCCGAAGTGAAATGAAATGAAATGAAATACAATAATTGCATGCATCTGCAGACAAGCCCTGCATATAGAAAACTCTATATCTTTTTGAAATTCCGGTACACACTACCAACACACCCACATGCAGTTCTCTTGCTTGTTTAAAAAAAAACAGAATCACATAAATGGTGTACATACTTAGTTTCTGCTCAGAAAATATGGTTTTGTACTTAAATTTGTGGGATAGATCTAGCAAAAAAAGTGGGCTGTTTGTCTTTCCCCCCATATACAGACACACACTGTGTTTAAGGAGCTTGAGTTTTCACCTCCTCTGCAGAAGCACTCCACTTGCCCTTCTGAATGTGCTTATTATACACACATGTATTTCAGAGGTGGCTGTGAAGTACAAAACTAAGCTAAGGAAGCTCAACAGACTGATTAGACAAACCTTTTGACATTGGCTAAACACAGCCTTAGCGGGGACTATGCCAATCCACATTAGTCCCTTGCACCAAATACAAAAAAAAGCAGTCTCTTTCAATCAGAAGTGACAATTTAACACTTTATCTTGTTCCAGTAACCTTAAATATAGTATTAACCTAGTTTTGGAATAGTTTAGTTACAAACAGATGTGAATTTAGTGGGAGAGGTAAGAACAAAACCTGGCAGCCAAGAGTACACGCCTCTATGGGAGGCAGTACAACCACCCAGCACTCTCCCTCCCGTTCGCAGCATCGCTGGTTTGTTAGTCCCCCAAAACAGTAGTAAGTCTTTTTCTGCATGATAGCCTCTAACTTCGCACATCCATCTTGGAACATTCTAGTGGAAAATTCAGATACTAGCACAGTTCCTGGATGCTACATATGGTAGCTCAGAATTATACAAGCAACTGCACTTGCAATTTTGTAATTTCTTTTTTTTGCATTTCCCCTAACTTTAAAAGACCAGATTAAAAAAAGAGGCACTAGTATTGGAATCTGTAAGCTTGTTTGTTTAAATATAGGTGGATTTTCAAACTTTCTGAAAGTTTATAGCTCAAAATAATTTGAGTGCCACACTGTATCAATAAGCATAGTAAAGTAACTTGGTAAATCTGCCAACAATCCAAAGTACAAATCCGTCATTCTTGTATGAATAAACTCATCATTCTTCTTATTCACACAAAATCTCAAAATGAGATCCTATGAAAAGACAGCATTTCTGTAAAAAGAGTATTACACATATCTTAAACTCTTACACTCTTACACTGCATGTAATATGAAACTGTATCAAGATATTCAAACACAAGATAGCATATTTTAGGACATACTCAAAGGCCAGATGTGCCATCTTTAAGGTCAGGTATCTTAAGAGAGACTTGCTATCTGACTTTCTGAATCATTGCCTTTATTTATATTTCTACACATTTGCTAAACTGTTTTCCTTGTTGTCCCTTATGTCATTATAAAAGTCATTCTGATCTTTAGAAAACTTTAAATTCATAAATACAAATATTATGCTTTGTACTAAAAACAGACAAATAAAATATATCCATTGAATTTTGATCTCATATTTTTTGCTCCATACAATTAGCCCAGTTACCTCTGGTTACTCTACTTCACATGATTATAACATGTGGATAATATAAGGAAAGTTCCAGGTGACTGCAGAGGAAAAAGTAAAAATCATTTTTTTAATTATTGGACACTATTTGTATCATGCAAGCAAGATACCATGCCAGCTTTTATCCTTTCTCCTGATTTCTGTCACATACCAATGCTGCAGTTTTTTGTGGGTATTTACTAACTTTGCACTGAAGAAAAATCGGAACCTTGTAATATAATCTATTGAAACCATAGACGTTTCCATAAAACTATGCAGCATTAAAATGGCATTAAAATGCAAATATACACAGTAAAAACCAGTAAATACTACCATTTTTAATTCAATGCTCTTTGGGAATTAATTTTGGTTTTGTAATTATCTATTCACTGCTTTCCTACCCCACTCAGCGTTATCTCCAGTCTTTCGAAGCTTGACTACAGTTGCCTTTTGCAGTCAGTTTGAATAAATCCTTTCTTATCTATAGCCTCTCTGTTTCAAGACATCTATTCTAGGTCAGCTAATGCTAAAGAGAAAATTCTTGTGTGGCAGTGAATTTTACCCACAATGTGGTAACTCTGATAGTTTTCATTGATTCATAAGTGCTACAGAGCTGTAGCAAGAGGTCGCATTCAGAATTCCTTCCTGCAGCAGCTGGTATTTCCCATAATTAACCGTAGCACAGCTAAGAACAGTCAGCTTTGCCAAATGCTTTCTGGGCTGCTAGAAAAATGAGTACCACCCTTAGCTGCAGATATTCAGTTTTTGTCAAAATTTAATTTTATGCATTATCATATTAATTTATGGATTTTTTTGCTGTTGACAGACTGCTCCCAAGTATGTTACCAAGCCTCTATTCTCTACCCTCTATTCTAACTAATACTTAATGTTCTGTTGTCTATGGGTTTACTCTGCTAGCTGATGACCCTATTCTTCCCAGCAGCAGTTCTCACCTGTACGCAGGCACCCTTCCTTAGTGTACAACCACTTCTATGTTAAGGGACCCATCCGCCTTGGCAGACAGTGCAATATGAAAGCAGAACTTTAACCATATCTCTAACTATTCTATTTTAAGCAAATTCTTAAGTACTTGGCCTGATTTTTCCCTTAAGTTCACCATTTTGTCCGCTCCAACAGATGGATTTTACTGCTACTTACACTTATCCAGGAAACAATTATTTTTTAAATTGGCAACCCACTGTAACCCACCAAGAGGAGATTTAGATTGCTTCTATAATTTCAGAGACTGCATTTGAATTAGGTTTATTTGCTACGTAAATTGATATGGAATGTTTTAAAATATCTCTGTGTCTTAAAAAAAGTAATGTATATTACATGCATATATATACAAACATACGTATATATCCACTAAAGCATAGGCTACATTTAGGAAGTTTAAAAATGTGTATGCTTATCGTTTAGCCAACTTAACTGATTTGAAAACACCCTTTTTTTCTTTTTTGGGTTGTTTTGGTTTTTGTTTTGTTTTTTTCCCTCAGAAGAAAAGGCTTCCAGGAGAGTCCAGTTGCTACTCAAACTGTCTTCCAGGTTTTGCAGTTTATCCCAATTAGGTAGTGCCTCTTGTGAAGACTGCACACGGAAACAAAACTGTCCAAATACAGATTTGCTGCCATCTATTGTCCCAAGGGAATGGAAAACAGAGTAAAGTAAATGCAGGAAAACTGAGTGCTTAATGATTCCTTGACAATTTTTACCACACAGCAACTCTTTAATCTTGTCAAGTATACAGGTAAGACAAACAAGGCATTGAAACCTCAGGGATACAGACATAGTCATATCATCAGACTGTAATAATAGTAGGTCCAGGATCTCCTGAACCCTCTAGTCCCATGCTGAACCTATGTAATTATATGGTAATTACACCCTTTTTTGTACAAATGACACATTCTTCTCATACCAAGTCTTTTAAACACTATCTCTTATATTAGCAAACAGGCCCACTGGATAACATGTAATACATTTCTATCAAGCTACCATTGTGGACGCACAGTTTACAGTTTCTATGAGGCAGAGTATGTTTTCTCTGGGCAGCGCCTCTCTATAGAAAGCCTGTTTGTACTCCCTCAGCTGTCTTGGAAAAAGAACTTGGGGGAAAAAAAATCAGCTTCTCAAACAAAGTTTTTTTATTAGTCCAACAGATTAGGATGAGTCATAATATCCATTCCCTGTGGGAACATGGTTTGCTTAACCTCAACACACTTAAGTCTGAGACCAGTGTTGACACTTTGCCTTTTTAGCTTTTGTTTCCTGATCATTCATCATTCTATATATTAATCTTTTGATTGCACTCCATTCTTTCTAGGTTGCTCTGTTATATCACACATGATAAAAATATAATAGTTACTTTTTTTGTATGGTGATTCCTATGTAATGTACATTTCCGTTGCCTATTTGATTAAATGTTATAAACACTCTTAGATGTGAAGCATGAATAAAGAAAACCTTATGTTAATTAGATAACTGTGTTCACTGCTATCTTCTTGGAAGGAGTTAAAAAAAAATAAGCAAAATAAAATTTAAGTCTTTGTGCACCATTTGAGAACAAGTCTCAGAATGCCAAGATTTGTGAACATTTAAGGTTTTAGGTCTCTTTAATATTAGCAACAAACAAACAAAATAAATAACCAAGTAGCTTTATTCAGCAAGTGGACCACAAAACTGCAATGCTCTAAGTGGCAGAGTTGCTTATTTAAAGGCAGCAGTTTGACAGCAGAGCTGAACACTCCGGAGGTCAGAATTACACTTAGAGCACTTGTGGTATTACTAACTGAAGACAATGATATTACTGTAGGGATTTAGCTGTTAAAAGATCTTACATCAGCAAGTCACAGCATACTAAACAATCTTTGGTATACTTCCTTGCCCAAACAGATTAAGTTTGACCAGTGTTACTGAAAGCATTGGTGGCATGTGTGGTATTTAAAAATATGGAAAATCAAAGTATGCAGATTCTGCCAAAACTATTTTTTGCTGTGTGCACCTCAAATGTTATGATCCATCCCTCTTGCCTGACCTGTTTTTCTAAATCAAGAACCAAGCAGTAAATGCTTCCTGACTTTTCCTGTTTAAAATGTCTTTTACTTTTGTTACTACAAACACATATTTAATAAGTCTCAATTTAAAAATAACATTGGGAGTGGTCTCAGCAGTTTCATATCCTGTAGGTAGATGATATTGCACAATTCCATGCATGTGTCATCTGTGGTATCTCAGATCTGTTAGTAAAGACATTAATTCTTTATAAACATAAAAATTCTGCACCCAGTATTCCTGTGTATGTAGCTGTCACAGAGGACAGTAAGATTTGCTTTTCTGGAGTACAACTCTGTTTTGAACTTGAAAAATGAATAAGTAGGGAGAAAAATATGAAAAGCTGAAAGGGAATTAACAAATCTAGATGGAGACCTCCTCGTTCCCTTTAATTTTCAAGATTTCCTTTATGGGAAGGAAGCAAAGAGAAAGACCCTGTTTGCTCTGCTAGAGACTCAAGGGAAGACTGAAAAGAAATCTTAGTATCAATTCAGTACTTTCTGTTATATTGGATAGAATGTAAAAGCAGTATGTAGCTTCCTAAACAGAAAAGTGAACACTGTGCACTAGGTAGACTAAGAAACCCTCTTAACATTGAGAAAATCCATAGTTAAGTGCAAGACTGGAGAAACTGGAAAAAGACACTAAATGCTGTCTTTGGGAACGAAGACGTGCGACTTTTTGTCATCTTCCTCCTTACTTCATCATAGAATGGTGTGGGTTGGAAGGCACCTTATGGATCATCTATTTCCAACCCCCATGACATGGGCAGAGACACCTTCCACTAGACCAGGTTGCCCCATCCAACCTAGGCTTGAGCACTTCCCAAGACAGGGCATCCACAACCTCTCTGGGCAGCCTCTTCCAGTGCCTCACCACCCTCATGGTGAAGAATTACTTCCTTATATCTGATCTAAATCTGCCCTCTTTCAGTTTAAAGCCACTACCCCTTGTCCTATCACTATACGCCCTTGTAAAAAGTCTTTTTCCAGCTTTCTTGTATGTCCCCTTTAGATACTGGAAGGCTGCTATAAGGTGTCCTTGGAGCCTTCTCTTCCCCAGGCTGCACAAACCCAACTCTCTTAGCCTGTCTTCATAGGAGAGGTGCTCCAGACCTCTGATCATCTTCATAGCCCTCCTCTGAACTTGTTCCAACAGGTCCATGTCCTTATGTTGGGGACCCCAGAGCTGGACACAGTACTCCAGGTGGAGTCTCATAAGAGTGGAGTAGAAGGGGAGAATCACCTCCCTCGACCGGCTGGTCAGGCTTCTTTTGATGAAGCCCAGGATACAGTTGGCTTTCTAGGCTGCAAGGGCACATTGCTGGCTCATGTTGAGCTCCACATCAACCAACACCTCTAAGTCCTCCTCAGGGTTGCTCTTGATCCATCCTCCTCCCAGGCTATATTTGTGCTTGGGATTGCGCTGACCCATGTGCGGGACCTTACACGTGGCCTTTATGAACTTCATGAGGTTCACACTGGCCCACCTCTCAAGCCTGTCAAGGTCCCTCTAGATGGCATCCCTTCCCTCCAGTGTGTCAACCTCACCACACAGCTTGGTGTTGTCAGCAAACTTGCTGAAGGTGCAGTGAATCCCACTGTCTGGCCCCTGAAGAGCAGCACTTATCGCTGGTTTCCATTTGAACATTGAGCCATTGACTGCAACTCTTAGAGTGAGACCATCCAGTCAGTTCCTTATCTACTGAGTGGTCCATCCATCAAATCCATGCCTCTCCAATTTAGAGACAAGGATGTTTTGCGGCACAGTGTCAAATGCTTTGCATAATTCCAGGTAGATGACATCAGTTGCTCTTCCCTTATTCACCAACATTACATCCCTGTCACAGAAGGCCACCAAATTTGTCAGGCACAAATTGCCCTTAGTGAACCCATGTTGGCTGCCACCAATCAGCTCCTGATTTTCCAGGCACTTTAGTGTAGTTTCTAGGGTGATCTACTCCATGATCTTGTGAAGTACAGGGGTGAGATTGACTGGCCTGTAGTTTTCCTATATTTCTGTATTTTTTTCCTATATTTCTATTTAATCTGCATTGGAGCATCAGGTGATTTGTACTATAAGGATTTCAGAAAAATCCATGCTGAAGATTGCACGTGTTTCCACAGTACATTTAAGGATTTTTTTTTTTTTTTATGGTGACAAATTGTGGATTTTAAAATGCAAATGTTGGGCCTGCTACTTACTATACTGCTCTAACAAAGAAGCCTGAATGGCACAGTACTGAGCACCATTTTTAAACCAAATGCCTGAAAGGGCGAGTGTAGGAACCAAGGCCTGGAGCAGCAACGCCCTCCAGTGGCAATTGAGAACTGCAGTCCTTGCAATGCTCAGAAAGCTGAAAGTTCCGCAATATCAATACCACAACCCCTCAACAATATATGGTCTTTTGGCTGTGTCCTATTTCTCCCAGCAAACAGTAAATACAATTTAGTACCGCTAATAATGGAGAAAAACGTTTAAGTGGCTTCAAATCCAACCAATTATTAACAGAGAAATCTATTACCAAGTAAAATTAAGACCTCTGTCTCCAGCTAGCAAATAAAGATCAGTGTGTTATTCTGAAGCACAAACTCAAAGCAGAAAGTCTTATCACAGAAGCAGATAAATTGCACATAGCCTTGACATTAATCTCTAGCATTAAAGAAAGAATGGCAACAAAAAATAGTGAAGATCAAGCTCTCTGGCTTAGAAAATTTGAGTGTTTCACCACTAAACATCAAAATGTGGAGGAAATCCAAAATATTTATTCTCTTGTGAAAAACAGTTATGCAGCTGCTCAGTGCAGAGTGTATCAACTGCAAGAGCATCTGGTACAACTCAAAGATTTTGAAAATTTGCTTCAGAACGGTCACAAACCTAAGAAAGATTAGCAACATCTATAAAATCCTATAAACTACTTGTAAAAATTTAATGTTTTTGTATTAAAATAACTCTCCATTTATACTCCTGATATTAAATCAGATTTTTTTTGTTATTTAAGGGTTTACATTTACAGTAATTTATGTATTTTATATTACTTTTTTCCTCCACCTCAATCAATTTATTCTTGACAAGAAAAGCCCAACCCCTAACAGAGCAAACCCTAATAGCAAAAAAGAGAATACTTATCACTAATGCAGTGTAAAATAACTAGTACAATTTGGATTAGGGAGAAGGAGAAGGAGAAGGAGAAGGAGAAGGAGAAGGAGAAGGAGAAAGAGAAGGAGAAGGAGAAGCAAGTTAATGAGCAGAAATACAAGAACACAATATTCAAGTTTCAGTGCTGTGCAACCATGCAACAAATGCTCGAGAAACCTGAGGAACAGGAACTCTAGTGACAAATACAGAATGTATTTGCTGAATTAGGATACAGCCCTGCAAGGTACTGTGTAGTTTGACCCCATTCAGTACACTGCTTTAGTACCCACTCAAATCAACAAGTTTAGTTACACTGAGCAAATAACAAGCAGGACCTGCCACTTCCCAGCCAAATCTTGCTTTCAGATGCAAGCAGGATGCTCTCCAACTGTTCAGAATTGGCATTATAGGCAAAGAAACTAAGATACAAAAAAACCCAAGAGGACATAACACAGAAGCCATTGGCACTTTGGTGCAAATTCTAAATCTCTTATTGTTCCCAAAGGAGTTTAATGTACCCACAGCTAAATCCCACAATGAATGTTCATGTCAAGGTTCTGAGCTCCAATGCCAGGAACTTTTAGCAAAAGGCTTATTTTTAATGCCAAAGAATTTCAGTGCTGACAGTAACTTCCAGATTGGGATAATACCTAAAGTAATCTAGTTAAATATGCAATCAGCATATATTAATTATACAACATTTCCCAAGTTAGCAATTTGCACGCACACAAAAATTACATACTACGTAAGGCTTGAAATATCTGACAATTCACATAAGCTTTTGGTATTAAGCATATGTTAAATGTCTTGTAGGGTTCTAAAATAAATAATGATCATTTTCTGAAACAAGTCTGCAACTGTTTCTTTCATTACCTGAAGTCATTTCTATAAAATCATAGTACATACCATATGTGTTATAGATCACACTCAAAGCAACTACCAAGAACCGAAGCATTCCTAATACCACGATTGCTGTCTGCTACTTGGGGAGTGTTTCACTGTGTCTTTTTACAACAGGTTTTCTGATCTGTGGCCTCAGCAAGTGAGCAAAAAGAATGTGGAGAAGGAGACTGATGCTTAAATACTTTATTCCTTATTTTGCTTAGCAAGATTTGAACTTGCAAGTATCACTCTTTGTAAGTATTAGAAGCCTGTGGCTAGTGCAATAAGGAGAATAAATATATAGAAAATCCAGACAAAAAGCTACACAGCTGAAAGCTAACATCTTTTAGGCATCAAGCTAGGTGTGGAGGCTGCAAGAGTCCTTGACCACAATGTCAGCAGGTTAAGCAAATTTAATAAGCTATTTAATGACTTAAAGTGTTTACACTACTTTTCTCATGTGCTTTTTAGAATATTTCCCCCTACTTAGTACATCTCACTCTTCTGTTGACTATCAGAAAGACAAAGTCACCACAAACAAGATTTTGTTTGGGCATCAGATAAGTGAAAAAGCATGACATATGTAATAAGATCAATTTTAAATAGTCTAAATCTTTTACAATACACTTTAAAATGTGAAAACTGCTAAAATAAGCACTAACATTGATGAATCTCTTTGCAGAGGTCACTTGGCCATTTCTACACTGCACAGGCGTTATTATATGAAGATTTTTAGTACAAGTATTAAGATTGGGATTAATGGAGTGAGGATAGAAAAGTGCAAAAGCACCAGAAGCAACAATTAAAATAATAGCTTGTGTAGATAACCAGGGCCACTACTGACAGCAACAAAACTAATTAACACTGAGCGTGTTATTTATATCTAGACAGTGGTGCATATGATTCATCAGTGGAAAGCTGCACTTTGACAATAGGAGGAGGCTGGCAAGAGGGTTACACCACATGGTGCATGCTGTTCCACCTCTTTCTCATGGAATAACACCACATTGCATGTGACATTCTTTTGCCTTTAGCACAACAGAAGACACACGATAGCCCAAAAGATACTGAAAATCAGGAAGCAAAGACGATGGGCAGCAACCTTGCTTAACACCCAAGACAGACAAAATACACAAGATTTTGTGGCAAAAGGATCACATCATGCTAACTGTTGTTCCTCAGGGAAAACAAAGAAAAAAAGTCCACCACCTTAGGGGATAAAACTGCTGTTTTGTCACCAGTCTAGGAGAACCCAAGAGATGTAGTGTGGATTTGACAGCTGGTCTCCTCTACAACCTCATCAGCAATGCTGGCCAGACTGCTTTAACATATGTATTATCTTGAGTGAGGGTGACAATGTGCTGTGAATGGGCAGAATCAACTTAGAGAATCTATGAGCTTATTTTCTTCTGTAAAGTCCCACAAAAAGTTTTGTTACACTAGTTTTCTACATCCAACTGAAAGGATGTCTGAGATAGTGGCATCAAAACTACTAATCTAATGGCTAATAGTACTAATAAATAGTACTACTAGTACAGCTATGCAGTGCAGCCCTACATTCTGTTTAACAAGCTCTGCGTAGCTGTAGTATAGTACATAGCTACAGCATATATTAATAGCTATACTTGTTTCAGACATAAATCAGTATCTCTTGTGATTCTGGACTATATCATGCAGATGCATGGTGTCAGTCTGTCCTCTAGGAGTAATTGCCAAGCTGTTAATTCAAGAAGGGGCTTGAACACTGTCTCCTTTTCTTGGTTTCCTTACTTCTACTCCAGCTCTTGTCTTTCATTCAAAGAAAGATCACAGCTTCTTGTACACTGCCTGGGCTGTAGTGGTGGGAAGAAACAGCACAGGTTGGATGCAACATGGCCCCTGCAGAAGTAGTGTTTTGCAAAAAACGCCAAGAGTAAAACTCAATGACACATGCAAGTGACTTTTCTTTAAAAGTCCCATTATTTAGCCACATTTGATGGAAAGATAAAAATATGTTCTTAACAAAAAAAAATGAACTTCCAGAAAACCTTAATAGCTTCCTTCAAATATTTTTTAATATAACAATTTTTTTTTAAAAAAATAACATTTTCTCCAGCTTGTTTCTCACAAGCAGGTAAACAATTTCAGCTGACAGTTTAAAAAACTCAATTTAAGATAAGCACACAAGACACATAATTTTATCAGACATTCTTAAAGTTTGATGAATTCGTAAGAACTGAAAGCTTGACAGACAGCAGTAACAAAATATCATCTTAGATGCCTTCATCCCAGCATGTAAGCTGTCCTATCCATACTACAGACAGCCCCTAATTCACATCTGCAGGAATGCTATCTATTAAGTCACAGATATGGTCCTTAGTATATACTCCCATAAGCAATGACTAATACACAATAATCTAGAAAACATGGAAAGGTAGTGCATTTTAGCTTCATGTTGTCCTGGAAAGCGATAACAAATTCTGTCCGATGAAGAAAGATATAGAACTAATTATAATAATGTAATGCTTCTCTTCAGTATTAATTATTTAAAAATAAAATAAATATTGTCATAGGGACTGCCAAATCAAAGAGGAAGGTTGGTGACATTTTTTTTGCAGGATTTAAGCATTATAGGGGGGGGTTGGTTTTTTTGATTGTATTTTTTGTTTGTTTGTTGTAGTTTGTTTTGGTTGGTTTTTTTTTTTTTAAGATATATTTTTATATGTCCTAATCTTGTAACTTAGTATATACAGCTGTGCCAGAATTTTATGGGTGGAAGGATTTAATCTACAGAATCAATTAAAATCTTGTGCCTAGCAGTGTGCTTAGTGCTAACCAAACAAAACCACGGTACAGAAGAAGCTGGAGTTTTAAAAAAGAAAGTGGCAACATATTTCAAACTACATAATGCAGGTCAGGCTCAGCTACTGACTGAAAGGCCCAGAGAAAAAGAATCTATTTTTGATGGCAAGGACCTACATTATTTGTCTCCAAACAAACACTGAAACTTCTCAAAATATCTGAAGTATAAGGAGTGAGGGATGTGACTGAACAGGATGCAGAAAGAAATGGGACAGTGACAGTGTTTGAGCCAGTCAAGATGCCAATAGAGAGACAAAATAGAGGAAGAAATAAATGAAAGAGTTGGCTGAAAGCTGCCCAGGGTCAAGGATTAAGCTTAGAGGAAGAGAGAGAGCTACAAGACGAGACAGTGAGAGACAAAGGTGATGGAGGCTTAGAAGAAGAAACAGACGGTGAAAGGATTCCAATTAAGAAGATTTTAGTGTACTGTAAGTACCACAAGTACCACTCAGAAAGACTTTCTTGGCAAAGTATGTAATCAAACAGCTTAAACAGCTGTACTTATCTGGCAGGGCAAGTTCCTTAGGATATAAGCAATAAAAAAATTAAGAATTTGCTCATCAACACATTTAACCCTGTGAGTACTGAATGTGTGCAGGTGGAAGGACAACAAGCCTGTCACCTATCAGTAAATTTAAGTCAAAATGTAATAAATTAAGTGAAAAAAATATGTTCAAGACTGGTAAAAACGCATTTCTGTAATTTTAGGATCACACGGTTCAGAGTCATTAAAGATTCCACATTCTCTTCCGCAAAAGCAGCTACGTTAATATTTACAACTAATTATAAAAGAAGCAAACAAGACAGTCTGACACCTAAAATTATTTGATAATTCACCCCCCAAAGATCTACAGCTACACTATTTCACATGTCCTGTGACAACTGGTACCTACTTTTTCTGCTTAACCAAGGCAGTGAAAGAAAGCAAGCACTGAAGACCTCTCTGCAGTGGTCAGATACTCAGTAGTGACATCTCAGCATGAGGACAGTAGCTAATAGAAAGAGATCACTTTGGTTCATACTCATATTAGTCTGGCATCAGTACCCCCTCTCATCCCCCTGTGTCACTGTTGACCGAGTCATGAGGAACCCCAGGTGTTCTGCATCACACAAACTTTCAGAAGATTCAGGTGACTCTTTTTTATTTAAGGTTTTTAGTACATCGCAAGCCTACGGAAAATCCAAAGCCATAGTTGTTGAATATTCCCTGCTTTCACAGATTTCACAAGAAGCTAGAGAGGAACAGTACTTCCAAAAATAAATTATGCCACCTTTTAGATATCCTCCCTTGTGAAAACACGGGGGTGTGGAAGTGATAATGGATTGCTTAAAATATTTTAGCTTTCTTTGAATAAATTAAAGTTCAAAATATTTCCTTTACATTTAAGCTTTTCCTGGCATCTTGGGGTTTTTTTGTAAGCATGTAATGAAATGTAGTCTACCTGAACAACATCTGTGAGCTCAAGATTAATTTACAGAGGCACCCATGAGTGGCTTCTCTTCAACTGTTAAAACGGTTGCCAATTGAAAATTCTGCATTCAGACAAGATCCTGTACAGTTACCATATTCATTCTACTGTCAAGATGGTGGTGCATATGAGTGATCTATCAGGTTAGTATAGAGTGTCAAGATACAGCAATCTCACGTATTCACGCAAAGTGAACATATGTTTTACGACAACCATTCAAGAGCTTCAATCCCAGCTCAACATACGCCTTGGCAGTCCTGTTCTTTGCAATTTCCTGTTATAACTGGAGCAGCGGAGAAGCTCTACCTTTAACATACAGAAATACTATTAATCATATTTGCCTCCTGCAAGCTAGATTATGTTTGTACAGAACTCAGGAAGTAGGTGAGTGTAATACGATGTAACATATCATAGCTTAATAACTGAAACAAAAATTAACAAAACTATGTAAAATAAGCTTATTCCAGTTGAAAGCACAATCTAGGAAAGCAAATGGTTCCTCCTTTATTTCTACCTGTCCTAGGACCTGCCACAGGATTGAAATTCTTACCTGCATACATGCTTGTATTGTAATATTAGACCTTTTCTAGACTCAAATCTCAAGTCCATTGTATTTGAAACATGATCAGTTAGCCAGGCATTAAAAAGACAGATCATCTTTTCATTAGTACGAAGAAAAATTTAGAAAACAGCTATAAACTACCTCTGATCTATGTGATAGGAAAGGTATATAGTTCCTTAAAAATAAGACTTGCTTCTCAGCAAGGGAAAGTTTTCAATTCTATATATTGACCGACATCAGAACAGTCCACTATGAAACAACTTAAAGTGAGTAAAATGTTCAGCAGGGTAAATTACACTGCCTCAACTTTTCCCTTTCCTTTCTCCCCAGGATCAGACATAAAACCATAATATGAAATAACTATATGGAATTAAATACTTCCCAAAAATAATTTGTCTAGCAATATTTATTTTATCCCTAATAGCATTTCTGGGAAGTGATTGCCTTTCTGAGTAACAGAATTATTTTCAGATTACGGACACATTGCAAAACATTTCTAAACAGTGCTAGATCACTGCAACAAGACAGTAGATAAGATCAGTGTAAGCAGTGTTATTGAAAGGGAATACTTTTTTTTACAGTATCATAGAAAAAAAAAAAAAGAACATGAGTCAAACGTCTGACTAGCTCAGTATCCCACATCTAACAGAGCCCTATGCCTAAGGAAGCGTGTAAGAACATGCAAGCACATATGATACTTCCTCCACATACTCCCCTGTCCTCCCACCATGTACAACTGGGACACCTGTTTTCATGCCAGCTGTTCAGTAATTAATCCTCAGCAGACATCTACTCCTAGTGTCCCCTGTGCTGATGTAAATGTTGGGCTCTGCAGTATCCTTTGGAAAAAGTGCTCCAAAGCTCAGCTACACGCTGCATGAAGGACTACGTCCTTTTGTTTCTTCTGAACCTGGCTCCTACAAATATACTTTGGTGCACTTCAGCTGGTGCACTGGAGAGACAGTGGAAAGTCCAGCCCTGTCAAACCTCTCCAGCCACTCACAGTTTTACAATCTCTACCATGCATCCTGTCAGTTATATATATTTTTTTTTCTAGGCTGAAGAGATTATTTTGCTATTCCTCACATGAGACATTTTTTGTTCTTTAAAACACCCCGTTGCTCTTCCCTGAACACCACCTGGTTTTACCACACAGTTTCTGAGAGAAAGAAATCAGAACTGCAAAATATTTGAAGCTTGAGAGCACTAGATCTTGTAAAGTGGCATAATGTTTTTGGTTTTGATTTATTTTCTAAAAATTCCTGGCACTTGATGGGAACAGCAATCCCATGTCTTTACAAAATGGAGTGCAACAGACTTACAGGTTTAACCAATCAGTTAACAGGGAATGCTGGGGTTGGCAGAGGGGACACATACAAGGGATGTTTCTGGGGCAATATGAAAGGTGGATTGGAAAGTCTGTACCCTCCAAGGACCTCAGCCAATGGGGAAAGAAGGAAGGACCAACTGCGTCTGGGGATAAGGATAAATAGGGGGCTGTGTCTTCCCGTGTTTTTGAGAGACTCCATAGGGATACTGGTGGAGTCTCCCTTTGTTGGAGTAAAGTTGTTTTTTATGGGTTTTTTTTTTTTCACTCCTCTGCCTCCTCTTTGAACATTTACCTCTAGCAAAGTCAATTTCTATAAACACTCAATTTGCTTTTTTGAAAGCTATTGATTTTTCAACAAATATTTACATAGAACTATCTGCCATGACTCAAAGATCTCATTCCTTAAAGGAATTGGTCAGCTTCTTTTTACATATGAAGTGAAATTGTATTTAATGCATAGCTTCCTATTTATTTCCTTGAATTTCACCTGCCTTTTTACTGCTTAGTAAGTGCATTCTCCAGTTCTTCACAGCACTTCTTCCCAAATAGCATGATATGATACGCATTAGCTAGAGCAGCACTCCTGCCCCTCGGAAAGGTCAGGTTGGGTATCAGGATATGCATCCTCAGGCACAGTAACATGGATTTTATAGTTAGAGATGAAGTCAGGCTAGGACTGAGGGAACTGTGGGGCTGTTGAAAAAGAGGAGAATGAAAGGAGAACAGTACAATGGAGGAGGTTTCAGAAGTCATAAGGGAACATGTTACTCTAGAATAGCTGTCTCTCAACACGACTCATTTCCTTTGTATTACAATAAGTTTCAATAAAGGACTGGCTAATTTTAGCAATCTTAAAACTACTGATCAGAAATTAGGCAAAAAAGAGATAGAACTTTACCTCAATAATTACTGCCTACATCTATTTTTAATACAGTCTGTTTACTCAGATTTCATCAAGTATCTCCTGAAATGGCAAGCAACGTTTCCGAGTCTCATATCTGAGACATCTGCACATTAAAATCAGTCAAGTTTGGAGACATCTTTTAAATTTTTTTTAAAGCACTTTTTTGGACATACTTTTTTTCAGGCCTAGTGTATAGCTGATTGTATAACATCTGCAAGATACCACATTCATGTTCAATAACACTTGCACATTGAAATAACTGTATAAACCACCAGAAGAAGCCAGAAGTATCTTAGCTTTATCAAGGCTTTCTCAAACCCAAAGGGTTCTATTACGAAACAGAAGAAAACATTCGTCGTTATGTAACCTGGCTGTTTGTATTGGCCTCAGTCAGGTCTAGCAGAGCAAAACAAAGCCTTAGATGTCTAAGCATCTAACAAGTAGTCTGCTTAATTCACTTGAAAATATTTCTGTCATTCAATTCATTTTTGGAACTGTTCCATGCAGTTATATTACATTACTGAGGAAAAAAAATAAGCTGTATTCTTTTGAAAATTCAAGGTCTAATTAAAAGGTGGTTCATTAGCCAAATGGATTTTTGTCACATGAAATTTTTCACTGGCATGCTAATGAACCAGATATAAATACCAGTCATTACTTCAATCCAGTAACCTCAAGGCTGCCAGTATTACATTTACTTTTAAGATAAAATTATAACTTAGCAATTGTTGGCCATCTAGCGTATAATTTTGCTTTGGAAAGCATTCCTATTCAAATCCAGCATAAGTACATACTTGCTGTCAGTCTTGCTTCAAGTTAAGCACGCATTCAGGACTGTTCTTGAAAAGGGTGGTTTTCTCTTTCAAGACACAGTGATAAAGCATACCACTACGTCAATGTGACAGCAAAACACTATAGGTCGTATTTCTGATTCATACTAAAGGCATACTGTGTATTTTAAAATTCTTTCATCTTTGACATGTAGATGCCAAAGGAACCAAATGAGAGGCATAATTTCCTTTTACTTCTGTTGCTCACAGGTCTGTTGGAACAGTAAACCTGTTACACAAATTCTGTACATTGGCGGAAGTCCTCTCAGGTTGGTCCTGAGCTTGTGTCAGCAAGAAGTAAAATTAGTTTCACTTCATCAAAACTCCTATTAGGATTGAAAAAAAGGGGATGCTATTTTAGAGGACTAAGGATGATAAAATAATTTTCCAGAACAAAATCTCTTAAGTTTTATTGTTGAAAGTCAAATGAAGTGCCTTAGTATACTGACACAGAGACAACGACAAAATTATACTTAACTAGAAATGTAGCACGGAAATGCAGGTAGTTCCAAGAAGAAATCATGCAGAAATAAGTAGAGTTCAATTTCTAGAACAATGAACAGAGTACAAAGTATCAAAATGTATTATGGTATTCAGATGTGTTTTTAAAAAGTGGCTTTTTTTTCTGAAGGAATAAATCCAATTTTGATGAATTTGGCTGGATAAAACAAAAAGCTTGCTGCAGTAAAAAAAGCTGTCACACCATTTACACTATAATTATTTGGATTCAGTTGCCTAAAAGAACGTTAGAAGCCGAAATTTATTTACCCCAGCCTACGAAGGTGGGGATCATTCTGGGTCAGATTTGCCAGCTCTATGCCTGTGCCTCAGACACCCTAGCATCTAAAACTGTGCTTTTTCCATTCTGGACACTTTTGCATCCATTCCAAAGACCTTGTGGAGTAAGGGGGTAACAGTGATTCAGAATTCCTTCTTTTCATTTGTGAAAAGATCTTAGAGGCAGCTGCCTTAGGTATTGAAATGGGTGGCAGAGATGATTTCTTGTGAACAAGCAAAGCATGAACTTTCTTCTTTCAAAAGGTCCAGGTAGGAAAGCACAAGTCACATGAAGGACAAAGGTAATAGTAATAAAGCAGAAGTGATGAAGGGGCTGTGGGAGTGATCAAAGATTATTGCCAAATAAGAAAGTGAAGCAATGTGCTATACAGCTGGTTCATGAACACATCACCAAGAGGATGAGTGGTAATATTTTCAAGACTATCCAAAGCCATGACTGTATAAATATCAGTATAATTAGATGGTTTTAGTAGCCAAAGCCACTAAAGCAGACCTGAATTCCAAGAAACCTTTCATTTGCCCTGCTGGAACACCCAGCTGTCAGCCCAGTTTGCACATTTAACATCAATTTCAATGTTACACGTAAGAGAATTCAACCCTCTGATGACAGAGCTGCAACTTACTTTACAAAGTTAATTTAACGTGCTTTTATACCCTGTCTCATTGACCATCCACATTATTAAAGTCTCAAGCCCAGGCTATGTCACAGCCTTAGCCCGAAATCCCCTTTGAGCCCATAGTCACACCTCACCCACATGAAGAAAGCTCAAGGTTCTTGGTCTGTGCCACAAGGGTGGAATGACCATAACTCACTGCGATGATGCACAACGCCAGCCCTGCCGTGAAGGTTTTGATAGATGTATGAGGTCTGTGCAGACATATCTTAGCAGCTGTAACTATGCAAGAATTGTTCAAGCTCAAGCTATACTTTGAACTGCATGAGTGTCCATCCAGCAAGTCTCATAGACCAAACTGGAAAAGCAGTGGAGTTCCTAGTGTGGACACGCAATGCAAACACACCCTACGTGACCACTCTCATACAAAGCATCTACATTGCTCTGAAATACAATTACACAGGACGGAGGCGGGGGGCGCAGGTAGGGATGGGAAGCAGAACTTGAAAGCAAATAAGTATGGTTAGAAATATCACAGAAGATATGGGGAGAAAAAAAACTATTTAATTTTTTTTAAAAATAAAACAAAACAAAGAAACTTCTGGAGCTGCTACAGAAGAAAGTAATCTCACTGGGTTTAACTGCCACAAAGGTAGCTCTTTAAAAAGAGAGATACCTCTTGCTAGGTTCATGTCATTCTAGCAATCTGAAATAGCTTCAAACTGTAGCCCATTTTCTGCAAAACTTTGAACAAAACCTTTAGACTCAAAGTTCTCACTGGCTACCAAAATCTGACTAGAATGGAAATAAATCTTTTGTCTAGGTTGCAAGGTGAAATAGCTTAAATGTTATCCAGCCCCCTTGATGAAAAGGACTGGACAAACATTCAATGCCTGATGATGTGAAAAATATGGCTCTTTTGGCTAATTAGGCTTGGCCTCTTTTATTAATCCACAGACTGGAGAAAAAACCCTCAGGATGGATTAAGGCTGTCAAACTAAGCAACAAAATCAGGAATATCCCTTTTTTTTCATTACTTGGAAAAATGCAAGAAAAATATTTAAATGGAGCACTGCTTCTCAGATTATAAATTAGATGACAAGATAGAAGACTGAATGATAAAAAGTAAGACACCTTTGAAAAAAAGTGAAAAACTGAAGAAGTATGTGCTAACATTTTTCTTCCCAGCTTTGGATGACAAACATCTTTCATTTTTGCATAATTAAATATAACTTGCATGAATAAGTACAAAAGTGAAATACAAATTAATCACGAGAAAGAAAAGTGCAAACCATTCCTGGGAATTTATATGGTGGTATTTGCCTTCCTCATAATATTTAAAAATATACTTTCACTGAGTGTCAGACTTAAAGAACAATCTATTGCAGTGAACTACTTTAAACATTATTAGGTCCATATCCCACGAAAGAAGCATATGAGAGGAAATCGAGGTAAAAAATAATTTACAAATAAATCCTTAGGTCTTGTACAAGACTATTCTGCCTATGCAAAAAGATGTATTACTAGCCAAAGCTGGTCTTCTGTTCTTGGTATAATACTTGGGTTTTATTATTCACCTAGAAAATAATTTCGAGAAGGCTGCTATACAGCTGATTTAAAAAAAAAAAAAAAAAAAAAAGTTTTATTTCTATAAAAGCTGTCATTTTCCAAAAATAAGAAAAAAAAAACAAACCTGACTGGCATGAATTAGTATAGCTATCAAACATACGCTGAAGTTTAAACTGTAATGGCTATTTAAAATTTATTCAGAACTCTAAATTCATTTTAATATAAATTTATTTAAAAATACGTACTCTCCAAAATTGAATTATTTTTATTTGAATAATATTTTTTCAATATTTTTTCTTATTTAATTACTTCAATTTCTTGATACAAAATGAATCTAATTTTGAAGAATCAGAAATTAGTAAACATTTGCTTGAGTTTACAACATACTGACAACTACATTACTGACAGGAATATACACTCCAGAAGAAATTTAGAGAAGATAACCTCCAGATTTTAACTATCATGAGATGAAATGGTCCAATGCCAGCAGCTTTAAAAGTTATATATAATGTCTCAAGCTAAATAAAACTAACATAGGAAAGAAAAAGCCAAAACTTTTAACTTTTACTTTCTCCAAAGGACTAAACAATGTTTTAGATTTCACTTTTATACCTACATTAACTATCAGACTCAAGTATATGTTAACAAAGTGCTAGTCAAGGGGCTGCAAAAATACTGAACTTCAGTGCTCCATAAAATAAAATAAACCACTTTTTTAGTAATTGTCCCAAAGAACTTGAAATGACTTCTGCTGACTGGTACTCCTAATATGCTCACGAAAATTCTGCAGCTTTCAGACAACTCTGCCTTCGTGAGTGTCGTGTTCAGTTTCTCTGGACATGGAAATCAAGCTATGATTGAAGCAATTCTGTCACAATATGAACCAGATCCCATATATAAATGATGTATATGGGGTAAGCATGATTAATGTCTTAGGTCACACAGAAGCACCTGGTATTTTGCAGGTAACAACAGCCAAAGCTGTTGGGAGCAGGTTGGGAGTGGCAGGCGTGCCCCTCTGGCCTGCAGGGCTGCCAGGGCTGCTGGCCCAGCTGCTGGAAAATGTCCAGTGTGAGGGGGGTAAAGGAATGGGAACAACCACTTTTAGCCTCTCTGCAACTTCTCCTTCACGTTCATAGATTCATAGAAGTAGTTACTTGTTATGGGCCAGAATTCCCTGTACTACGGTTTTGTTATTTTTACTGTTTCTGTGATGGAAACACTGAATTGCTAAGGACTATTTCAAAGAACCTCATTGTACCCAAAATCCAAAAATGACCCATATGCCTCTTCACTGTAATAATAAACCTTATCAAAATAATAGCACTTTTCATTTTAACACTTGAAAACATAAATGTAAAAAAGGTAGAATATTGCAAAGCATCAAAATCTTTATCACCCGGAACACTACAAGAAGCAGTGTACAGAGAATGTCACTCAGGCAAGGAGGCACTCTGAATTATTTGTATTTCCTTCCTTCCTTACCTCTTATTCTGGTAAAGAATAATTTCACACATCCTTTAAAGTTCCTCCTGTAAAACACATCCCACAGTTCTCGACTTTTCTCTGTCCTATCTTCACCCCACTGATCCCAGCAGCATAGCACACAACCCTAAGGAGCTCTTTGACTACACTCTGAAAAATCCTAAACAATTGGAGTGAATGAGAGGCCGCCATAAACTAAATGTAAAGGCAGTCATAATCTCATCCCAAAGAAAAATTGCTCTGACACAAACAATTAAATATATCACTAAACCACTAGGTGCAGTGTTTTATTGCTATGACTCCTAAATAATATTCACTACTTATAAATATTATTTTAATGTATTATTAATAGATTTAATGTCACGTCTAAATTATGAAATACCATGCAAAATTATTTAGTGATACGATATACCACAAACACATAAATTGCCGCTTTACTAATTGTCATTGCATATATTTTAAAGTACATTTTTAGCAGACAATATGCAGAATTTTGTCACCACTTTTACAAGCTGGATTTGGTGCAATGTCACTTTTTCAGACAAAAATACCAAAGAGTAGTTATTACAGACTTTAAAAATTCCTATATGCATTATTCAATTTGTTAATATAAATAAATTTATTATATTTACATTTAATTTGATCTCAACGTATATATCATCCTGATCCATCAGCAAAAATGTCAGCTGAACCTTTTCTATCAACTTTTTTTAAATGGTAAACAGAATATATACAGATTTAATAAACGACAACTTCCACATTATGCCAGTATTTTACTTCAAGAAATTATTTTTACACTGATGAAAAAAAGAAGTGCATTTCATTACGGTAAGTCTCTTAAACTGAGTGCATGAACTATAAACCAGTGTGAATGTTTTGACCTTTTCTCTCTCCCATGAAACAGAAAATTGTTAAACTATGACCAGCAGAAAACATTAAGCTGTCTCTGGTTTTTCATTCCAGTTTAATTCACTTGTTTTCCCCTCACTGATTGCCTTTGACTGAAGAGTCACATGTTACAGCGAGAGACTAAAATATAACTGTTGCTTAAGTGTGTCATGCTGGGAAGTCATTCAACGAAAACAGGAGCTATTTGTTCACAGCATCTATCAAGGTCAGTGTTCAGAGGGTCTTTCTAGCTCAGAGAGTTTGTCTTGGAGTTCCAGTCCTGTCTAAATTAATTTCAAACTGCCACAAATCTACAGTTTCCATGCAGCATTGCCTTATATTGTTTACACTACCATGAAAAAGATTTTGGCTTCACTGGGAAGAAGTATTAACGATCTTTTATCATTACCATGTGTCATAAGACTCAGAGAACGTACAATGATGTTCTTGAAGGAAATTGTAATACACTGTATGATGAGCAACACGTCTGGTGCAGCTCTATGATGCATTCTACACAATAGGACAACAAAGATCCATTAAAGAGCTATATACTGACTGTGGTTTTAGTTGGACATACTATTAGTGAACTTTGCAAGATTACTTAGGTAGAAAGGACTTCCAGACTTAACTGGAAAATACTGGATACAACCTGAAACTGTCTACAGAAGGGACAACAGAAATCCATATAAAAGAGTATATCTATCTTACAGGCCTACGTGGCAGTCAGAATAGTTGTATTATTCACTATGATTCAGAAAGTCAATATCTGGAAAGATTTAAAAAATAATTACCTCCTTTTTAGCCATACTGAGTCTTTAGGTAACACAATTCCCATAAGATACTAGAGACACACTGAAGTTTTGGATTGGGCAAAAAGAAAAAAGTTTAGAATAGAAGTGAATGCTATTTACAACACTGAGTTGGCAACTAAGTTCTGCAGAGAAGACGATCCACAGCAAATACACCGAGGAAAAACAGAACTCATGGCTGCTACCTCACAAGTATGTATAGCACTGAATTATATTGATTCTACTAAGATTTAACATAAAACTTCATTATTGTTGATCCAGACTGTAATCTACAGAATAATTTCACTGTCAGATAAGGAAGGCAATAACTTAAAATAATCAAAATAGATTGAAATGATTTACATGATCCAAGATTGGATTGCAAACTTTTGAACATCACTATCATAATTAATCTTGTAAATTTGATGCACCCATGAGCTTGCTCATTCTTTAGAAAAACCATGATAAGATTATTGAAGTTTAGAAAATCAGGGAAAATTATCAATTAAATAATTGATGAATGGAGATGGTGAACTGGTGACAAATGACATGGAGAAGATGAAAGTACTCAATGCTTTCTTCAGCTTGGTATTTACCAAGATCAGAGGGAAACTGCGGAGCAAGGAAGAATTAGCCTCAATGCAGGAGGACTAGGTTGGGAGCATTTAAACAAACTGAATGTAAATAAATCCATGGGGCCAAGCAGGTTGCACCCACAAGTGCTATGGGAGCTGGCCATTCTCATTATGAGGTCACTGTCTATATCTTTGAATGGTCACAGCAAAAGGCAAAGGTTTCTTAAGACTGGAAGAGAGCAAAAATCACTCATCTTCGAGAAGGAAGATCCAAGGAACTACAGACCAGTCATTGTCACCTCAGTCCATAGGTAGGTGATGGAGAAAATCCTCCTGGGAAGCATTTTCAAACACAAGAAGGACAAGAAGGTGATTTGGAGTAGTCAGCATAGATTTACAAAGGGGTAATCATGCTTAATCAACTTCATTGCCTACTACAATGAGGTGATTAGCTTGGTGGACAAGGTGAGAACAGACTATGATGTTTACTTTAGTAAAGCCTTTGACACTGTCTCCTATAACATCAGCATAAACAAGCTGACAAAATACAGATTAGATAAGTGGAAGCTGAAATGGATTGAAAACTGGCTGAAAGACCAGGCCTGGAGCATTGTGACCAGTGGCACTAATTCCTGTTGAAACTAGTGGTTGCAACTAGGAAACAAACTAATGGTATATCCCAGGACTCAATACTGGAGCCAATACTGTTCAACATCTTCATTATTGACCAAGGCAATGGAACAGAGTCCACTCTCAGCAAGTCTGCTGATGAGACAAAACTGGGAGGAGTGGCTGATACACCAGAGAACCAGAAGGTTGTGCTGCCATGCAGAGGGACCTCTACGGGCTGGAGAAATGGCCTGACAGGAACCCCCATGAAGTTCAACAACGGGAAGTGCAAATTTCTGCACCTGGGGAGGAATAAACCCAAACACTAGGACATGCTGAGGGCCACTCAGCTGGAAAGCAGCTTTGCACAAAAGGACCTTGGGGTCCTGGTGGCCAGAAAGTTGAATGTAAGTCAACAAGTCACCCTTGCAGGAAAAAAAAAAAAAAAAAAAAAAAAAAAAAAAAAAAAAAAAAAAAAAAAAAAAAAAAAAAAAAGGCTAAGACTATAGAGTATCATGGGCACAAATTAATTAAAATGTACATAACTCCATCTGAACATAATAAACATACTTTTACTGTGGGAGTGACCAAGTACTGACATAGGTTGTCTGGAGAGGTTGTTCTGTCACCATCCTTGGAGAAATTCAAAACCCTACTGGGCACAAGCCTGGGCAACCTGCTCTATGTGATCCTGCTTGAGCAGAGGGTTGGACTAGATGATCTCAAGAGATGTTTTCCAACCTAAATTATTTTGAGATTCTATGATTAATTCTCTTTTCCTTTTCCCCAGCCTCTTAATTGTTAGCTCCTTTATAGCATCTTCAAAGAACACGCACACTGAATAAGTTGTGTTTAGGGAAGCAACACACTCATGTATACTGCTTTCATGTGAATTACCTGTGAGAAACTATGCATCATGTTTCCGTGTGATCTATATGCAAACCTACCTCATGAACTACATACTTGTTGTGGACAGAATGCTATAGTGTTTTTAAAATGCTAATTAGGAATTCTCTGAACCACTTCAATTAGAGAAGATATTTATAAACCCTTCCCTTCCTTACAAAAGGAACATCAAAAACGATATAATGACATCTGTCTCCTGTTTAAGAGCCTTCAAACAGAGTTTTGTTTATACAAAACTTCATTTTCCAAAACCATGGCTGAGGAACAAATCCTAAGGTCTTGTTATTTAATTTCTCTCAACTGACTTTTGTCTCTTTTCAGCTGAAAGAGCTAGTTAAGTTAGGAAAAGACAAAGTAAAATACAACTAGTAACCTTATATTTATTATTTTAGTCACCTTCACTAAATATCTAAGATAAAGCATTGCCTGTATCCCATTTGCAATTAAAAGTGTTCTAGCATTGGCACTGCAACAGTTTAATTTTTTGTGGTTAATGATAATAACCCCAAACAAATTCAAAACTAAGGCTTACTCACATGGATACTTCAACCTTCTACTTTAATGCTGTAAATTTAAACAGATGTGTAGAAGTAAGACTATATAACTGCTATATTTGTAGAATCAGAATATTCTTGTTCATGTGGAAGTAAGCTTTGTTTACATTGCAAACACAAATGAACCCAGGAAAACTGGGAAAACACAGTTTTAAGTGGCATTTAAAAGCCCTAAGAAATAGGGCAGTTCTCAGAGTACAGTTATGAAAACTATTCCTCCAGCCATCAGTGAGTGAAGCAGTGAAATAAAAATAGGATTTTGTGCTTTTCATTCCCTTAAAAACGTTTGAGGACTAAAATCTGAGGATCCATAATCTTAGAACAATGTAAGAATAATACTTATTCAAGCATTTCTCCATATTATAGCAAACAGTCCTTTAAAGGTTGAAGTACTTTGATTATATTTTATGACTGTAAAATAGATCTCCCATAGATAGCCATTAGCAGTTGGCATGTTTTCAAACGATACTGCATAATTTTTGACTACCACACAAAATTGCCAGAACGCCCATTTTCAATTATTTCTAATGGAAAGTATACTGCTGCCATAAAATTCCCATTGGCAGTAACAAGCAAACACAACATTCTCCATCTAATAATCAGCAGGGATAGGTGCAGCTACAATTAGGTCCAGAATATAGTACAAGGAAGTCTCTGGCATACATCTCACTAGTCATTTAAACAGAATGGTTTGAGAAATAATGTGAGAATTGTATTCACCAACCTCTTCCAGCAGTTCAGATGCCTTCTCTACATCACAGTAAGCATTATAACTTATAAAACTTTAAAACCAAACCCCCTTTTCCTCATCTTATTTTTCTTCCTCCCTCCCTTCATCTCCAAAATTCCACATTGCATTGCACACTGACTTCATGGATCCCAGTAAGACTGCAAGGTTTACATCCATAATGTACATTCTAATGGTTATAGATCCTTCTGCACATTTTCCCATGAAAAAAATAATTCTCTCAACTCTAATCTGCCATGCTCCATTTATTTTGTGATACTCCATACCTATTCTCCATCTTAGCCAAGGCCACACTCCCTTACCCAGTCCATTGGAGCCTGTCAGTTTTTTATTCTTTATCCACAGCAGCACTAATCTGTAAACAGAAAGTGCAGTGAATAACCCATCCCAATCCCATCCTGACTCAAAGCACAGTCACCAGTCACTGTTCTGGAATAATGGGATGTCTTGTCTGACTTGGCCTGAATTGGAGACGCTATGTCACAACTAGAGATTTTTAAGTTTCCTGCTCTGAACCAAATTCACTTCAATAACTGCTAAAAATATAACTAATCTTCCTCCTCTTTCAGATAACACTTAGTAAAACAGCATATCAGTGTCATTCCATACTAATAAAACAGCTCTGAAAATTTTCTCCCTCATTTTTTTCTACCACTGTGAACAATGTGAGAGAGAACAGTCAGAAACTAAAAGGTCTCAGAAAAGTTTTCTCTGAGGCAGATATTCAGATATATTGAGGATTTTTTTCAAAAGCAAGCTTGGCTTCTCCAGGTCTATAAAAGCATGATGTATTTTATGTTAGAGTAGAACTTCCTACAGAAATGCAGGAATCATGTTTCTGAGGATTTAATAAATGTGTTCTTATGAGAATTTTTATTGTTCGTACTTGTGTTTTTGCTGCTTGAAGCTTAACAGTTTACTTCTTGAAAGCCTTAATATATTATAAATCTTTTACTTAGCATTTTGATAATTCAAACAGAAGTATTACATACAAATATAGGAATGTTAATTTCTAGGCCCACTTACAGAGAAAATTGCTAAATAATTATTGTTGAACTATAAATTCTTCCCAGTTAACTATTCATTTGCTAAGATAGAAGCTGTGCCCTGTTCCCATGGCCAGCAGCTGCACTTCTACAGGAAGATTCAGAAAACTGAAACAGTAAATAAGCTGAACTTGTGGAAAAAGTAGCAGTACAGAAATAAAGGCATTCTGCCTTAGCTAAATATTACACTTTTGATTGCAGGAATATTCTTCAACTATCCAGAGAGAGGGTGAAGAATCATGATTTAAATCAATCAGAAAAGAGAATTAAAACTATGTGTAGACCAGTATGATAAGTCCAATTCACAATTTAAACTAATAAAGTAAAATATTTTAACCCTTTCCAGAAATTTTCCGAATGCCAAGTTACACCAGCAGTAAAAGGTTCCACATATTTTGCAGTAAGAAGTAGTACAAACTGACAGTAATATGACTTGAAAAGCCATTCGTAACACTGGTATTTTTGACATGAAATAAATCCTTTACCCAACCTGACTGGTAAAGAGTCAGTCAAAATTCTCCATAATTCTTAGATTCATTGTAGATACTTACACAATTTAACAACAGACTGGCTTGGAAATAAATCAGTTCATAATAGAACCCCATTAAAGACAAATCTGAACAATGGTCTTGAATTTTGTTCTTCACATATGGGAGGATTCTGATAAGGATCAAACCAGGAGTGCAAATGTACAGCTCTAAATCTTAACATCATTTACATGACCTAAATTTGAAGATACATCATTTGCCCCACTGCACTACAGTCAGTTAGTTATGACTTATGTCAGTTTATAGAAGAGGTGGTACACCCAGTGCTCTGTCAATTACTCCATCCCTAGTTCAGGACAAAATGGAAAGTCATATTATCCCAGATCCAGAGACATGTCTATAGTGTTATATATGCTGGCAAAGTAGGCAACTCTTCTTTAAAGTTACAGATCTTTTGACACACAAGTAATAACGTTGGCATGCAATCATACAGGAACATTTTAAAAATTAAAAACCAAACCAAAACAAAACAGCCAACAGAATAGTATTACATCTTTCAGAAAGCTGGAGTGATATTTACTATCTGTATTAGTGTTGCCAGATAACTGTAAACAAGAACTAAGGTCTTGTTTTGTCTGCACTTTGTTCTCTCCACAAAGATGTTTCTGTTTAACAGCCAGGATTTTCCAACAGATTCTATTTGTATGTATGTGTTTTGTTTTGTTTTGCTTCTTATAGAGCTGTTGTGGGTTAACACCAGTGGGCAGATAAGCACCACACAGTCACTCATTCACTTGTTCCCCATCCCAAGTGGGACGGTGGAAGAGGAAAGGAAAAATAAAAATGAGAAAACTTGGGGGCCAAGATAAAACAAAAAATTAAGAAAACTCCCAAAGTTTGTTTAATAAGAGAAGGATAAGTGGAAGAAGAGAGAAGAAAACAAAACAAGTGATGCAAACGTAATCATTCACCACCTCCTGTGGGTAGACAAATGCCCAGACAGTTCCCAAGCGAAAGATGGGTAACCCCACTAAAGCCCCTTCTTTCTGCTTTTATTGCTGAGCATGACATTATATAGCAGTGAATATCTCTTTATTTAGTTTGGATTGTCTGCCCAGTTGTGTCCCCTCCCAGCCTACTGCACACCTCCAGTCTATTCACCAGAAGGGCAGAGTGAAAAACAGAGAAGGGATTGATGGTGTGCAAACACTATTCAGTACAAGCTAGAACATTAGTGTGTTATCAACACCATTTCCAACACAAATCCAAAACAACGCATCATACAAGCTACTATGAAGAAAATTAATTCTATCCTGGGCAAAACCAGTACAAGAGCGCAGCACAATAGGTACAGTTTCACATCCAACAAGTCTAAATGACAAATTAATTTTAAAAATACTAACGCAAAGCAGGGAGAAAAAGGGCTGTGCTACTTTAGTCTCACAAAGGGGTCAAATTTTCCGCTGGTTTTGTGAGCTAAACGAGCTCACCATGAGGTTGAACAAGACAAAGTGCAAGGTCCTGCACCTGGGTCAGTGCAACCCGCGGTATCAATACAGGCTGGAGGATGGAGGGATTGAGAACAGCCCTGCTGAGAAGCACTTGGGGGTTCTGGTGGATGAAAGATTGGACATGAGCTGGCACTGTGTACTTGCAGCCCAGAAAGCAAATTGTATCCTGGGCTGTGTCACAAAGAGTGTGGCCAAAAGGTCGAGGAAGGTGATTCTCCCCCTCTGCTCTGCTCTGGTGAGACCCCACCTGGAGTCCTGCATCCAGCTCTGGAGCGCTCAGTACAGGAAAGACATGAAAGACATGGACCTGTTGGAGAGGGTCCAGAGGAGGCCACCAAGACGATCAGAAGGCTGGAACAACTCTCCTGTGAGGACACACTGAGAGACTTGTGGTTGTTCAGCCTGGAGAAGGCTCCGGGGAGACCTTATTGTGGCCTTTCAGTACTTAAAAGCGGCCTATGAGAAGGATGGGGACAGATATTTTAGCAGGGCCTGTTACAATAGGATATGGTTTTAAACTAAAGGAGAGGAGATTCAGGCTAGACATGAGGAAGAAATTTTTTACACTGAGGGTGGTAAAATACTGGAACATGTTGCCCAGAGAGCTGATAGCTGTCCTGTCCCTGGAAACACTTAAAGCCAGGCTGAACGGGGCTCTGAGCAACCTGATCTAGTTGAAGATGTCCCTGCTCATTGCAGGTGGTTGGACTTGATGACTTTTGAAGATCCCTTCCAACCCAAAGTATTCTATGATTCTGTGATTCATCAAAAGGTACAATGAGTACAAGATGTAACGAGAGGGGTAGGACAACATGCACAACAGGAACCAAGAAAAGAATGGAAGAACAAGAGCATAGCACCCATATTTTTTGCTGCTGATGAGTGTCTGGTCTGCATCAGCTTTGTCAACTCATCAAACTAAAGTCTAAATTTGATTTAGTCTTGAGTGGAATTAAATAAACTTCTAGAAGCAGCAGGCATAAATGCAAGCCTCGTAGGCAGTATTCAACACCCTTCAGCTAAGGTAATGGTTTCACGTCCGTACACCCCTCTCCTTTTGGAAACCACATTTCTTTTGCCCATGTCTTCCTCCCTGTTTTACACTGCAGAAATTCGTAATTCGTCTTGCACCAGCTCTGGCAGCCACTCATTGGGCTACCCTAGGAGGCCTTCTAGGTAACTAAAATGGCAGACTACCTTCTGCCATTTCCCCACCTTCCGCAGAAAAAAAAAAAAAAAAAAA